>MU130379.1:801269-1136422 GCA_015039465.1 Phlegmacium glaucopus
CTATCTGCTGTGGTAGAATGTGAGGTGAAGGTGGAGGATTGGGATTAATAATCTGAGGCTGATGGACTTGACTATTCCTATTCTGCTGCTGCTGATTTCTCTGCAGCTGTTGTTGTATCCACCTTTGATCACGTCTTTCGGCCTCCTCCATAGCAGCTTGTATCATTCATCACGTCTTTGAGCCTCCTCTATAGCAGCTTGGACATTTATATGCTGAGGTGTATATGTGTGGTTGAAGTTGTAATAGAGGAAGAGCAGGTGGAGGTGGTGATGGTGATGGTGAATGAAATGAAGAAGCAGGAGGAAAAACCTAAATGTGATGTCAACAATTAGTTTCATAATATTAAATAAAATAAACATAAAAACATACAGGAGGAAGAGCAGCATATTGCTGAGCAATTTCAGCAAATGGCAGAGGAGCATGTGGAGGAATAAACTAAATTTAATATAAAATAATTAGTTAAACTATCATATATATTTGAATAATCAAACTTACAGCAGGGTGTGGAAGAGCAGCATATTGAACTGCAAGTTCATGAAATGGCAATGGAACAGGGGCAGGAGCAGGAGCAGGAGCAGGACGTCTACCTCGACCTCTACCTCTACCTCTAGCAGGCAATGGATCAAATGCTGGAGCCAACAGGACATCTACCTCTACCTCTGCCTCTACCTCTGGCAGGCAATGGATCAAATGCTGGAGCCAAATCAGGAGCATGACCTCTACCTCTACCTCTACCTCTACCTCTACCACGCTGGGGAAAAGGAGGCAATGCATCATATGCTGCAGCTAAAGCAGGAGGAAGATGGGAATAACGTGTAGAAGGAGCAGCAGGAACAATAAAGGGAGGAGGGATAGGTGCAGGTGCAGGTGCAGTAGGAATTCTTCGATATTCAGGACTCTCAAGAAACCTTTGATCACGCTCATTCCGTTGTGCAGTTGTTCGAACTCGTTCTGGGGTAGTTTGAGGTGTTTGGTCTCTATCCCTATAAAAATTAATATTAATTAAAATTTTAAAAAAGTTAAAGATTGAAATAAAACACATACATAGCATCTGACTCAGCCATTCTGATGTCTTCTGGAGTAGATGGATGTGTTTGATCCCTGTATAATAATAATAATTAATATTCAATTAATATTCAATCAACAAAAAACATACATTTTTTTAAAGGTTTTTTTTAAAAAAAGAAAAAAATTGAAATGGAGGAATTTCCTACAGAATGCTCTGTCTTTCCAAGCAGCTGAGTAACCTGAAAAGAGGAAGAGCTGGGAATGATGAAGCAGTTCAAGTCAACAGCCACTTGACACTGCTACTATTCTACTTTTTTTTGTTTTTTTACTAACTACCAAACTACACTAACCCAGGGTCCGAACGGTTGTCCCAGGTGAAGACTACTAACAGTCAACCTTCCCAGCGGTATTCACCCAAGTGGGCCACCCAATGCCAGGGGATACAGAAAAACTATACTACAGCTAACACTTCAACAGTGTTTAGGTCCCTGTAAAGGCTCTGTTTAATGTGCAAGGGCTAGGGATAATCACCCTCACACACTCCCTTAACCCTGGGATCCGGGTCTCTTAAGAGTATAGAGGAAGAGGGGCTTTTGAACAGAGCCCCAGAACAACTGTGAGGAGTGGAGGAAAGAAAGGAAGAGCTGTTATCATATCAGCATCAGCAGATTGGCAGAGTTGACCGAAAAAGGCAGAGCTTTGTCATCAATGTGACGTTCGTGACACTGGGCTAACAGTATAATGGGACGACGGTGTGGGAGCAGCTGACCAATTATAAAATTATTACAAATCCTTAGAAATAAATCCGGCATCATTGATACCCCCGACGTTCCCAGGCGCGACGTCCCATTCTATATAGATTATTATATTAGGGACGTTCAAGGCTGGGCGCAGCGCACGCTTAGCCATCAGCTTATATAACATACATTTGAGAGTCCGCTTAGAGCGAATGTCACAGCTCTGATAAGGTTGGGCTCCCTCTTTGTCGACTATCTTCACTATGCCCTCAAAACCACTGAGGAAAGACCTCATATACTCCTTCCTACTATCTATGGCAACTCAGGACATTTTTCGCTGCCAGAGAACCTTGAAGAATACTCTCTAAACCTCCAAAAGGCCCTTGAGAACATTGCTCTCCTCGAGGACTCATTATCTTAATGGACACCCTCTTGTCTCAAAATGCACTAACATAGACCTGGCTTGGGAATTCTCACAAGATCCTGCCCATCATCATCACTTTACACCTCTTGTTTTCTTGACAGTCTGTGATCTTGAGGATCATAAAGTCTTTACACAAATTTTCCAACACCCATTGAGCAGCCACAGTTAATAACTAGAAATAAAATGGGTAAAGGAGTGTGTGGGAGTGGCTAAACGATGTTCATACAAAAGGTGAACACATCGGTCACGAAGGGTCACAGCGCGGACTCTTAAATATATGTTATATAAGCTGATGGCTAAGCGTGCTGCGAGCTGCGTCTGCGAGCTGCGCCCAGCTTTGAACGTAATGAATGTGCCTGTAATACATAAGTGTAGCTTCCAATTCATAAGTGGTCGCTCACACCAACACCAATACGTCGAGGCTCATCCGACTTCTGTACTTTTAATAAACACTTTATCTAACCTTCTACCTTGATATACGATACCCCACGTCTTTCCAGAATCCGCAGATCCCTGGCACCATTGACAGGCATCTTTTAAAGCCGACTACTTCCACAATACCTCCACCTTCAACCATGGTGGCCTTCATATACCTCCGCAACAATACCTCCAACCCTACCTAATCTCAAAAAACGTGAACACAGACAGACTGTAACATGTCCGTGGCCGCCACACCGCTCCTTGAGAAAGCGATTCTAAATGGGTGTTCACCACACAAATGATGTAACTAAATCGGGGCTTGACCTAGTGCCTGTGCTGTCCGTTTCATTTTTGTCCATCCGTAATGGAGTATGTGGCATTCAGCGATCGTGAGGGAGCGTGATACCAACGTAACATTGCCATAGCGAGCACCTTCTGGCTTCCATGCTCGTGCTCGAATATGGAGCGACAACAAATTAATTCAACACCCACGCATCGCGTGGAAGGTGTGGGATGACTGTACAAAACAAGATACAACAAGGTTCCGGCGCTTCGCCTGCCATGCACTGCAAAGCATTCTTCGATATGACGAAGACACGGTAAGACGTTCCTGTGGATGTTTGGTCACGAAACCGATGTTCCAAGTGATAATTCGCACTTTCTTTCTTTCTTTAGCTAGGAGATCGTTTAGGCCTAAGTCAACAAGGACATAGTCCATTCTTGCGTTAAGGAAGTCCAAGACGGGAAGAAACGTAGAAGAATCAAGGTTGCGCAAATCAATTTCCAACACTTCTCACACCCAAATAGTATGTAACAAGACGTTTCTAGCTGATAATTGGATTATTGCATATCTAGAGTATCCCTTTCCGGTTTTTGGTACCTGAAGCTCATACTTGTCACATTCCACATTTAATTTGCCTAGAGCTTCCGAGGTCCATCTCACAGCCACGAACTGGTGAATCTCCTACCACTAGGTTTGGACCTTTGAACGATACAGACATTCTGGTGCAACAAGTAATCATGACAATCCAATTGTCCGCCACCAAATATAGAATGTTATGAAGGATTCTAAAAACCACATGTAGTCCATCATGTACAGACAGAGGTGCCTATTTTATACTGCCCTGCGTGGCTAACGGTTTTCTCTTCACAATTGCGTACACCTCTCATGTCTGTCCCACGAACATCCGTACCTCACTCCAGGATTCAAGTATTCCTACCCGTCGATTAATCACATATCTGCGGGCCCAATATACCCCGCAGTGCTTTCTGAGAAGTCATCGTCGAAACTGGTCGAAGCCATAGTATGCACCCTCAAGTTCTCATCTGTCATGCTTCATGTGCTTCCGTTTCAAGTTTGAAGGCTTCCACCATGCATGTTTCCTTTCGCACTACCCAGCTCCATACTCTTCGTACTATTTTTTCCCCCTTTGCTCTTTTTTCTAGTTGATTTTCAATTTCTTTTCGTTTCATTGTTTTACGGGCGAAATTTCGGATGCTCCAAGATGGCCATAAGTAGTAGATGCAGTGGCGAAAGAGATGGCTATTTGCTGGAATGGGCCAAGGTTCCATGCATTTGGAGGCTGCACTAGAAACATTTTTGGATCCTGAAACTTCCTTTTTCCCAAAATGTTTCCAAGGAGGGTCGTATTAAATGATATAGCCCATCAGCTTTCCGTTCTCGACTAAGAGTTCAAGCGGTTCCTCATGACGATTACCCATAAAGGGGTGACGACAAGAATATACCAGAATGAACCACATAGTCTAGGGTTTCAACGAGACAGAGAGCACAAGGCTGACTGAGATCTCTCCAAAGTGTGAAGTTCGCATCATTTGGGCACAGAAATGGGGTCCTACTAGAATGTATGAAAGGATGTTGTGAGCGAGGCAAGGCGCTGAGAGGGTTCCGACAGCCATCTGTTGACATGTTAGCCGGACGAACTGCGTTGAAAAGATGCGAAATGTCCGTCTTCACGGATAGAGGTTGGAAATGGTATCGGCAACAGCCTCAAGGATGTACGTTCAGACCCGCCCTTGTTCTCGTTCTCTTAATGAAGTACGGCAGAAAGCAGCATATCATCTGCTACGTTGTGTTCGCATATGTCGTTAATCGAAGTCTTTGTTGCGAGTTTCATTCATTGGTATTCGTATTCTCCAAAGACAAAAAACATCTGAAGCCTGAGAGTATCCAGAGGATATCCAGAGAAAACTGCCAACGATTTTTGCAACATCGGGATGAGTAGAGGGTGTGGCTGTGCAAGTGGCTGTGCAGTGCATTGCATTTTGATCTAATACGTATGAAATTGCTTGAAAACAAATGGCATTACATGTAATACTATATGAAGCTTTTAAACATTTTGATCAAATTTTACAGGGAAGGTAAAGACAAGAGCCATAGATGACAGGGGCACCCGTCTCGAGTTTCTACAACCCACTATGGGCGGCAATTATAAAGCGTAGCATCGCTTTTGTTCCTTTTTAAGGAAAGTTAGGCTGTACACTATTGGAATCCGGAATAGCATATATGTAGTATATGAAGCTTTTAGACAACTGTCACGCCTCTCCTGGCAGAGTTGAAACAAATGCCTAGTTTTCAAAGCAAGGAACTGTTCATCAATTTATCCGAAATCATGTGGAATGTGAGCATACTGGCAGGTTATTAGCTGATGTTGTTAACTACAAAGCAGAAAAGAATATGAACGGGGAAAAAAGTGATAAAAGATCAAGGACAAGGGCAGAAAAGATCAAAGTACGACACCAGACATGAATTCAACTATTTTCCAACCTTCCAAACCGTGGTGGTCCCATGAGTTTCTGGGACGACCATATATCATTCCTTCAATATCACTCGGACGAGTCTGGCATGCGCTTTATCATACGCAACGTAGTTTCCAATCCGTAGTGGTCGCTTGCCCAAAGCGCCTCACTAGGCGATGATCCATTTATTTTTACGCCAACACCGATACGTCGAGGTTCATCCACCTTGTACCCCCGCCCAGGTAAATAAAACACCCTATCCAACCTTCCACAAGGAAACCCTCCTGCATTTTGTCCTTGATACCCCCACGTCTTTCCAGATTCCCCAGTTCCCTTGCGCCAGGCATCTCTTAAGCCGACCTCCTTCTCCATACCTTCATCTTCAGGCATGATAGCGTTCATATCCCCCGCAATAACACCGCCGGTCATCCCGCCCAGCCTCAAAAAACGTGAACACATCTCCAATTGATGCGGGCGCCAAACCGCCCCCTCAGGAAGCGATTCTAAATGGGTGTTCACCACACAAATGATGGCTGTCTCCCTACTAGGTGCAGGGTAATTAAGTCGGAGCTTGACGCACAGCGATGTCCGTTCCATTCTTGTCAATCCATAATGGAGTATGTGGCATTCAGCGATCGTGAGGGAGCGCGATACCAACGTAACGGTGCCGTAGAAAGCACCTTTTGGCCATTTTGCACTCGAATATGGAGCGACAACGAAGCAGTTCCTCACCCAGGGATCTCGTAAAAGATGTTGGATGGCCGTGCCCAAAACCTCTTGCAACAGGATACAACAAGGTTCTGGCGCTTCGCCCGCCTTGCACTTCAAAACATCTTTTTCGATGTGACGGAGACACGTGGTAAGACGTTCCTCCGCACATTCAGTCTGAAAATCAATGTTCCAAGTGATGATTCGTATCTGCGAACATGGGGGTTTTTTTTCTTCAGGTGGGAGATCGTTTTGGAGGCCATAAGTCACGACATGCTTCCAGGTATTTTTGGATGGTCGAAATCGATAAGGCTTCAGCTTTAGCAACGTCTGTTGGATAACGACGTTGCCATCGCCACTGTTGCTTTCGTTAGTCGACTCAGTGATGTCGTTACTATCTTCATATTCGGGTGGTATGAATGGTATAATCTTTTCTTCAGACGCTTGAGGTGCTGGTTCGAATCGGGGCCGCGCGAAGGCTGGAAACCAGTAGGACATCTCAGTGATAAAAGTTATGAAGGCTCAGGGGGTTGAGCAAATCGAATGGTCCCGGCTTTGTATGCTGCGTAGCCCTTAAGATAGATCAACTATGGGCTCTCCTGACAGGACCTGACTGGGTTATTCGATGTTCTCGGATCCAAGTGATGCAAACTCTCATTCTTTGCCTCAAGGCAAGTAAAGCGATCACGCGCGTACCTGCATTCCTCAACACGAGGCGTTGGCTTTACCCCCAGTGAAAAGTGGATATAATTAAATCGAATTAAATCAAAGAAAGTGTGTCAAAAGTCGAATTAAATAGTTTCCCATCGAATTCATGCTTACAAAGCCATGTAAACGGGCACATGCATGTATGTAGCGATGCACACTGCGTCGATGTGTCGTCCTGTGTCCCGCACATGTCCCCGTGTGACGTGTCGTCTGACTTGATTTTTTTTTTCAAAGTCCCTCAACGCATAATGCTGCAAACATGCCCACACTTAGACCGACATTATTCTTTCCCTTTAGCTACATACATCAATCATCTTTCTGCCATCCCTTCCTGGCTTGTGGCTCATTCCTCCACAAAGTAAGTTATCATTTACTATATAGATGCTTATATCATGATTTTAGGTCGTATTCTTCCTGAATGACCAAGGGCAGGCAACAATGAGCAGCGACAGTACAAAGTGACTGGCCACGACAACAACCTCGCTACCGCTGCGAGCAGGGTAGATACGATTGCAGGGACGGGGGGCTGACTGCAGCTACGGGGATAACGACACCTAGCACAACAGAAATGTGACGCGACGCGGCGACGGCAACAGCTCATGTCCACCCTGCGCTTTTCCCGTCGACATTGGTAGATGCATCTGTGCTGACTGCATAGTTTAGTATATACACGGCATCCTTATGTATTCTGTATTATCTGTACTAATGACTTAATATAATACATTTTCATATTATTGAATTTACTGCATATATAGTAGGACCAAGGATATATCAATTATAGAACTATTTATTAGACCTAATTCGATGGTATTCGATGGTATTCGATCTTATTCGATTCAACGTCGAATAAAATATAACTAAGTGTGTCATTTTCCGAATTGCATCGAATTAGATCGAAGAAAATAGAAAGGTACTATTTAATTCGATTTAATTCGATCTACTTCGATCCAATTTTCACTGGGCTTTACCACTTCTAGTCAGCCACAAGGCAGCCAACATAGGAAAATATTCACACTTAATCGCCATCATGTCCTGCTTCGGGTATTTGAGGACCTTGAATATAAATATAATTGAATGGATCCTCAATACAACCTAGTACGAGTCTACAAGACCGTTCAAAGCTCAGCCTCTTCCCTGGAAATGTTTTCCTTTGAAGCTTCCTCAACCTTGTCTGACCCTTCCTCAGTGGCAACAAATGACTTGAGAATGTTAAGCTTGATCTTCATCTCATCTAGCTTGGATGCGGCGAGATTGCGTTTCGCTAAAATACCCTCCAATCTGTGATGTCAAAGGAAAAAGAATAATGCCCAAAAGTGTCAATCACTAAATGGTGATAGCTGGAGGTGCATACCGTTTAGACTCCTTTTCAACGTATCCCGCGGGATCTTTGACGAGCTTCTCCATGACGCGAATATAATGTTTAGAGGCCGAGCCAGCGCTTGCGACCAGCTCCACTGCTTCCGAGTACAGAGAGTCTCGGGCGCTTTCAGATGCGGTAAAGAATTTTTGGGCCAGGATGTCTAATTCTGCGTGGCGACCGGCCTATAGACCAAGTTAGCCATACACAGTTGAGATAGGAGGGAGATGGATAAAGCCCAGAGATCAGAATATAATTCACCTTATCATTTAAGCCTCCGCCGACAGCGCGATGAGTACCACATTTCTCGTTCAAGAAGGCGACAATATCATCTTCTGTGCGTCCTCCCTCGTAATCTTCAGGCTCTTTGTTATCTTTTGAGAAGAATTTAATTGTTGGGAACCCTGAAACGCCATATTTTTGGCTGATATGAACATTCTTCTGCTCGTCAGCGTTGATGTTGGCAACAACACACTGCAGAAAAAAAGGTTTGGTTACCGACAAAATGAAAGTTGTCTCCGAAATAGTTTACTTACATCGCTCTCAGGCTTGAAAGTTGTTGCGACTAACATGATGAGATAAGCATGCGACTTTAGCAAAGGTGAGGTATCTCTCTAAACACCTTTTTCGTAGTGAGGCTTCAGGTTCTTGCAGTGACCACACCAAGGGGCCTAGACGGCGGATTGAGCAATCAAAACCTTGTCTTGAAAGGTATGGCTTACGGTGAATGTTACGATAACATTTTTAGAGGAATCCTAATATGCAATGAGAAAACATGAGCAATTGACAGATATATAAGAAGTCATGAGACAGACCAAAGCAATTTCATCAAAGTTATGGGTATCCAACGCGACTACATCAGTCGGTGGAGGCCCTGGAAGTTTCGACTTGACACCAGACTTCTCTGTGACGCTAAACCCAAGTTGACGCACTTCATTCTCAAACAACAACCTGGAATACTCACTAGTTGGCTAGTGTGTCAAGGTCACGACCAATGTCATATTTTTCCTCATTGCCTTGGGCATCGAACCATTTGAGAGCTGCAGGAAATAAAATTGTCAATACCTGGAAACAAAATACTGATCAAGACGGTGGCACACACTTGGGAATCCAGTTACGCCGTATTTCTTGCCAAGTGGTTTCCCTTCTCCGTCTGCGTCAACTTTTGCGATGATGACTTTGTCTTTAGCATGCGCAAATGCATCTGCAAGTTCTTCGTATATCGGCGCGAGGTTCTAAAATTTCTCTTGGTTAGAAAAATGGCCTTTGGAAGGGTTGCATTGCATTATTCACTTTGCAGTGACCACTATTGAGGATTTGGTTCCGGATTAATGGACACTACAGGTTAATTCATAAAATACTACATACCACCAAGGCGCAAAGCTATGAAATTTTAATACAAGTAAGAAATATTAATCCCACAATGTGCTTACAATTCGACTAAAGCTGGCGTCCCTTTACCAATGACGTTGTCAAAGTTGTCCGGGGTGAGGTCAATAACATTAGACGCGCTCGCAGCCGCTATTATAGCAGAAAAGACGAGCGTATAAGAGAGTAACATGATGACGAGGAAGAAAGACACGGAGATATCGACTGACGTGTCGGTGACCCTGCTTTTAGTGCTCTGATTGGTAATCGAGAGCCTTACTACTGCAGCTTATTCCTCCAGGCCGGATTTTATTTCTCTTCCAGTTCACTCTCACACCGAAGATATATTTTGTTTTGAATATTTACCCATGACACGTCGTCGTTGCTGAGAGTTCACCGGTCGGCAACAGCAGCTGCAAACCGATCAAAGGGAATTTACCCGATATAGTATACAGATTTTATTATCCTACAAAACTTGAATCTGTCAGCGATCGCGTCAGTCTTGACTCAGCATAAGCTTTATAACTTGCGACCAGGAGCTTCGTGAAAACAAAAACCCAAAAAACAATGGCTGCTGAAAAAGCACCTGCAATCAATGACTTCGAAATCGAGGAAGACGAAGACGAGCAGTTTATCACCGAAGATGATATCCTTGCCGAAGTAAATGACGATGGAGATCATCCAATGGACGATGAAGACGATGTTGAAGGTGAAGAAGAAGACACTTTGGGAGACATGCCTGAAGGATCCTCAAGTCATATTGAAGATAATTCCCTGCAACACTTCGACGCGCACCAAGGATCCGTTTTCAGTGTCTCCGGACATCCAACGCAACCCCTGGTTGCATCCGGTGGCGAAGATGATCTTGGATATATCTGGGATATAACAGATGGTGAAATCATAGTGAAGCTAACAGGACATACGGATAGTGTTACGAGCACGGCATGGACTACGGATGGTGAAATGATCGCAACGGGAGGAATGGACGGCAAAATTCGTATCTGGAGACGGGTAGGAAAGGAAAATTATAGAAACTGGGAATTCCTAACAGAACTACAAGGTCCCGACGAGGTCATGGTAAGAACTCAAATTTTTCTCTCGACCCAAAGATCAATTCCCTCTCCATAGTTCTTACGATGGCATCCAAAAGGCTATGTACTACTAGCGGGTTCAAACGATTCCACACTCTGGCTCTGGCAACGTATATTCATCTTCTATCTCGTTTTCTGTCCAGTTTTAACCTCTCGGTGAAATAGTTCCTTCAGGAAACACAATGCAAGTATTTGCAGGCCATACCGGCCCCGTTAACTGTGGCGAGTTTACGCCAGACGGTACATATCTTGTCTCCTCCGATTGTATCAAATTCTCACAAAATTTACCAGGCAAAAGAATTATCTCCGCCTGCGCCGACGGACACCTAATTTTCTGGGACCCTCGCTCATCTACGCCCGTTTTCAAATTAGGTCCAGACGACGCACGGTTTGATTTAGATGGAATTACGTCCATTGCTGTAAACCTTTCTTCTACGCTAGCCGTAGTCGGAGGCGCAGCAGGCGGTGTGCGCGTTATCGGCCTTACCAAAGGAGATATCGTCTCAACCCTTGGTGGCCATACAGAGGGAGAAAGCATCGAATCAATCGTATTCGTTGATATCACCGGATCAGGCACAGGTCCTGGAGTGGTTGTGACTGGCGCTACCGACGGAAAAGCATGTATTTGGGATCTCAGTACCATGCGACTCCGTGTGACATTAGAACATGGGGTCAGTGATATACCTCCTGATTTACTTATATTGGCCCTTTCTGACGCCTTCTACCAATAGGATGCAATAACGACATTCGTGGCCCATCCTGCACCGAAAGCTTACTTGCTGATATCAGCTTCCGCAGACAAAACCTTGCGTACATGGGACGCTCGTAATGGAAATTTGTTGAAGACGCACACAGGACACCATGCGCCTGTTCTGGGTGCAACTTTAGCATTAGATGGATCAGTTGTTGTTAGTGCAGGAGATGACGGGGTGAGTATGGTGTTCACAACGGAGGTCGAAGAGGCGTAGAATCTACGGGACCTTTGAAAATTTAACGTCTATCATTATATCAATCCAGTTGGTCAGAATACTCGCGCATATATGTGCACATGAGGCATGCGCGACCACATTCACATTGTAGTAAATTGCACAAACATACAAGATTTGGTAGAGCCGTTCGATAGATAATCTATTGGCAGAACTTGGTAGAGAACAAAGATCGATACATAAAATAATTTACATACCTACAGAGTCTAAGTATTAATTGATTGTAAAATAACCAAAGGGAACTGTAAAAGGCAGAGGCAATGACTCAAATGAAATGAAATACTCAATGAATAGTAGCCACATCCTCACATATCCCACCCATCCCACGTATCAGCTTGAGGTGAATGAACAATTTCTTGTGTCTCATTCAATTCCACAATCTTCTCACTGACACTAACTTGGTCCTCCCTTCCTCCACACATCGCAACTAACACGGGATCGCTTTTACTTGTATGAGGGCCAGAAGAGAGAAGTCGTATATCGTGACCTTCAATAACCTGCACGATTCGTCCTGTTGTGATATTACGAACTTCGATGAATTCAGGAGAGATAAGTAGGATATGTCCATTGCGATGGGTGTATGAGACGGCTTTCGTTTCCCACTTGACGTACCGGCAACCGCGAGAGGGAGGACCATAGTTGTTGATGTAGCAGCCGTATTCTATTCCACATGATTAGCTGCGAGAATCTAGCTCTCGAGATAACAGATGCATACCATCATAGATAACCATGAGTTCCTGAGGTGATACTCGCACAAGGCCCAAGGTCTTTCGACCATCGAGACGCGCCTTCAAGGATAGCATCGCTGGATCTGTACCCGAGTCTTGAAGTGTTGGGACGATGAGTATCGTAGAATTGGCAAGACTGGCAATGACCTGATGT
Source organism: Phlegmacium glaucopus (assembly GCA_015039465.1). Lineage (NCBI taxonomy): Eukaryota > Fungi > Basidiomycota > Agaricomycetes > Agaricales > Cortinariaceae > Phlegmacium > Phlegmacium glaucopus. The sequence goes on from MU130379.1 coordinate 813,717, forward strand.
CAGGGAAGCTTACGACGAATTATCACCGTTGAACTCACTTTGTTGGATCTGCTATTAATACGCCAGTACTTGTACAGATGCCTATTGATTTCACAAGTGTAGCGATGTCGTAGGCATCCTTTGGTATAAAACCAGGCTACATACGTCAAAGTCAGTCATTCTGACCAACCAATGTGATGAAGTTGGATAAAACTTCAATTGATCACGCACCTCGCCTAATGGTCTGAAAGACCTTGCAGTAGTTGCCATACTCCTCGTAGGACTCGTAGGACTGAGCGCTAATTCCGATGAATCGAGTGCCTCGACTACATGCAACGTCAAGGACGTCCCTAATCGCCGCTTCGAACCATAAATCACTAGAGGCGACGATGAGCTTTATAAATTCAATTGGGATATATACTAACATAGCGCCTTCTCATAAAGATGAATATGCTTGCAAAAAACAATATTCACATCATTTCCCCCCACGCGCTCAATTGACGCATCCAAGGTCTGCAGTTGTGACTTGTCAAGTGCTAGCCGAGCCAAGATGTCTAACGAAAAGGTCCAGATGGCCGAATCCGCATGTACCACTAATCGGTTAAACGTTTTGTGCCCAAGGGTTGTCAGCGCTGCTAGAGAGGTAGGATGCCTGTAATTCAATACCCATCGAAATTCCGTCACTAAATTTCACATCCATGAATAGAAAATAAAAAGAGAGAAAAAATCAATGTACCATCTGGTTCAACAGGAGCAACGTATATGCCTGATTCACATCCCACCACGAGGAACCTTGTTCTGGCCCTGACTTTAAAGTGCATACAGTTAAATGCTGGAATTAACAAGTGCTTCAACGAGACCCACCAAACGAGACAGCGCAGTTGATTTTTCCCGTCAATTGTAAATGTGAAGGTGAAGGAAGAGTATCTCGATGATCCCACCGTGGCTTGCGGAAGAACCCGTCAGTAAGAGTCCGTGGTCTAAACCACTGGAATAATATAACCTTTATTATTCAGCTATTCAAGAAACCATATATTAACTACACACCATATTTGCATCTTGCCAGACTTTATGTACCCCAATTGCATCCACGAACGCAGTATGCCAACGCTGACGTATGTGATCAGTTGTAGCATATAGGGTGTACTTCTTAGACTGGTTCGAGGCGTGACAGACAGTGAAAGGATAGACCTGGACCATTTGATATCGTAAACTCTCAAGCAGTTTGCCGTCTTCGGCTTTCTCTCGCCGCATTTCTGGGGGAGAATCGAAAGCTCCTAGACGAAGGTACGCCAATGGTATGGGCTGCACACAGGCATCAGAATAAGGGTAAAATGAGCAAGTTATATACCCACCCGTGACACGAGTATCCGTTTGACAGCGCTGTTTGGTTTATCTTCTCGCAGGAGTATAACTGCCAAAAAAAAGTGCTTAGATAATAGAAGGTAGAATTAGAGGGCAGAGGAGGCTTACAATAATTATCCAACAAAGCAGCCACGAGATCTGACCATACTGACGAAATACCTGTCTCACTCCTGCCCCGCCGTACAACAGGACCGGAGTACACCAACGAACGACTCTCGGAATACAGATCCATATCCTATAGAAGTCCCCTCCTGTAAGCTGACAAAATAGACAAACTAGATAGGGCTTACGATAATTTCTCCCTTCTGATACACTATAGTCTCGCAGAGAGCCCGAAATTTGACTTTACTCTCTGCTGCCTCGATTCCCGGTTGCGTGCTCTTAATGCAATCGCTCAATATACCTAATATCAAGGGCAAGGTTTCTAAATCAGGGTGATTGGCCTCGCCACTGGTGAGTTTCAAGGTTTGTTCGAGTAGAAGATTTAGTCTTGGTAGACGTGTGACGGGACGTGAAAGAAATGTAGTAAGATCGCGTTTGCGTATACGTGGGTCTTGAGCAACGGATTGCATGAAATTCTCATAGGCGCGCCTTTGTTTGAGCATTTGTCGGTGGTGTGATTCTGCCAAAGGGTAATTTTTAATATAGGTTTCGTAAGCGTTGCGAAAGCCCCCTTTTAAAGTGGCTAGAAGGGATGAGCGCTTGAGCCACGAGACCGTGAAATAGCAAGAAGTCTTACTTACTGTCAAGGAAAATATCAGCAATAGATAGAATAAGAGGATGCTGCTCGCGTTGGCGATGATAGAGGGCAGCGAGTATCTGTTGATGATAAACAAGAATCTCATGGAGATTTCCAAAAACCTCATATATGAAGTGCTGGAGATCACGTTCCGATATTATGGGCGGGTTCGCCGCTCGCAATTGGTCAATGAAAACCTTCAAAAAGTTGTTGCTCAGCCGTGAGGGTACCATGCCTGGGTGAACTACTGACCCGTTCCACAGCTTCCAAATCCGCTACATATTCCCGTTCGGATTTGATTATTTCAAATATAACAGATTGTCTCTGAACTTCGTTTTTCCCGAGCGCATCGCGTGCTTCAGGTGGGACTAAGAGATGCCATTCCTGGTCGCTCTCTTTGAGCTCACCGGCTTGAAAGTGAGACAACGCTTCTTCGGCATTCAAGCTAGGCAACTTGCATTGAAAAAGGTGATGATAACAGAGGAACAAATAAGAGTGCTACACACGTCGAAATAGATAATCTGCGCGTTAGATCTCCTATGTCATCATCGTACGTCTACAGATAGATTAGGAGGTATGATAGAGATGATATCGAAAGAACGTACCTCGTTGGATCCTGAGCCATAATAACCGTCCTCTGCGTACGATGAGGCAAAAGAAGCCACAGAAGGGTTGGTATGTTGCAGCTTCAGATCACTCAAATTTGAATTGTATCCAAGGTTACTTTGACTGTGATGGTGTGTCAATCTATGCGAAGGCACAGATAGAGTTTCTCGATAAGAGGTGGCTCGATGAAACTGAGGTTCAGGAAATGATATAGGTATAGTAGTAGGGTAGTGTTCCGAGACCGACTGTACACGAGGTCTAATAGGTAGCGTGGGGGTCATTGGCGTAGCTTGAGGTTGTCGTGGTGGTAATGGGGCAGGATTCCAGGGGCCTGAGGCCACATTTAGACCAAAAAGAGGAGGTGGAGGCGATGTTGGAAAGGTGTACTCGGAGGGCGGTGCCAGTGTCGACAAGCTTGGTACTGCGGGTTGTTGTGCTTCACGATGACTATAAACATTGTTACGACGGTAATTGGACATGACTGTATAGATTATGAGTCTAATGTAATTGGCACGTGCACTTTCTACTACATATCTGTACTCCATACTATGATCCGTATCCCGGAAGGGTATATGATTGGTCAACTCTTTCTTACGCTTTCGAGGTTCCTCAGCCGAAAGCAGAGAAAGGCGATGCTTCGGGAAAGCCAGCATTGAAGATCCTATTCTGAATAGCGGAACAGGCTTGCCACCGACGCTCCGAGTCTATCCGGAACAAAAAAGAGTTTTTCGGTGGGATTCCAGGAAGATCTAAATGGTTCAAGCTCGGGGACGCAGATGGAAGGTCATCAAGGCGATGGGAAGAATATGTACCAAGCGGTAAGCGGGAAGGCTCTTGCTGCCCCAAAGAAACATATTCATCGACGTCCATAGCCGAATCTGATAGATATTCTTCGTGACGGTGAATATTTTGACAGAATAGTTTGGGGGAGGTTGGAGTGATGGGAGGTAATGGAATGATATTGTGGCCACGACGATACATCGGAGGCTCAAGACTTCGCTCAAAGTCAAGGATGTTGAGAGAAAGGCGAGCGAAGCTTCTCATTAGCCTTGGCGAACTTGGAGGAGTGGTTAATCCTTTATGCCAGGATTTACTAGGTGATCGGGGTGAAGAATCGAGTTTATCCTGGAGGCTCTGATGTTTGTATCCAGAAGGATGGGGCATGATAGCTTTTTCAGATTGCTGATATAATTGGATTAGCTCGACTTCCAAGTCATCTTTAGATCATAGGATACGTACCATTGCTCCTTCGTGAATGAGGTTGTGTTGGAATGAGAGACGGTGGTAAGGCATGGGAAGTTGATTCTGTTGTCATTCTAGATGGCGTTTATATATTGTCAAGGATAATAATATGAAACAACAATAAGGATACGCATGCTTGGATTCGGAATAATTGTTGGTGCGTTGTAACCACTAACAATTACCAGCCGTTGCCCTGTTCAAATAAGGATAACCCTTATACAAAAAAGGAAATTCTGCGTACCTGTTGTAGAAATTCCAGAAAAATGAACAGTGGCTCATATCTCCTTTTGAATAAATCAGTTTAAAATTATTTCTCTCTCCACGAAAAATAAATAAAATCGATCGCGAGCAAAATCGATGGCGAGCACAATTGATAGTGTAGTTTGAGAATTCACTCCGTCATAGAGTTCTGACGAGGCCAGTCCATAAATTGCCGTCCAGCAATGATCAAGGAACATATTCAAGACATAACGCTTTTCATAGCAACAGAGCTTACAACGATATTGTCAATAATCTCACGTTCTTTACTGCCTTTTATTGCCGCCTCGCCATTGAGCTTGTGATACTTCAAGAGGAAATGGGTAAATAACAATTAAACGGTCAAAATTTAAGCACACATACCTTCTTGACAGATGACCAGTCGGTGACATTCTCCAACTCCAGAAGAGGTACAATAGTTCCATCAATAACTTCCTTCATATTTCCTTCAACTGCGGCCGGAGATAGTTCTGATGAACCAATCTTAACAACGATAACATCCACATTGCCTTTAGAGATCCCATATCTTCGAATAGCTTCAGTAATCTTCAGGATCAATCAGAACCCACAAGACATTTCTTAACTAAGTGTATAGCTTACATTATGTGTAGGATTAAGGTAATACAAGACCTCGGAGTGCACAGTTTTCGTGCGAAGCTGGCCTTGCGATTCCGCAAGAATAGCTTGAGAGATTGCGGTCTGCAAGTGTAATTTGCTGGTGATCTAATGCAGAGAACGTTTTTTTTAGATTAAATCACTGATGTCCATGCAGATAGTTGGCTGACAAGACGGGCGTCGATGAAAACGAAATTGACAGCCTCACGCTCTTTATCGCCCGATTCCCCTTGGGTTACTGATGCAGAGATTATCCGATTCTTCAGTTTTTCTGAAGTTGATACATTTCTGAAGAGAGCGATATGAGCATAAGAATAGTCTGCCTTGTAATGGGGAAAGTGTAGAGATTCCATGAGGTTGGATCGGAGATGAGTAGCAGTGAGTGTTACATAAGCAAGTTATAAGTCTCTTCATGGGGCACGAGTACTAGGACTCCTTGTACTTGTTTTGTTAGCACCGGGTTTATCATCCGTGTTCCACACACTTCATTTCAGTATTTAAACTCCAAATTGACGCCCGACCCCCATGACTTTCCGACTCGGAATCAATCCCCAGGCTGCCGACTCTCATCAGAAATATTACTGGTGGAACGTGGATCCGAGGCTCACTCCTCTTTTAGACTGCGAATTGCATATAGAACGCTCAGCCTTGGGCCAGGTTTCTGCGTGATACATTTGGCTTAGGTTATACACCGGGAAGATCGCTTATTATCGCCCGCACGAAAAAGCAAGGATGCGCTACAAGGGTCTTGGCGATACAAAGGGCGCGAGGATGTCCGATGCCAACCATTTCATTCCATGTGATGTTTTAATTCTGCAGGGGTTCATTCATTCATTTTTATTTTAGAAAAAGGAAACCAACTGCTCATTGGGTGCGTTAAAAACCCGGTGGGAAAAGCTACCAATGGCAGGGACATGACGAAAGAGTACTAAAAAATATTGAAACAATCTAACCTCATAGAGTCATCAGTGGTCATCCCAAGCTTGCTTTCAAGTAGCAATTTATCATATCCTTATCGAGCACCGATTTGGCCTACGCCCCCCTCCATCCTGAAGCAAAAAACCACAGACGCAGTTCGGTTGGATCATTAAAGGAAAAATATTAACCAGAAAGAAAAAAAACGCGGAGGTGCGCTATGCGCCGTCACAACAGCGAACTGGAAAGCGAACATCGCCTAGGGAGCAGAGCTGGAGCTACCTGCCCCGGAAGGCCTCGCTCACCATTGACTTATGGTGGGAGAACGAGGGAGGCTAGAGAAAAGAATCGCTAGGATGAAGGTCTTATATAGCTGTTCAGATGGTGGCTGACGGTGGACCTGCGGATGATCGATCGTGAGGAAGAGGGCGGCGAGGTAAGAAGTAAATTTCGATCCTGACCAGGAAAGGATACACAGGATTCGGAATCTACCCAAGAGCTAGTCCATGCAGCCTGTATGCTCGCAAGTAATAGGGGCCGTGTCTTGTTGTTAAGCTGTATATACATATATTGCTGTGATCTATATGTAAAAACGAGACTGTATGAGCAGCGTTAGGAGAGACTGCATGCAATCAGTTCATTGTATTAGATCAGAAACTATATCTAGATGACGACGTTGAGCAGGCCACAATTGGATGCAACATGATAAATGGATACCAGAAGGAACTTGAAGAGAACAAAGAAAATGGCAGTAATCGGCAAAACAATCGCAAGTTAAGATCCACTGTAGTAAATCTGCAAAGTCATTGTCGCTGTGGCATACTAAACATGAGCTAACACCAGGATTAATCCTGCTATTCCAGGGCCATTTACAGACCATGCGAAACCTGTGAGATGTCGATCACAGAGTGGAACCCGATGGAAGTTGAATAAAACTGGAGCCGGAATGGTTTTTTTTTTTTGAAATCCCGTTTAACGGTCCAAAGAGCCTGGAATCAACGCAGGTCTAGAGATTTCCCCTATCCAAGGATTCGTATACGCATCCCCAGTATAGAATCCAATAGCGTTGTCGCGTTTGAGACTAAGAAGTATACACACATTGCAAAACATGTTTCCCTCGCATTATTCTAGTTCTTGATCTCTCTCCGTCTGACAGTGAAAAGAGGGCATGTGGGTACACGACAAATGTCTAATATTTTGATAGTGATGGTAAGTTATAGAATGAGTGTGGGTGTATTAAGTGCTTAGCAAGCGGAGATGGCTGGCTCCATAGATCAAGTCCTCAGGTATGTACAGCATTCTTCGTATCCCCTTCTTCACTGGATCCGACAAGCATATGCCAAAGTTCCGGGCCGTCACGGATGAGAGCCTACAATATCCATTCTTGTTAACCAAAGGAGTCAGGTCAAGCACCAACGAAATGAACGTACAATGACAACTTCGACTGCAATAAGAGCAATAATGATAAGTTCCATAGAATGCGTAGATGACTATCATAAAGCAAGAATCCCATCGTTAGATATTTTCACAGAAAAAAAAAGGTCAGCAAACTAACCTCAGTCAGTAATTGTCGAAGCATCGACTGGACTTCAGCAGCATAGGTAATCTTATCGTTAACTGAAGCCGTACGCATTTTCACTTCCAACGCATCGCTTAATGACTTGAAATAACCTAACAATCAATTGCTTTCAGTTCAATTACTGATCCCTCGAAAAAAAAATAAACATAAAACATACGTTCCAACTCAGGTTCAGCCCAATAAAAATCTGGGATTTCGCTGAAATTTTCGCGATTGAGGTTTAATCCTTGTCTGAACTTCATCAACTCTCCTAGTTTCTTAATTAGCTGGGTCCTTCCCATGCCTGGCTTGCCAGTCTTTGCCAATGAGTGAGGGAGGAGCGCCATGGAAGTGAGGTAGTCATCCAAGGACACTTCGAGTGCTGAGAGCGCCGTCGACCGTGAAAGAGCCTGAGAGAACGCATAACGGGCCAACAGGGTTTCCTGAGGGAAAGCCATGGGCGGCAAATTTTTCGGTAGGAGTTCAGGCTCATTTAAAGCATCCGTTTGTCCCAAAATAATCAAATCGCCCTGTAACCTGGTCTTCCTGCAATTATAGGAATGTTGTCAGTTACCGAAAGGCACTCAGAATACGCACCACCCTCACTCGATAGGATCAAATACAAATTCCAACTCTTCCGTTTCGTGTTCTTTAAGAGGACCAACCTCAATGCCAGGTGTTCGGTCTATGACCTCGGCTGCGAACCTCTTCGCCTTATCTTCGCCTAACCCCCAACAGACGATGCTACCATTGGAGAAAACGAAGATTTCGCCCTCCCTGCCTTCATCTCCCCACTTGGGAATCCACCAAGATTCATGAAGAGCCTGCGAACGAGCTGGCAGATTTGGATGAGAACGAAGACGCGACAAAAGGTATCGTTCAGCCGTCGCAAGAGTAAAAATGGGCTGTATGTTTCCTCTAGTGGGTGTAGGATTGGCACGAATAGGCAGAGAAGCAGATGCAGAACGACGAAGGGGAGTAGTCGATTTCGGTTTTGGTTTGGCGTCAGTGAGTGGATTTTCGACCTTTTTTGGAGGGGCTTGGGTGTTATTAGCGCTGAAATTACGAAAACGAGACAGATTCAGCCATGAAGCGTTTCGACATAAATTTCGATGTGCAAGAAGTAAAGCCATGTAAAGTCAAAAAGAAAAAGACGTATTTTTATATTGTTTTCAGAAACCATCTTATCTTATCTCAAAACATAAACAAGTCTCTATCGTATTATACGCGACATACATGCACAAAATTGACAAAGTACACGGAGACTAATGACCTGGGGTAATTGATTTTTGTAAATCCATAGCAGCAACAATACGATGCTACCCTTCCTCCACAGTAAACGGCATCCGATCAGCACAGACATACAAAAGGGTGCCAAACAGGTTTCTGCGACGCAGTCCTTCCACAGCCCCAGCAATCATGCATGACTCCAAATTTTACGTTTACACGATCCAACACCGACTGCAAAGTGAGTAGAAAAGTTGCCACCCTGTTGAGGGATTAGATGCAAGATCAACTAGGGGGGGAACATGACTTACGCCCTATGGATTATATATGAAGAACTAGTTGGTACGGTGGGGTCACCACCATTCCACTTGAACACCATAAAAAAAAGTCCGAAAGTAAATAAACGGGAATCAATGTAAGGGACCACACATGTCCTGCATAGATAGGGTAAGACAAGGCGATAAAACAAAAGACAGATAGATCCGCACCGAGACGCTGTCGACACTAAGACGGGTGAAGTGACCAAGTGCTCTCACATTCGCTTTTACACACAATGCGGCACATGACCCCGCAGGCAAACCGTTTGTTTGCCCGCAGACCCATAAAGACGTCTCCTACAATACACACTCCACTCTTACAGACGGAAAATACAACTCCGACTTGAAGAAAGGCGATTAGAGAAAGGCGCGCGAGGAAGGAACATGAACGTACCGGGAGAAGGGGAATATCGACCAAAGATTTGTCATCCTAAAACATGAGGTTTATATAGTTGGGACTTTCGGGCAGGTCAATTGGAACCCAGCAGATAAGCAATTATGATTATAGTTATTGAGCCTAATTAATCATTTATCAGGTATCAAACCAACCAGCCTGTACCATCTCCTCAGCTAATCCAACCCAGCCTTTCCGTCGTGCTTTACGTCCAGAAAGTTCTGTTGCAAACCTTTCCAACAAAATAATACTCAGTTTATTTATTCAGATGTCAAAAACAATTTACTTACCTCAGACATTCATCCAACCGCCAACGGCCTCTTTCACTTTCTGAGGATCCGCTTGTTTCTCCACCTGTCCAAGAGGGTGTATACGGAGAGCCAGGGCATATTCGTCTGCTCAAGCTATATATCATCCCCGCAATAAATGCATCTTGTGCCCCAACTTCATCCACTGCATCACCTGTATCTTGGTCCCCTCCAGGCGTCTCAGTCCCTTGTGAATCATTATCATCGTCCTCTGTGGTATATTGGCTGCTTTCGTTCGTCCTATGGCCCTGAGGCGTGTGTGACAGTATCCTCATGTATGGCTTGCGGCCCTTGTCGCTTTCATCTCCAGTATCAGACAAGTAATGACTCCCGTCACCTGTGAAAGCACGAGAAGAAGGCGTTCGACTTCGTCCGTCCGCCCAAAATTCGCTTCCACTTCTCACAGACTGAACTTCAGTTACGTTTGCACCACGGGATTCTTCAGGCCCCGCTGTCTGTGAAGGTGGTGGTTTATCCTCTACCCATCCGGAGCTTTGGAAATATTCTTTTGTAGGGAGGGATAGTACAGCACCACCTTCTGAACCCCAATGAGCAACCAGCAAAGCGTGAGGGGGCGCGATGGAGGACAGCGACAAGAGGAATGCTCGCGGTGTCGTTTCATAATGCGGAGAATTTGCCTGTGCATAATGTTTATTGAAAAACAACACATCGGCATGGGGTATTAACTAAAGCAAACAAAATTAGCTTTTTCTATGGTTAATCATGGTAATGTCGAGAGGATACGAACCGCTTCGACTCCTTGTCGTCCTCTGCGTCCAACATCAACACTGAAGACACAGTGACTTCTCCATTTCCGTTCACGCGCCAGTCCATCCAAGCCTGTGATATTGCTTAATGTAGTCTTAACAGATCTCCCTTCGAAATGCAGCCAATCAAAGGGAGCTGGACTATTGGGATTGTAGAGAGGTGTAATTTGTGGCCGAGGACCCGATTGAGAGGTCCGAGGCGTGGATGAAGGAGGTGCGAGCGACGACGATGATGCATAGTTGGGTGTTGTAGAGCTCGGCGTTGGACTAGGTTGGGGGTAGTTCTCTGGCGCAAGTAGTGGACCCAACAAGGAGACGAAATCCTCGTGTGTAATATCTGGAAGAGGATTGTGGTTGACTACTGTTCGTGTATCATCCTCTGCTAAATCCAGAGGGGGTCAATTGGTGTTTTTTATATCCGGGATGAAATGAAAAGCCTACCCGCATGCAATATCCATGCACTGGGAACTCCAGCATCTCTCCAGATCTTGCAATATTGTGTGATGACTCCTTCATTTTCTAGATCCCTTAGAATCATTCTCCCTTCCTCATTTCCACCAAGTGGTGCCACCAACACGGCTTCCACAGAAGAGAATTGCGCTAACAATGACAGGATCTATACCAGAAACCCAAAAAAAAACCACTTTCAGATAAAGCTTTCTACCAAAAGTGCAAGAGAAAGTATCATACCATATTAGCCGAACCACCTCTGGCTTTATCGACCGAATGGGCGCGAATCACGGTAGAAGGTGCAGGATGACATGGTAAAGATAGCGTGTGGGTTAAAAAAAGAGTGCCTGAAGCAACTATACGCAAATGTCGTCCTGCAGACGAGAAATGTTGTTGGGAGTTGTCGTCGCGTTCGCGTCGTAATTTTGCCATCCTGAAAAAAAAAGAAAAAGTCAAATGGTGAGTATATGATCGTAGTAGTCAAAGTCAGTCCATGAGGTTCATGACAACCAGGTGTCGGAACCACGTTTGTGTACACAATCAAATCACTGTCAACAGGATTTCCTCACATCTTTATCATGATAGAGTACAAGTACAGCACCCAAGAAAACATGAAGAGATTTGGACTACTGGTTGTCACGGTCAACTGTCTGATCGGCCGAATGTACAAAAGCCGTTCAATTAAAAGTTCTTTACTGCATCTCGACGTCTCCGTCTCCATCCGCGCTGTCAGTGTCCCATTCATCGTCCTCGTCGCCTTCGCCTTCATCTTCATCATCTAAAGGAGATGCGGCAATCCCTAGGCTATCCAGCTTTTCAATGAGTTCTTTGGTATGCTCCAATAAAGGTTTATCAGGGTGTTCTTGATTACGATGTAGCTTTAAGGTTGAATGTCAGTCGATATTCATCCATTTTTTTATACAACTTACCACTTGACATGTTTCTAAGCAGTCTCTTGAATCCTTCGCCAGCTCTTGCCATGTCAGGCCATCAATAGACCCTCCGCTCTCCTGGGCCTGTTCGGACATTAGATAGAAACACCATCCTTCCAAGTACCATGCCTCGACTTCTTGGTCGTCCGAGGACATGATTCCGTGAAGTACCAGTAAAGCTGGGGTGTATAAAGATAGCTCGATGAACAGTTTTACAAGTACCAGTCGGGCAGGTATTGGCGGCATTTTTGGATCATCTTCAAAACATGTTAGATGATATGAAAGTCTGATAGAAATTTAGCGCGCCCACCAAGATCTAAGTCTTTCCATGCCGTCCACGCTTGCTCAAGACACTGCTTGGCCTCTTCAGGGCGTTGTTGTGACATACGCACGGATGCTAGAGCCTGGAGAGCTTCAGGATGTCCCGGGGCTGTCTGCAGGGCCATCGTAAGAAGTTCTTCGCATGTTTTCTCAGCTTCAGGCTCAAAACTAGAAATATATCGAAATCTTACATTCAAAAAAGAATTCTCGGAATAAAATCAACATACCATAGATCGTATGAAGGATCCATCCATATCTCAACCTGTCCTATTAGAGCTCTGACGATGCTAGCTTTCAATTCTGACTCGTCGTTTCTCCCGTTTTCATCATCCGCGCGATCCTTTCCTTTAAGTTGTGCCAGGAGAATATTGACAGCTGCTCTGTAATGATGTAATGCAAGTTTTGGATCATCTTCGCTCAGTTGTGCAAGATAAAGATGAGCAGATGGAGGTGATGGCGAGGGAGCGTCAGGATTTGGAGGTAGTAGCGCTTGAAATGCCTACAGAGTTCATAAGAATGAAAGTGGGGATGAAAAATATTATATCTGACCTTTTTTGCTTCTTCGATCTCTCCAGTCTCAAGCAAAGCTACCCCAAGCATTTCTTTAGCTTCAGCATTTTTTGGATCCTGATCCAGAATCCGGTTAATAAATCGCAAAGCAAGATCATAGTCGCATTGCTCGATCAGAGATTGCGCTTTTGCTAACAAAGATGTGGTCGAAGGTGTTTTCTTAGACTCCGAATGCGGATCTGTAGCCTTGGGGTGCACCTTTTTCTTTAATTTCGTTCGCCCCATGTCATTGGTACGGTTGAAAGGGAAATATTTTGCTAGTCACGTGGTATGAAAAATTATTTAAATTTATCTTTTTTTTTGGTCCACCATATATGCCGTCGCTCGAACCTACCATCTTTGAGAGAAACAGTGGTCTACCTACTCTTGGGTAAAATTCGAGTGGCCATGACCATGTTCGAATATGAATCGTCAGATAATGCTATGTCCAAGGATGGTCTCTTTCTTGAGCGGTTGGACACCTTTATGGACAAATGTTTGATAGACATCAAGGCCTTTGCTGAAAGAGAGTTGAGGCCGTACGAAGAGGTCTATTAGGGCCTTTCAATTGGTAATATTTCGTGTTCTAACAACTGTTATCAATAGACGAGAAGGTGTATCGCACAATGGCACGCTAAATATCTCTTCCAGTCTTCGAAATCATCGTCGTCTTCGTCTACGTCCTTTAATAATTCTATTTCTCCTGATCGTTCTTCTCAAGGTCCGTTTATCATCATCATTCATACCGTCGCTTCCTGATCTCTGCAGTGTTGTTCTAGTTAGAGATGTCCTTTGTGATACCTCGCGTGTCCTCGAGTCCTTGTCTGAGGTTTCTGGTGTACAATCATTCCTCCTGGCAGTAGATCCTTCCGAGACCTCTGACAGTGGGTTTCTCGGTGGTTCTGTTGTTGGTCGTGAGTTTTGGAGGGGTTTGAGAAGCGGCGGCGAAGGCGGTGCTCGAGCTTTCAAGGTTTTTTCTATCAATCATTTACAACCTGCAACCAGGCACCCTGTGCACGTTCCAAAGTCTTCCACCCCTCCGCCGAAGGGAGGTCCGGCTAAATCATTAAAGAACGAACTTTACGAGAGTGTACGAAATGCTCTCAGGTATTTTCCTATCTTCTCTTACGTTCATACCTATAAGTATCCTTTTCTTTCCCTCAGATTGGCGAGTGGCGTCCGGAGTGCAGAGATGAAATGGACGAATCCTGAACGTCTAGATGTCTATGGTGTACGACTGATTGGGTGGCCAGAAGGCGTCCCCGCTCAAAACCCTTCGACTTTCAAAGTCAGCCAAAACAAAGTTTTATTAGAGGCTCTTCAAAATGGTTCGATGAGGTTTGAAAAGATCACACCGGGCAACCCAAAGCAATCTGGTCATGGAGATGGCGTTGAGGAAGCTTCAGAGGCTGAAAAGGATGATCCCGTTGAGGATTTTTCATGGGCTTACGATGCTGATGCCAGTCCACCACCGTCACATGCAGAGTATTCAACAACGTTGCCTCTTCGCCAATCACTAAATACAGGTCAAAACCCTGTTCTTCCTGTGCTTCCAGAATCGAGCAACATGTCATGGACCCCAACTCTCAATACAGATTCGGCTCTTTCTCAATATACTCTATGGGCTGGCGACTTTAACGAACCAACAATAGATCATCCAGGGTGGGATGATGAATTGGAGTCCGACTCACGGCCACGGAAACGACCTCGAAGTGAAGAACCGAATCCTAGTTAAGAATAAATACATAGACAATGCTAGTAAACAACTGTATCATACTCTTATCGATTGTTCAAGGGTTTCATCGATGTCTGTGGTTTGTTCCGCATTTATAATTACATCACTTTCCCCTGTCAGTGTCACTTCCTTTGTCCCACCATGTTCTCCTCAATTTTCTCGTGAGTTGTACAACAAGTCATCAGTCTTATCAGTTTCGTCATATTTTTCCAGTACATCCCCTCCTGTCGACCCAACAGCCCCTACTTTTCACGCCGTCTCGAGCAACCTTGCGGACACTGAAATCTTCGGCGAGCTCGAGCCAAAAGACACAGAATGGCTCTGCTCTGGCGGTTTTGTCACTGAGACACAAACCTTCTACGTAATTACCGATGATGGCACATCTCTCATGTGCCAAGTGATTCACTCCTCAGTTGGGTGAGAAATCATCCAACGATATCAAGGTTGTGCGTTTTGACTAAAAACGCGCCTTACGCAGAGTTTGGTTCCCTACCATCCAATTTACATGCAAGGTAGCAAACACGAAAACAGGAGAGAACACCTGGAAGTCTGTGAATGTCAACAATTTTGTTACCCCTCCTCCTGGGCTCGACAAACGATCTAGCAAGGCGGACGAATTTTCTGTAACATACAAGTCCAGTGCGGGCACTGACTTCCCTGAATCTTATACTATCCGTGCCAATCTCGGCATTGACTTGCAGGTATCTTTGGACGTCCAGAGGCCTGCCACCATCCCCGGGTACAAAGTAGGCAAGGGGGCGAAGGGAGGTTATTCGTATTTTGGACCGAATCCGGAAAAAGCAGAAGGATATGTTATCCACCGCTTTTGGCCTCGCTTTAAAGCCACTGGCGCCGTCATTCGCGATGGTAAGGCTATACCTGTTCAAGGTTCTGGTATGCTTGTGCATGCCATCCAGGGAATGCGACCCAATCTCGTCGCTTCCTCTTGGAATTTTGCACACTTCCAGAGTGAGCAGCTCGGCGGAGTGTCTGCGATCCAGATGGAATTCAAAACGTTGGATGCATACGGAAAGAAAGGTGCAGGATCTGGTGGAGTAGTGGTGAGCGTAGGTTCTTTGGTGATTGGGGATAAATTGGCGGCGGTCACGACGGAGACGAAATGGCCTGGAGAAAAACCTACTGGCTCTGTTGTCTCACGAGCGACCCATTCCCAACCTGAACAAGATCCTGACACAAGTTACGGAAAACCCACAAAGATTCTCTTTGAATGGAGGGCTCCTTCAATAATTCCCGATGCTCCGGGAACAATCAAAGCTCATCTTCAGGTCAACCTCGGAAGTGTAGCAGAACCCAAAGGTCTTATAGAGAAAGTCGACGTCCTTGCTGAAATTCCCTACGTTCTCAAGGTCGCAGTGAATTATGTCGCTGGGACGAAACCATACATCTATCAGGTAAGGGTTTTGCCTTGAGCGTTCAACTTTTTATGGGCTTAGAATATTTTTATAGTGGTTGAACTCTGCAACACTTTTTATCAGTGGACCAGAGGCTTTGGCAGCAGGTCTTTCTTCAGGTACTGAGGTTGAAGGAATACTATACAACGAGGCCACTTTTATTTCGTAGATAGTGTAAACCCGATGTCTACGGGTCCGTCTATATGAGTCATGTACTCCTCCGCAATCTGCCAAATTAAATGTGGCAGTTGACGCTTATTCTGGAAACAAACTTTTATATGCACAACACTATCATGTCCAATGTTGCGTAGTTTTATACGCAGTGTTCCCAAACCCACCGCGCGGCTGCAGAGGCGCTCAATATCGTCGTCTGTTCTTGGCCATCATACACCATATCGACCACGCGAAATATCAATACGTCTATCAGTAGCACGATTACACCCAACTCTCTATGCTAGCTTTCATTCCACTCGAAGGAATCAAGGTATCCCTCTTATTCCATTGCTTGCTGCCCTTCTCAAGGTGCGTAAGCTTTTTCTGTTGTAGCTTCTCTTAAACTCAAGTCGTCAAGCAAAGACTTCAACCGGTTTCGAAGTAGCGCGGACAGCAAGTCGAATAGCATTGACTTTCATCCCACTCGTGTGGATAAAGAACCTCAAGTCCTATAAAGCCATCAAATTTGGGACAATACGTGGAATACCAACTACAGAGGAGGACAAGGCTCGCTATCTGAAGAGGATTCGTCGGGGAACTCTTCTCCTCAGGATTTTGCTCCTAGTACCATTCGTCCTCTTCTGGTCAACAATCATTGCCAGCTTGGAAAGGACACCTTTAACTGGGCGGTGCGTCTCTTTCCTGATTGATATCAAACACGGCTACGTTGCTAACAGGTCAAACTGTTATCCAGATGGCGCATGATCCTTCTTTCTCCTGAGGAAGAGGATGAAATAGCTTCCCAGCTAGCAGGCCCTGGTTGGTTAAAATGTGTTGGCGAGATTCTAGCTAAGGAGGGTTCTGCAAAGATCATCCCTTCAAATGACTGGCGATATGAATGGGTCAGGGATACGTTGCGTAAACTGGAAACTGGTATCCCAGTGCTAGCTAGGGAGTGGGAGCTGTGTCCAAACTGGGCAGAGGGTGGGTCAGATCATAAACCCCTGCCGCCGCCCGCTCGATATCCCCTTCGTCCCCGCCCAAGAGCCTCTGAATATTTGCATTACTTTTGTTGCAAGTTGACGGAGAATCCACAAGCATCTACAATATTTAACAGTACCCCACCAGGCCCTCCTTATTCCCTGCTTGTGGTTGACAAGCCCGAATTGTCAAATGCATTTTCTTATGGATTCGGATCAGATGGCGGCAGTGGTATAGTGATATACAGCGGTTTTCTCGACGATGTTCTTGCAAAAAATTCACCCCAACATGAGGCGCCGCCTCCCCCAAAACAATCATTCCTGTCCAAATTCGTTACAGGCATATTCTCCGGCCCACCTTCCCCTCCTCCACATCCTATACCAACAGAAGAACAAACGTCCGAGCTCGCAATTCTGCTTGCCCACGAAATGGCACACTTAATTCTATGTCATCATCTTGAAAGTCTCTCCTCCGTCACTGTCATTGTACCGGGCACCCTGTCGATAGCATCTGATGTCCTTCGGGTGATCATTTTCCCCATCACGATGTTATTTGGACCGTTTGTAAACGATGCGGTGGCTCAGCTGGGGAAGGTTGGCTCCTTAGAGCTCGCCAAGGTTTCAGAGCATTGCACCAGTACAAAACAAGAAATTGAAGCCGACGTCGTCTCTGCAAGGCAAGTCTTTTTATTAGGAATACAAATCACCTTTAGCATGCCATTATTAAATTTTTGCCTTGTTAGGTTGCTTGCCCATGCTGGCTTCGATGCCCGAGATGCTGTCAAATTCTGGGAAAGTCGCTCTGATGCAGAGGTTGAATGTGCAAGGCATGGAACTGATGATTCAATGCAAGATGCGAGGCAACTTGCGAGGCGGATCATGGGCGAGACTCATCCCGTCAGCGAGCTGCGGGTCAATAGCCTCAAGAAAGAACTGGAGCGATGGGAGGCCGTAAGACAGGAGTTCCTTACTCGTGCAGCAAGTCAAAGGACTGAACAGTGATGCCTTACCAGAGTATCAATATCGTAAATCTTGTTTTAAATATCACACTACTCAGTCTTATCGTCTTCCACTGGTATCGTGTATTTGTACGTATAATATAGACTGACTCTTACGCTGAAGCGATTCGAGTCATGTCATTCTCCGACAATGCCCTTTGAATGCCAGCATGTATGTACGCAAGAGATCACTACCTCACGTCATGACACTTTGATAGGCTGCGCAAACTAAAAAGATTAGGCTTTGCTGTGCACTAGAACCGGAGCAGCTTTCCCATGTTACTCGAGCTAACCGCAATAGGAGTGCTAGTGACAAAGCAGTCATTTTGAGCCAGAGTGCAGTAGCAGCAGTGGGAAGTGGCTACAATCCTAGAAGAAATGGCCTGGCCCTGGTCGTTTGCGATGGGGATAACCGGGAAATCCTCCTGTGGTTCAATAAACAGTAAAAGGCAAGACGAATCACGCACGAAATATGAAAAGCATCGGTAGCATCTGCACGAAGGTCTTGATTGGCCTGGCAGCTTTCCGTCAGCGTGTTGCAGATGAATTCTGTATATCCAGGCTGTCGGTGATGGTATGAATACAACAGATCAGCGAAACCTACGTGTGATGATCGCCATGTTTTCGTGGTTGTACGATCTGGACTCGGGGGACATCCAACTGGGTATATTAATGCTAGATGAACTAATGCATATACGCAGATATACGAGGATATACGCTTGGCTGCTCCTTGCGGTTGTGGAGCCCAATGGAGCCAACACCAAATTGGACGGACCGTGGAACAGCTAGAACAGAAGGCATACAACGCTGGGTATTGATCGTTACAGCAGAACTTGTTACAGTCCCGGCAGATGCACCGGTGACTGTAATTGACTGCAGTCTGTGATACTTCGACGGTTTTAAATTTGTCATTCGTACATCATTATTCCTCGGCCTGTTCAATAAATATTAAATACCTTACCATTTGTACTTCAATCCGAGTCCATTCTATTAATGCAGTTGATCCTGGCAGTACCCACCGATTAATAAATACATTAGATTTGTACTTCGACGGCAGCGGTAACCATAGGAGCTGCAGTATTTGCCAGATCGTCTGAGATGCGTAGACAGCCTTTCCATCCCTTTCAAGCCATAATTCGCGACCAAGAAACCCCTCTG
This sequence comes from Phlegmacium glaucopus, assembly GCA_015039465.1. NCBI lineage: Eukaryota > Fungi > Basidiomycota > Agaricomycetes > Agaricales > Cortinariaceae > Phlegmacium > Phlegmacium glaucopus. Next base: position 832,695 of record MU130379.1, read on the forward strand.
AAGAGGTGGAAAGGAGGGGTAAAGCTAGAAACCAAAGTTGGTCTTCATCTTGGAGAGTTAGACCGTTGTGAACGTGTGTCTTGACGAAAAGAGTACGCGAAGGACTAGGAGTTCTTTGAGAGAAAAACGACGCCTGGTCGACGGGATCAAAGAGGCAGTGAACAAGTGAACCGCCAGCAATACAAACTCTAGGGACTAGAGGAAACTTGATCATTGGCAACGTTCGAATGAAGCCCAGCGTCCTCAATGATACTCGGTTGACCTGGAACCTTGTTAACAAAAAGATAATAGATTATCGTTGGATGGTGACAAAGAGTTGCTCTACCAACGACATATGACTAGAAACAAGCATACCAAGGCCACATTTTTCATTGCTTGTGGGAGACTGAGAACGATATTCTGTCAGGGTTTCTGATTCATCATGGAAACACCACATTAGAGGTGTGTTATTTCTTCTGGACCACATGAAGTAGCTCCGTAAAGAAGAAATGAGCAGCATTCAAGCGCACGATTTTAATGTTGGTGACCACAATGATCAGTCCATCTCGTAGCCTGGGTTGCAGGGATAGGACAAGGAATGTTACTCTCTACCTCAGAGTAACTGATTCTTCTGCATGACCTGTCTTCCACTTCCAAGTTGCAGTAGAGAAGAAAGCTTCAAGAATCCAGACTCGAAGAGCGGGAGACTCCATCTAAACTGCGGTGTTTTCCATGCCCCAAAGAATGTTTTTTTTTGTTTTGAGAAGTTAGGACCAGAAGCCAGCCAGACTGAGACGCGGATTTGCAGTGCTTCAAAGCTTCCTGTAAAAAATGATCATCACCATCACCGGCTCTAATTCTGAGCGTTTAGGAGACTCCAACGACTGCGTTAGATTTATGAAAAATGAGAAGAGGATAAAATGGGGGTAAGTCCGTAACGAAGTGAAGGCCTGGAGACGGGGGTCTGGAAGAAAGGACTTGAAAGATTCATGTTCGAAATAAAAATTTATACGTGCAAATTGTTGACAGAAAGTTTTTTAGAATATATCCCAACTATCCCAACACACCCCCCCTCTGTTTCTATAGGACACGTCTAGACCTCCCTTGCTTAGTGATGATGTTCTGCATGTTCTTCACCCATGAAGTTAAGGGCATAGACTAGAACAAGAAGAGGTAAATAATGAGAAGCCGATGCTAAAAAAAATGGCGCACCCGAGCCACATTCCGTGCAACGTCCTTGTTTGCCTTTGTGCAGATTGAACCAAAGGATGTCATGAGAGTCGGCGGGAACACCAGTGCATCCAATTATTCGCTCTACATCCTATACAAGTAAGGTGTTAGTCAATCATTAAATACCAAGGTGGAAGGGCGTCGAAGCACAACACCACGCACGTATGAGGGTACCAAAACAGGATCTGCTTTTGTGCCGATACGGCTTGAATCCAGAGGGCCGTCATCGAAAATGTTGATTCCTTCCAGCTCTCCCAAGAGCTGCAAACGTTCAAGACCAGTGGCCTGTTCAAGGTCGGTAGGTACAGAACCGCTTTTTGCGCCAGAGCCGTATAACTGGGGAGGTGGTGGTCCACCAGATTGAATGCGAACAGTCGTGGAAAAAGTGCGTAGTGTAGAGGTAGAAGGTTTCAAAGACGAGCGCGCTGCTAGGATAGCCGGGCGAGCTGCACGGACAACATTTTGGAACATGACTGGCTGCAAACCTTGTATCTGAACAAATTCAACGGTGAGGATGTTACTTTCTAGCGTCACGCTTCCGACCATCACACACTGTCGCTCCGAACTCGCCCGCTATAAGAAGGTTCCCACTACTCAGTCCGTACTTGCTACGTATCGTCTCGAAAAAAGTGGGTGTGCAACAAAGCTGATATTGTCGAAGGTTTCTTTTTTGGGGGCCAAGCAGATTTAATTCGCTGTGTTCCCCGACATCTGTTCATACTTAATGCAAGGAATGTCACACATTTGTGAGATGTAACCCCTGTGACAAGTCTGCTTCGACGGCTACTATCCTTTTTTTGTGAAAAATAGCGGACAACCGGGGACGACCTCGCCTTCAATGAATGAAAACACAGTAAGCCAGTCACTGGGCGTCAGATTCTCTCCTGTCAACCGGCCTTCGCTGGCTTAGCTGATGTTTTTGGACGATTATTGTCCACGGCTGCCTTGATTTTTGACTCTGTACGGTATGTCAGAAAGGTTGCGGGCTTTTTCTGGAGCCGTGGTGGCAGTGGATGATTTTGGTAAAGAAAAAAAAACTTCCTCACTTCCATTGCACCCAGTACGACACAGAATTTTAGTTCACGGGCATCCCTTAATTACTACCAGAAAAAGGTGTTTCCATTTTTTTCTCAATCAAAGCCCTCCAATGTACAGGCAATCAGTACCTGAAATGAGGTCCACATTGGCACGGCACCGGTGGTTGACTGAATATAATGCCAATTTAGTACTGCATAATTCATGGTTGAACTTGAGACCCATGAATTATGCAGTATGTAGTCTATGTTCAAATTTAGCAAGTCCACTGTATCAGTCATCTATTTTAACATCAGTAATATTAATGACCATCCTAGGTAACGTAGGGTCTCGTTTATTCACATCATTGAGGAACATATGAAATAGACAAAATAAATGGAGCAACATTAAACTATACTGTCAACTTATAATTAAGTCACTTATGACGATTTCTTGATCATCATGTGAACTTCGTCGTCAACGGCTCCTTACAAGTTCACTTGCCTGAGCCCCAAGCGCGCAAGTCACATTAGTAAAATGAGTTACCTCATGGTTTTTTCCTGGCGTTCTTCGAGATTCTTTGTCGCTCTTGTTGAGCGGGCGGTAACTTGTGTACTTTGATTTGATTTTGAACGTTTTGTTGCGATTTATAGATACTTTACAGCTACATGCAAAAACCTAGGAACCCCTCGAAAATCAGTTTGTGCACCTCTGTTTGTACAAACAACCTACTTTTGGTAGCTTGAACGCGCGTTGTCTCCAAGCATAATGACACATGTTGTGGAGTTAGGGCACTAGAACCCTTCAACCGCCCCAAGCTCCCTCCATCACTACCTAAACAGGACTTTTGGCATGTTAGGATACCAAAAACGGTTGTTTATATAAACATTGGCGCATGAGCTGAAATTTCGAGGGGTTCCTAGGTTTTTGCATGTAGCTGTAAGAACCATACTTAAATAATGAATCAATGATTAATGAAGCTTAGTGAACCCAAGGTGATGCATAAATATAACTCACAGAACTAGTCTTCTGTCACACGTCACGGAGATTTTGACACGTCTTGTTATCTCTTGTTATACGTAACATAATTTAGAGTTTTGATGAGGTCGGCAAAAGAGAAGAAATTTTCGGAATATCATGCGTCCCAGGCACTTTTGAAGAGCCATCTCGTCCCAGGTCACAAGGCCCGAAGCCTGAAGACTTATGTCCCTAAGAAAGTTGATGTGAATGTACTCACGAGGTTGCAATTGCACTAGGACCCCTGAAAGTACCCTTGGAACCCATATCCCGATCCGGATAAAAATTCTCGAAATTTTTTGAAAACCCATAGCACTGTCCGGATAGAAATTGCGCCATTTTGGCCGGAACCCAGAGGAGGATTTCCGGATAGAAATTGGACCGGCCGACCTAACCCAGAGCCGCTTCCGGATAAAAAATGGGTGCAAGTGGGGAACTGAACGCAAGACCTTCCAGAAGGGTCATCAACTGAGACATTAACCACTACATAAAGTAGACATGCGTTTTAAGTATTATATCCTGTACTCTACCTCACAAGATAAGATGTATTGTGCTCAGCCAAATTTTATCACACCAATCTAGAGTTTTCATCTCCTGTTCACATCTCGTAACCCATGTCATCACCAGACTTCATCGAAATCCATGACGAACTAGTGATGCCAAAGTTCAGTTCAGTTCAGTTCAGCAGCATTTTTTGCTGAACTGAGAACTGAACTGACTAAGTTTTTCCTGAACTGAACTGAACTGTTAAAGAACCGGTTCGAACTGAACTGAACTGAAGAACTGTTATAAATTCTATATTTTACTTATTATTGGAAATTCCATCGTCCAAGGACCATCCTTAGGCCTTAGGCACCCAATTTCTACTCATGTATGATCTCAGGACCCCTTGAGAATATATAACACCACTGATTTGTATTTATGTTCCAAAATGGATAATGCTAATATATAACATAATCACATCATATGGTCATTATCTCCTTGCTCAATCATTGTTTTACTCCCAAAAGGACTTCCAAATCATTTGTACATCACCAAAGAACCAATTTCCAGGAAACATGGATCAATATATAGGAATTTCTCATCCTTCGAGGACCTATCAGTTCAGCAGTTCAGTTCAGTTTGAACTGGATGAACTGCCAATTCTCCATATGCCTGAACTGAACTGAACTTTTCAGTTCAGTTCAGTTCAGTTCAGTCAGTTCAGGTTCAGTGAGTCAGTTCAGAACTGAACTTTGGCATCACTATTCAGACGAACCGGATATCAGAGGTAGCAGCAAGACAGTTCTCGAAGCTTTGAAAGCTCTTGCTGGAAGGAAAAAACCGGCAGAGGATGAGCTTAGCTGGGCCTCGAAATGGCAAGATTTGCTGTATTTTTGTGGAATCTTAATGTACTAGGCTAATTCACTTATGAGACGCTTGTAGCATGCGTAATAGGGCTCCAGAGAAGCCGCCGAGCGAAAAATGTGCATTTTAAAGTGAAAAAAGTGAAAATAGCGGTTTTTGGGTAACCCAGATCCGCGTCCGGATAAAATTTGCCCATACCTGGACCCAGATCCGCCATCCGGATAGAAATCGCCCAAAACCGTCCGGATAAAAATTTGGAAAATTTCGACTTTTTGGATATGGGTTCCAAGGGTACTTTCAGGGGTCCTATTGCACTTGAAATTTCAAATTCCCCTTACATGTCAAGGTTGTGATTGGAGAGCTTGCATTTTCCCAGTGTTGAGACGTCTGAAGTCAGCCATCCATGCTCTAACGGGACGTGTCCCCATTAAATTGGGAACACGTCCCGTTAGAGCATGGGTAGCACTACTGTTTAACATTGAACGTTGACCGTTGATTGCCCACCTGAATTATAAATGCGTCGCAATTGAAAAAGCATCCCGGATTGCACATGATAATAATGTTAGGGGTATGTGATGAAATTACGTAACTAAATCAGGGTACGATCGTGTGTCACGTAATATTAATAACTGTATTACAGATCCCAACAGATACTGTCACGGTACCCTGAGGCCATAGTAGTACAAAAGTTGAAAATGTTCTATCTCTATGGTCGGTTCATCTCTCCCCTTCATGTCGCCGCCGTCAGCGCCATTCGAACGCTCCTTCTACGTTGGAAATGCCTTTGGAGGCATCCTTTATGGTACGTCTTTAAAGTTTTTAGCAACATTTGCTCAATAAACCGAAAAATACAACAGGATTACAGATCTACATGGTCTTTCATTCATGTTCCCTCTTGTTAAAATCAGAGCCTGGTCCTCCCGGATTGAAAGTAAAGTTATACATGATTTATGGCTTCGCAATGCTCGCCTTGACCACGATTGCGCTGTCTACCGACATGATTATGGGCCAATACATGTGGATCGAACATCGTGACTATCCTGGGGGACCTTACAGCTACTATATTGCGAATGGCGCTTCATGGATAAACGTTCTCGGCACGACAGCGTGCATCGCTGGAAATATCTTGAATGACGCTTTGCTGGTTCTTCTTTTATTCTTCTCTCTGTCACGTTTATGGCTAACCTGTTTTTTTACAAGCTGTATCGTTGCTACATGATTTGGAATAAAAGCTGGCGTATCATGGTTGCTCCGTTTACCATATTTCTCGGGACGATAGGTATTTCAATTTCCGACCGTGTAGGATGACCCGATAACTTACCTTATCAAACTAGCCATGGCTTTGATAGCCCTAACGCAGAGTGCTTTGCCTAACTCTTGCTTCATTGCAATAGAAACCGTCGACTTCATCATACCATGGATGTCGCTGACGACTGGCCTTAACGCCATAGTGACACTCTTGATCAGTGGACGTATTCTCTACTATACTCGTCTCGCTTCATTCGCAAAGGGGTCATCAGGGACGAGCGACCCTCATACGGGTATTGTCGCAATTTTGGTCGAATCTGCCCTTCCTTTGTCCATCCTTGGTATACTATGTGCTGTCTACTTCGGAAACCAAGACGTACCTGGAATTGCTTTTGTGACTGTGTGGGGCGGGTTTGTGGTAAGCACAAGTTCAAGCTTTGAATGACATTTTCTCATTCAACATGATTAATTCGATACTATTCACAGCCTATCTCATCTCAGTTAATCATACTGAGAGTCGCTATGGGTCGTGCATGGACAAGTGACACCAGCTCAAAGTTTGGTTTGACATCATCCATGCAGTTCGCTGAAAGAGAAATGGATTGCGAAGGATCGTACGTTTACAGAAGGTCTGTAACAAAGACTACTTTTTCAGACAACGGAACGCCCATGAAATCGGAAGAGTCTGTGCACGTATAACTATGGGGTATCATATAAAGGGTAGGTAAGACCGTTACTCTCCTATGTACATGCCTCCAATCATCCAGTCTAGGTCTAGATCTCCCTGTGTAAAATTTATCTTCTATTTATTTTTGCGGAACCGGGCCCATCGTCTCCACCGGTGCCATCATACCCTCTACCGAAACCACAACCGCCCGTGAAGGCCAAGATCTACAATATGATCCCCATCAAGTTTCTTTTTCCTTTATTGTTTGAATTTTGTTCACTCCGAGTCAATCCCATTACCATTCCTACATCACAGTCATCCAGGTGTTCTTTACTTCCATTGCCATTCTTTTCATCCTTCTTCGTTCACCACATGTACACATCTTTTCGAGGCAGTGTGTTTTGATACGCAACCACTTCTTCATTTGGACATTGTTTTGGGTGCTTCCTAGCGTAGCACCCTGTATGGCTGGTTCTTATTTCGCCACCACCACAATACACCCCCTGTTTACTCAGTATCAACCAAGAACCGATGTTAGGGTTTCTCAAAGCCAGTAACTAGATGACTCTCCGTTGTGGTCTCGTCAGTCATAAGTAAATCTCCACTGTTGGTCCCGAAAACGAACGCAACAGTGTTCAACTCGTATTTTGTGACATCATGATCTGCACCGAAAGCCTGTACATCAGGAAAGCCCCGAGTTCTCAAACTGAGGATCCCTCCAACTATTGATCCGTGCCGACTGGGTGATTAGCGATTAGCATCCATTCTGAGGGTAGGATGACTGGTCCAATGGGGAGAGAATTTGACGCCATACTGGCATACTGGTCACGTAACTTCCTGGAGACAAACTAGTAGCCGTTATCTGCGTCCTTGTGATCTATGCATCTTTGTGATCCCCATGCGGCGCATGTATCAATCTATCCACAACCCACCAATTCTGAGGTTGCGGAACGGGCACTTTCGAGGCGGTGGATCAACAAATTATTCTCGAGTGCTGAGGTGGAGGCCGTAAATGCGGCATACATGGATCACGAATATTTACGGTGGCGATATGTGGTATGACGTTCATTAGTTCACACCGTGAACTGTTACCGCAAGACATTGTTGGGTGCCCGGCCCTTACATTCTTGTGGCCCGCTGGTCCTTTTTTTTACTTCGTACCATTTCAGACCATTCCTTATTCCATTTTATTGTTTCGTATCGACACAAGTAAATAGTTATAATAATGAATACCCTCGCGCGATTGCGAGGGTCCACTGCTATCCCGAGTGAGCTCGTAGAACAGCTCATTTTGACATGAACCTAGGGTCTACGTGTCATCACATGCACAGACAGATTTCCTCCAGGCACTGGGACGTCTATTTCCCCAAGGTCCTTGAATCCCATTGAAATATACTTAGATACCTGTGCTGACAGTCATTATCTTGTCCCATACATCACTACTTGAACTTACATTTTCATCTGTTATCGTCATTAGACCGAGGAAGGTTCCCAACTCTTTAGTCTTCTTGGCCTAGGAATTAGTAAGTAACCGCCCATTTCTCTCTGCAATTGAGATGACCATGCCTTCTGATAAGCAATATTCATGAGGGCAGTACCATAACCTTGGCCTTGGAGATCTGGACGTGTTGCTAAATTGTTGCACCACCAATTAAGTTTTCGTTCCTAAATAGTAGTATTTGGCCATCTTATCAGCCCTTATCAATACAAAGCATTATAGCGATACTGACCTCTTGAGTAAGCACCTTGTTCTTGAGTTTTTCAACAGATTCCGGATACTAATGTAAATTCTCTGTTCAGTGAACAACGTCTAATGTATCCTGATAGAAACACATACAACAGTTGTCATCCAATCTTGTACTTCAGGTTTAACTTTTTTGAAAAAATTGTTAAATCCTAAAGCCCGTTGAGCCTCACTGTCGAGTAACTTTGTCAGTTTTGGAGTTGACAGATCATGATGTATGGGAAACTTGCGTTGCAAATATAGCTCTACCTGGGGGAAACAATGCGGCAAAGCTTGCAATTTCCCTCTTTCCACCCTTGGAAATTGATAGGATGTAGAGTTCGCCTTCTAGGACTGTAGCACGGAGAAAGGCATTGCAATACTCTAGATTTAGGTTCCAGTCTCCGCCTATCAGAGTTGTGTATGCCAGGCCTATCCAAAAGTCAATAGGTATTAACTGAGCGGCGTCGCACGCAGCTCACTTCCAGTATATGCTTTGGCACAGAGATCAGCAATTTCCTTAATATGCTCATCTAGAGGTGAAGGGCTAAATACTGGTGGATTGCAAATGCAAAGTATTACGAACCGGATAGTGTCTCAAGGCGTTCGATTGAATACTCCAACATTCTCCCTACTAGTCTGTTTCTGATGTATGTCGAGTGTAGTCAGATTTGTACTGTAGTATTTAAATCAATTCGGCCAGGGAAGGGGGACAGCCTGGGGACATGTTGGCCGAAAATCTATCTCCGGGCCACCAGCCATGGGACCAAGGACAAGCACTCAAATTCGGCCAGGGTCAAATTTTGCAAATGCAAAGTATTAGAACCGGATATGTCGGGGTGTTCGACTAAATACTCCAACATTGTCTAGAGGGTTATTTCAACTGACCCCTACTAGTAGTCCGTTTCTGACAGTGGTTGAGGTAACAAGGGGTCAACGTTTTCAACCTCCGGTGTTCTCGGGAATCACGTGAGCGTTGTGTACGCGCTGAATCAGAGTCTTCCGTAAAGATATGGGTGCACCATATCCCATGGCACAAAACTTGGCTTTCAAATTTAGCTCATCCGATAGTCATGCCCTCTGTGGAACCTAGACGAAGTGAAGCTCAGTGTTCATATGTAAGGTGGGTAAACCACTCATGTTCACAAGTACTGATCATGGTTGGGGTTGAACATTTTTGCTGCTAATAGTAAATTCCTCAAAAAGCGTGTATAACCCAAAAAAATTGGCCACCGTAGTTCGCATGTCACCGCCACAGTCACTGCGCCACAAAGCCATAATTTTGTGGCGGTGACCTGGCATCCACCCGGATATCACATTGCAGATCGCCCCAGCGGCGACCATACATTTCACATTCCTGCAGCTGATGTTTAGCCCAAATGACGGTGTAGGGAGAGAGTTAGGAACCCATGAGTTTCCAAATCTGGCTTGGCATCACGATAAGTCTGGTTAATCTTGACCGTTACAGTAACCTACCCTGCAGGTCATTTACTACAAAGACTGAAAATGTTTTTGAGGTCAAGCTCTTTCTATCCCCCTCCTTCATGTCGCCGCCGTCTTCTGCACCTTTTGAACGTTCCTTGTACATTGGAAATGCCTTTGGAGGCATCCTTTATGGTACGTCTTTGAAGTTTTTAGTAACATTCGCTCAATAAACCGAAAAATACAACAGGATTACAGATTTACATGGTCTTTCATTCATGTGCTCTCTTGTTAAAATCAGAGTCTTGTCCTCGGGGACGGAAAGTGAAGTTCTACGTGATTTATGGCTTCGTAATGCTCGTCTTGACGACGATTGCACTGTCTGCCAACATGTTTATGGGCCAATACATGTGGATCGAACATCGTGACTTTCCTGGGGGACCTTTCAGCTACTATGTTGCGAATAGCACTCTCTGGATAAACATCCTCGGCACAGCAGCATGCATTGTTGGGAATTATATGAATGACGCTCTGCTGGTTCTTCCTTCATTATCCTCTGTCGCGTTTATTCGCCAACCTGTTTTTTTTTACAAGCTTTATCGTTGCTACATGATTTGGGATGGAAACTGGCGTATCGTGGTTGCTCCATTTATCATATATCTCGGAACGATAGGTATTTAAAATTTCGACCACTAGGGATGTCCCGATAACTTACTTCGTCAAACTAGCCACGTCCTTGATGGCCTTAACGGAAAGCGCTTTGCCCAACTCTAGCTTCTTTGTAAAAAAAACCACCAACTTCACCATACCATGGTTGTCGCTGACGAGTGGCCTTAACGCCATAGTGACACTCTTGATCAGTGGACGTATTCTCTACTTTACTCGTATCTCTTCGCTGGCAGGGAGATCACCAGAGACACGCGACTATCATACGGGTATTGTCGCAATTTTGGTCGAATCTTCTCTTCCTTTCACTATCCTTGGTATATTATGTGCTATCTACTTCGGCAAACAACAAGCACCTGAACTTGCTTTTGCGATTGTTTGGGGCGGGTGGGTGGTAAGCACGAGTTCAAGCTTTGAATGAAATTTTTCGCATTCATCATGATTGATTCGATACTATTCACAGCCACTTTCATCTCAGTTAATCATTCTGAGAGTCGCTATGGGCCGTGCGTGGACGAAGGAAACCAGCTCAAAGTTTGGTTTGTCGTCAACTATGCAGTTCACTGGGGGGGAAACGGATTACGAAGGAACATACGTTTCAAGGTCTGGATCAAAGAATATCCTTTCAAAAAGCGGGGGGCCCACGAAGTGAGAAGTCGGACCAGTACAATCAAGTTATGGGGAACCATTACTCTCCTATGTATATACACCCAATCAACGATGAGTCTCGGTCTACATCTCCCTGTAAAAGTTGTTTTCTGTGGGTTCATCTGCCCGTCTTAGCGCCCAACTTCCAGCTGGAGCTCGAAGATAACCTAAGGCTCAGCAGAGAAACAAAACGACAAGGCCCCCGGTCATAGCAGTAGAGTAAAGCCTACGAACATTAAGCTTACTTGGTCGAATACCGGAGATACCAACATATTGTTCCCATCGCAATGTCAGTTAACGGCATAATGAACCCGTAAAGTAATTATGAAAGTGCCAAGTTCAAATTAGTGAGTAGTAAACACGAATCTTATCCGATTTGGGTCCCCATAGCTATCCTAGAGTCCGAGACTGAGACAACTCGGATACTTTGCGTTGACAAAAGAGAAACACCAGCTATTCCAGCCAGTTTAATGTTAAGAAAAACCGCTCACAGACAAGAGCTGGACCTGTCCTCCTAGTCCAATAATCATCCGTCGAGAATCCTAATGCCAATTCACCGACACCATGTTCCGAGTCACCCCCTCCATCCACACAGACTCACTGTATACCACTGGCAAGCCTCAATCGCGCAAGGCGGATATGACCATGATCATTTGTTTACTTATCTGTCGAAACATCCAAGGCAATAAATAGTACCGTTTGGCAACAGTAAAGTAACATGCGATACAAAATCACACACGGACGTTCATCTAGGTCAAAATCTAGTTTTTCTGCAAGCTGATTCGTCAGGTCATGCACGCTTTGGATACAAGGCGGTACCTTAGAGGTGGTGATAAGAGTCAATGTTCACTGAAAGGCACTCGGCAATGTCCGGCTGTACGTTACGAATCTGCACTGATAGCAAATTATCAAATGACGAAATCGAGCTCACGAGCACCCACAATGATCAAGGTGTCGACGCCACAAGTACCTTTTTACAGTCGGCAACGGTTGTTTGGTAATGCTGATGAGAGTCTACCCTGTTTTGTATCTCATATACATCTTCATTACAATCTGTAAGTTCGTACGCGACACCTACTCCTCATCGTTGAGTATTCATCTGTCCACAGTTCTGTCTTGAGAGATGGATAGTACCACAACATTACTCAGTTGCATAGGTCAAACCTCCCCTTCTCGTCAGCATTTGGCAGAGTCATGCCCATGCGACAATCGAAAGAATGCATCCTACAATGTAGAGATTAGATTTGTGCGACCAATGATGAGGAACTCGATCAACGGCAATTTCGAACTGAGGGGCAAGATATTGGACTTATGAACTAAAACTAAGCCTATCCTTTTTCGTGAAATCACAAGCTCAGCCAGATTGTAAAGCGAGCGCCATCTAATGAGATGTAGCCAAAGGATCAGGATTTTATATAGATCTTGGTAACTTACGCGGCTAATACTTTTCCCAAGTTGGTTTTAAAGTAAGGGTATGATATTTTGGGTCACGCCACTAGTCAATAGTTAGGATATAGATACTTCGGTGGATGGGACAACACCATCATGGACTACAACTCTATAAGTCCATGCACTAATATCGGTCCGTAAATTGATGAGGAGATTTTTCTATAGCACAAGAGCAAATGCGGCGCCGATCATGGCCAGAGTCCCGACTGGAGCGTAGTGGGAGGCTACAGCGCCACTACTAGACTTGGGCTGAGAGGCTCCGGTACTGGAGGACGCCGTAGTGCCTCCCGTGGTAGCAGCAGCAGAGGATCTGAGGGCACATAGTCCAAGTAAGAAATTTGGCAGTGATAGGGAGAATGTATAGGCTCACCTGGCCGGGGTTGTTCCGGAAGCCGGAGAAGTTGCAGAGGTAGCTCCGGGAACGGTTCCGGTAGCGGCTCCAGTGCCGGCACTTGTACTAGTTGTAGCGGGGGCAGCACCAGAGGTGGAACTGAGGCAACTTGAGTCCGCTATTGGTAGGATATGTTAGAAAGCAAGGGGGAGAAGAGCGAGGGAGGCTCACAGCTGGTAAGGACTGTGAAGGAGCCAGATTGGCCAATGGCACCGGTGCTGTCACGGAGCTCAAGGAAGCCAGAGACCCCTACACCGGTTGTTAGTAGAGTGAACACCGCTGCAAACGTGATATCACATACCGGCCGTAAGATTAGCCACCCACGTGAAACTAGTGCCGTTCTGGAGTCCAAGGTTGACGAGCGCAGCAGCATTGGGTTGGTTAGCAGGCAGAATACTGGCGAAGAAAAGTCAGTACAAAATGTCAAGAGGAAAAACAAATTTATGGCACCTCTGGAAAGGAAAGAATGGTCATGAAGGTTGTGGTCCTTTCTTTATCAGTAACAAAATAAATGCACAAACCAGAAAATAAGGAACTGGCAAAACATCCTATGAGTTACTACACCTGAAAAAAAAAAGAGAAAGGAATACGCACGAATGCCTCCACTCCAGCTAATCAAGCTTGGTTGGCATTGGACGACATTCGCCCTACAAGCGATGGTTAAAACGTGTACCTCGAGGTAAAAGATGCCAGCTCACAGCGAGTTAATGGTAAGTTGAGCAAAAACAGTTGAAGCTAGGAAGGAAAATAAAAAGAAGGGAGTAAGGAAAGTGTTCATTGTTGGTCTATTGCAACAAGTTGGGAGGATAAAAGAAGGGGGTGTCTTGGAGTCCAAAGAGTTGTCTGATGGCTTTTTCTACTAGGGGACCGTTGGGGTGTTACGCGTCCGGATATAACCGACTTCCATTATAAAATCGAAAATTGATCAATGATCGAATGATCCTAAGGCTTTGCACAGCATGCCGTTGCTCATGCAATAATATCCATTCATATGGCAGAGACCCTCTCTCATAGCCGGCCGTTGCTTTTTCTAATTTTTTTCTGTCCATCAACTTTTGGCGCTGATTTCAATTGCTGGCGTCTCATATATCAAATGATGTTCATGTTTATACATGAGTTGCCATACCTTCTAAAAACGGCATTTCTATTGATGATATCATATCACACGACTCCAAGTCAGACTAGAAGAAGAGCTGGAGTGGGAACTAACTAGTACATGTGTCGTCAGGGAGTCTATTGAGTTGGTGGGCTGCATCTGCCAGAGCCTATGCCTTATAAATTAGGTGTCCAAGTAAGAAAAAGACAGAAGAGAAAGGACAAGGAAGAAGTCAAGCAGTTCATTCATCCGGCCTGTCAGTTAGGTTCATATTTGGCCCACGTGAATTGTTCAACTTTCAGGCCTGCCACAGTAGGAGGAATTCTAATCGGATAAACTAAGTTATTGGTGACTCATTGGAGCATCCCATATTCCCAAATCAAAGATAGTATCTATCACCTGTTAAATTTTTGAAAAAAAAAGAATCAAGTAGATAACACTCCAGAAAAAATTACACATACCAATTTGTCCCATACCTGGCTGCATAACCCACACTTTCCGACCCTCGCCTTCCGGGTTACCTTCACCTTTATATCCTTCCAACCATCCTTCCTTCATCTCATCATCTACAGCCCCACAAACAATTTTCACTTCAGGAAAAGCACGCCGTAGAACAGACACGCCACCTCCTCGAGCAACTAGAAAGGTTACGAAAACAATATGGTCCTCTCGCACTCCGTGATCTAAGAGAATACGAATTGACATGAAGGCAGCAGCAGCAGTTCCAATCTGACAAAACATGAGTTCTTTTTGCCAATTTATATAGCGCAGAGTTATACCTGAGCATCAAGAAGGAAGACCCATGCTTCCTCTGCTAGATGGCGAAGACGGACACAAAGAGGTAGCATGACTTGCAACAACAGAGGCTCTCCAGACTTGCTATCCGACTGAATGAGGAGAGATCCCACTGGAACATCATTTATAACCCTTCGAAAGCCACGCTCGAGAGCACCCCCTCTAGTCCAAAGAAATTTTTAAGCCGGCAGTGTGAGGGTCAGTTTTAATATGCTCACGACCGCATGACTGTCACTCCGCACACTATCTGCAAGCACTAATTGGTAATGAGACTTCTAAGAAAGCAAGGATAGCTCGCACTGACCTTAGCGTCCAACTTTTGACCATGCGCTTCGATACCAATTGGAGTGACGACGGTTTTTGGAACATGTGGCAAAAGCTGCAGTGCATGTTCAACAAGCAACGTGGAGAGTCGATCCGTGAAGAATACAAAATCTTGTCGACTTGTGGTTTTATCCCTCAGGATCGTGAAAATGCCCTGGGAACAAGACAAATAATTAAGGATAGAAGCACCTTTAAAAGTGAAAAGTTTATAACAAACCTGGAGTTGGTTCGTCTGAGGGTGAACTATCAGATTCAGATTTTGGAGCCTGCTTTCGGGTGTGGATGCACCTGAGGGCGAGGGCAGGTATCGATGAGGAATGGCTATTTTCTGACGAAACTTGTTGGATCGTTCTTGCAGTTTTTGACGGATATGTGCGCATATCAAATCAATTGCCACTGCGTTGTTTGAACCCGGCACGATCTAGATAGACAAAAAGTTAGCCTTTGTTTCTCTGAATACTACGCAGATACACACGATATCAGCATGAGTAGCCGTAGGACGGACGAAGTTGTCATACGACGGTTTCACGTATCGCAAATATCTACGAGGCGCATAAAATTAATGCATCCATGTATGTAAACGGTAAGTAGAGTGGAACTAACTGATCAAGGATGCCATTGACATCTCTACCTCGTTCTAAGATGTCCCGTTGGATACGTCTGGCAAGCATCAAGTCGGAATCACATTGAACGAAAATCTAGAAATTAACTTAGCAATGATACCCACAAACAGATTAAATTGCATGCCACCAACCTTCAAATCATATAAGGCCCTCAGAGCAGGGTCAAGAAGGGCCATGATTCCTTCCGCTGTGGAAACCGTTCACTACTTGTTACCTAAGAAAAGGAAAACTCTGTGAGTTTACCAATGATAATCGTCGCCCCATATAGATATTTGGTCTCCGCCAGTCGCTGATGTTCCGCAAAGGAATACACAGGTATGTTAGATTGCTTACACGCCTTGAGCTCGGCTAAACACTGAGTATTCAAACGATCAGTTGAGCAATAATAGCCTGGAATGCAACTGAGATTGAGCGCGTACAGATGCGAACATGGGCATATCAATTGCATCAGGATGATCAAAATCGAGCATGTTTGCGTGGGCGAGGGCCAGTTCTTTCTCATCGTGGTATTTGTAAAAGCTGTCCTGAATTTCAACTTGTTTTTATAATTATTGAAGCAGGAGAAAGATCACAACACACCTGTGAGAGGATGATTACGGTTGGAATCGACCCAAGCTTACGCACTATTTGCCTCGCAACATGGGTCTGCCATGCCAGGTCAGCTTGTTTTTATATGGCACCTACGGTTGGAAAGGCATTTGACCTTGCCACTCGCTGAACCGCCTGGAGGGATGGGCTATGTTTAAGCGCGCCTTGGACAGCTAACGATCGAGCGGGCAGTGAGCGCACCAGCTACACCAATGACAAAGGCATCACAAATTCGCTGTCCATCTTCTTCGTACCTAAAATATTGAATAAAAGCCTGCTCAAACAGATGTTACAAAGTATCATAAGCATGCGCCTACCAAGGTGGTCGTCCATTGGATACGAGGACGGCGTTCTTCTTGGTTTGGGGGGAAAGCAATGAAGGATCATTGCCTTTGGTTTGAGATTGGTCGTTGATAATAAGAGACTCAGTGAGCTTTACAAAATCATCAGGCATTCTCAACACAGTTTGCTTCGAGACGGTGATATTGGGTTAGGCTGCGCTATTTTCTGTTTCGCTGAGCTATTATTGAGGGAAATGAGGCAATAGGTCACAACTTGTCACTCTATGTAAGTCACCCAGAATGTTGAACAAACTACAGGTAAACTACTCGTACAAGCAGCTGAGCATAAAATATATCCACTGTATGAGTATACTAGTAGATGTGCTGGTGTGTAGAGGGATTGACGAGAAACATGCGTACATAGTTGCGGACCCGGTGCCACTGCAGCTGATGGTTGCATTGAACTGACGTGATGAATTATTTGAACATAAGAATTAATGAACAACTGGAACTATCGTTGACATTTGACTGTCCTGATCCTCGCTCTAGCGTGGTCGGAAAAGGGAAAAGAGGGGCTTTGCTTCATTGCACTAGAGTTGTCACCATGATTCTCAATCGCTGCATAATC
Organism: Phlegmacium glaucopus; assembly: GCA_015039465.1. Classification (NCBI taxonomy): domain Eukaryota; kingdom Fungi; phylum Basidiomycota; class Agaricomycetes; order Agaricales; family Cortinariaceae; genus Phlegmacium; species Phlegmacium glaucopus. Next base: position 849,831 of record MU130379.1, read on the forward strand.
ATCAACATTCCGCCTAGGTTTGTCTTCGGTACCACCGATAACCAATGCAGAGAGTTTTCTCCCATGAGCCTATCAAACAATGAGCCTTGAAAGGGATCCAAAGGCCAATAAACTTGAAAAGTACTCACGCAACCTGAATCGAGGCCAATCGTCCAACGTTTCAGGTCCAAACCTCGTGCAGCTGCGTGTCCATAGACGACAGTGGACGGATAACAGGGTAACGCCTGCTTGCTCCCAGATATCTCCTTGTCATCTCCATTGACTGCATCATCCACAAGTTCGGTGTCATACCCTACACAGCTGTCCATCTCTTGTTTCCACAGATCCGACCAAGGCGTCCCAACATTTGTCTTTTTAGAAATCTTGCCGTTTTTTTTGACGCCCTTCATGTTGAGGAGGACCCAAGGAATCAAGTTTTGTGGGATCTGTGTCAAGACGGCGATTTCCTGCAAGTTCCGTAGTTTCTCCACTTTTTTGCTGGTTTTATTCGGCTTTGATGCATCGAGGTCAGTACCCTCTAATACGGGCACTCGAGCTAAAGGCTGTCTCCTCGCGTCGTAAGATGGATATCTCGGGTCTGATGGTAACAACCCCGCATGCACAATGAACACATGCGCACTTGGAACATAGAGACGGAGTGGCAAATCCAGAAGGTACTGAAATTCTGCAGCAGACATATCCCTCGCAACCCTGTAATGGTCACTGAATAGCACCCACTTATGCGGGATTAAATTCCACCATTTCTTTTCATTTTTCGGGGCTGCGTTTCGTTGCTCCTCCATCCATTCGATGAGCTTCCTTTTATCAGTTCCAACTTGAGGCGCAATCTTTTCAAACCGCTTGAGCCAGCCTTCGCCACCAGACAGAGAAGCGATCCAGTTTAGCCAGCCACGCCATTCAACGACTTTTTGATCATTATTTCCCCGCACGCCTGTGATATTATTTGAAGCCAAGTATGTTAGAAGGGTCATGGAGTCTTTGTGTGGGCCTTTGGTGACGATATCTCCAACATGGATGAACACGTCCCTTGTTGAGGAATAATCCAAGTCATGAAGTAGGTTCCTAGGTAGAGAAACAGTTGTATAAAGAAGAAGGCGATTGAGATGGAAGTGGCATACTCTAATGGTTTCATCATGCCATGCAGATCGCCCGTGATGATAACGCGTCGAGTGGGGTCATCTGGTTAATACATTTGAGTATGGAGACAAACAGACTTCAACTTCATTACCTATAGGAAAATCCTCAGCAGATAATTTACGCCAGAACTTGTAGCGGCTGAAATCGGGAATCGCTGCCAGGTCATCTATTTTCAGCAGGCGAAATGCAGAAGAGCGCCAATGGCGGTTTATTTTTGGGAGACGTACGCGCATTCAAATCCTGATGTTGCGTGAGAGGGTTGAGAGGACGGAAGCCTTTACCCATCCCGTATAAAGTCTCGGTGACTCCATAGTACAAGAATATGAAGACGATGACACCAGAAAGTGTAGTGTATGCCAACATTCGCCGAAGCCATTTGTCTGAAGATTGCATAGTTCAGTCTTCACTGCAGTTGGCTTAAGTGAGGGACAGAGTTAAACAAGTAGGAGAGCCTGAGTGTTCCAGCATTGGGCATATCATAATGGCTGTCAATGTCTACTAGCATGCCGTCAAGCAATTCATCGGTGATTATATAATTAATATCATCATGAAATAAAATTTATATAATTTATTCCATGCCTTTCAGAGACTTACTAATACATAGTGTACACGGATACATACTTATCTCTATTTCTCTTAAATCTCAGGGCTCAGGCCTCAATCTCTTTCTCTTCTGCGGTCAACCTCTGTAATATCCGGATTATCATCCGCGGCTGATCCGTACCACTTCCATGCATTATTTTTGACAAAATCGTCAAAAGACCAAAGCTCCGCCATCAAATTATTCTCGTCTTCATAAACGTATGTTTCCACTCCGATAGTGTTGATCAATTGAGAAGGTGAGGGCAGAGGAGGAGAGTGAGCGGGAACCAAAGAACCGTAATCGGTAGAGTGGTTTGATACGTCTGTGAGAGGACCAAGGGGGTGTACATCCACCTTCTCACGTTTATATTCCTGAAAGCAATGATCAAATTGAATAAGTATAATCCTGTTCAAAAATAAGAATTATGGAGAAGAAAATACGCACAGCCCCTTCGAATATGTCTAAAGCCCGTATGTCTGATTCGGTAAGGCCAGTTACCAGTGTCCCACGAACAGATCTTTCCTCCTGGTCAAGTTCACGATCTTTAAACAAGGCTTTCCCTCTTGTATATGGTATAATCCCGGGATAATCAGCGTACTGGGATCTTGGTCAGATTTAATACGTATATTAAATGACTGGCATCAAAAACCTTGACTTTATGTCGGGTATATTGCTAAATCCATAGCCATAGGTAGATGTCAAATGAGCAAGGGGCAATTGAGAGATGCTAGACTGACAAGCAAAACTGCAGGACAAAGTTGAAGATGCGATCCATCATTGGCGATAACACGCTTGAGAATCCTTGGATGCATGAGAGTGCCGTAGAAGAAGGCGCTGTGTCCGGCGCTCATCGTGGTAGGGAGACAAGATACACAGGCGCCAGACTCCCGGGCCGTCCATTCCAAAATTCACATTGAGGTCTTCGACTTTACCAATACACTATGTCCTCCTGCGATAACCCGAATACTGATAAAGATGCACTCATGATGCGCAAGTAACTAACAGAAACACAGATAGCCTTGTTTCTAACTTGTATCAAACAGGACGGCAGAAATTTGACGGCAAAACTAAGATATGCGTAAAATGCAAAGAAAACATCGGAAATATTGTCATTCGATACGCCGTATATTGCAAGTATGTTTGGACATACATTTTTGAACAGGATTATACTCATTCAATCTCAGAACATGCTTTTTTCCACTGATCCAGACTCGATTTCGCAAATCTCTTGAGCCCTCAATCAATCCTGACCCAGATGGTCCCAGGCGGAAAGCGCTTAAAGCTGCTGGGTCCCTTGTTATTGGTCTCTCCGGTGGGACGAGTTCAACTACTGTCCTAGATCTTGTTGCAAAGACGTATTTCGCACCACGCAGTAAGGCTAATGGGTTGGACGAATTTATGACGGAAGAGAAATTGAAGGGAGGCAAAGAACATCCGCGCAACGCAGATAAGGGAGTTTGGAAGGGAAAAGCAGCAGTGGCTTATGTGGAACTTTGCAATGCTTTCCCCGAAGTACTGTTTACTTTATGTGATCTAGTAGGATTGACACTTGACTGATCAATGTTTTGATTCAGCAAAAAGACAGGACCGAAGAAATTCTGTCCGTTGTCGAAAGTTATGGCGGATTGCCTTTCGAATTCATTCCTCTACGCTTAGAAGATGCTTTCGATCCTGAATGGTGGGTTCGCGTAGGTGGAGGCAGTCTTTCGGAATCGGCGCGATCTTTGGGTTTGGATATAATAGATGAAGGTTGGTGCAGGGATTAATATTGTTAAGAAAGGTATTGTCTAATTTGCCCACAGATCTCAGGTTATCCCTGGCTTCAAGCTTCTCGTCGCCAGAATACTCCTCAATAAACGCCCTACGAACATATTTATCCTCCCTTCCTACCCAAACCGCACTCCACAGTGCAACACAAACACTCACACGTCTTTTGCTTCTGCACACTGCAGCCTCACGTCGTTCATCACATCTTATCCTGGGGACGTCACTGACATCTCTCTCAATAAATTTGATATCTGGAATAGCGCAAGGCGCTGGATTTTCGGTCGCTGAAGAAGCTAAAGAAGAATGGAGCGCGAGATCGGAGAATGGTATATCAGTACGCATAGTGCGGCCTTTGCGGGATGTCGGTATGAAAGAATGCGCACTTTGGGCTTGGTGGTGTGGGTTACATATAGTTGGAACTTCAAGACCTCAGAATGGTGGTGGAATGCATGGGATAGGATCTTTGACCCGAGGTGATTTGATTTATACTTCACTGAAAAAAGAGCTAATTCAGTGAATACAGATTTTATATTTGGTTTAGAAACTGACTATCCTGCAACTGTCTCCACGATTGCGCGAACTTGTGCGAAGCTTGCACCCAAAGAAGCATCGAATGATATCTGTGTTCTCTGTGGACGGTACGTCTGCCAGCATTCAGCTTCACAAAAGATGGTACCTAAAAAAATGTCGGATGAATACCAGACCAGCACAGCACAACGTTCAAGCATGGAAAGCAAGTATATCAATACGCTCCTACCACGAAGCAGCACTCGCCGTGTCTGGAAACACACGACCTCCTCATCTAAGCAAAGAAGAAATCATGAATCTCACGACCCGCCCAATAAACGTAAAATCCACACAATCTTTGACACCACTGCTTTGTTATGCATGCCACACAACGCTTACGAGTCGAAGTAGTCGAGGCACAGCGGCACCTCTGCCTCCCGGACAGTCTGCGACTGAGGTTCCGCTTCCGATGTGGGTACGTGCCATCGTGGATACTGGATCCCACAGACCGCGTAATCATGTTGATGATGAGCGAGAGCATGCTATGGCATTGCCTACCAAGTTGACCGAGAAGGAGATGAAGGCGGAGATTGGGGAGTTTTTGTTCCCGGATGAGTGACAGGATATCCTTCTCTAATGACTGGATAGTGTCATATTGATTAATGTAATTGTGATTTATGAAGAACCACTGGAAAGAAGTTTAGACTCAAGATTTACAGTAATGAACGCTCAGTATTACAGTCGCGTTTATAAGCACATGTAGGTTGGGACGCGAAAGGGCCTTCCGGAGATAACTGGTAGACGAACTGCTCCGGACTCCACCAATGGTCCACCCATACATAGCGATGTGAGTTGGATGTGAAGTGTCTTAGTGAAGAATTAACAGCGTTCCTGGACCCACCTGAAAGACCTGTGGTCAATACCGTGGATGCACCACAAAGACGAAGGGTACGAAAAGGCTACTAAAATGGACGCAGGTGGCAATTCGATTTACATATTACGTTTTCCAAAATAGGTATTTATTCCGTTATCATTAAAAATAGAGCGCCGAGGAAATCTATTCTTCTTTGACTTCTCCGAAAAAGGGTGGATATTAAGTATGTGAAAGAAATTCAATTTCGGTAAACGATTAATGTAATTGTAATTTGTGAAGACGAGCCATTGGAATGATTCAAGATCTACAGGAACGAGTGTGTAGTATTATATAGCAATGTCTGGTAGATACAACATCTAGTAGTATGCCTGCTTGACGGCGCATTTTGTAGCATTAAGCCTCAAAAGTGACGCCATGTGTTCAGGTGACACAAACAGAGAGAGGAAGGTTCGAGCCTAAGTATAAGGTCAAGGGGGGGGATTTCATAGATAAACATATCCACTTGCCTGGATAGAACCAGAACGAGACTGCGATTATAATGTAGAGGCCTGGTATACTTGGTTTAGGCAGAAGGGCCAGAACGGGGATGGGGATTGACTTACAAACAAGGATAACGCCCTCGAGCCAGTTAGATTTCCCATCTGCAACGACATAGCTCATGGTTTGGACTAAACGTAATGTTAGAGATGCTTGAGGTTGGAGGGAAATAGAAAATAGATTACCAGCGATGTAAAGAACCTATTATCCAGACGAAGATGGGTCAGACACGATGTCCATACAGATAAATAAATGCGTACCATCGATTGAAATGGGTCCATCAAGAGCGATAAGGGTTTGTGGGTTATCCACGCAAGAATGACAGTGAATCTAGGCAGTAATTTCAGGAGGATTTTCTAACCATAACGATAAAGGGACAAACGGTATCACAAAAAGGGCTGTTTGCTAGGACGAATAACGTATAAGTTAGTGTCCCTTGACGATGAACGCAGCTACTCACAATGGTAGATCCAACGGCGACGCTTACGCTGAGTGTCAGTTCATCCTTCACTGATACCTTGACAGCACTTAGGCATTCTATTTCGCAATGTGAACTTGAGGTGTACATAAAATGAAACAAAATAAAAAACCTGCAACGGAGCTGATGCCTGGAAGCAGGATGAGTCCGACCCAATCTTTGCTGATAGTACTTGAGACTGCGTCCATGGATTCAACCAAGCGGTCCACCGTCAGTGCTATAGCCTATTTAATGGTCGGAATCTATCAGCATAACGTTGATCCAATGAAAAGAGAAACCTACAGCGGTCACAAGAACCAAGAGAAGTACAGTCAAAGTCCAGCTCAACTGTGGTTCTTTCCTAGTGGGCAACGAAGGCGAATCGACCACTGGTGGAGAACGTTCGTGGTCGGACCTCTCATCTAGGCTAAAGTTCACAGTCGATTCGGCATTGGAGTAAACACTGCTGCGTTTTGAGGGGTCGCGAACCATAGGAACTGAAGTGCCGGAGATCAACCGAAGTGTTGAAGGTCGAGTCTGGAAATAGACGCCTTTCTCTGCTATGGCGTCGGTCGCATTCGATAGTGTCAAATCAGAGCTTGAAGAGAGTGGCGAAGGAGTAACGAAAGGTCGGCGAGGTGGGTAGAGTGTGCTGGGTGAAGGATCGTTCACCATCTTTGAAAAATCAGGCTGGCTTCCAGTACGTTCGAATGAAGCTGTACGGTCCTTTAGACGCTCATCCGACACCTTAGAAAAGTCGGATTGGACGCTCTCAGTACGACCCATTGAGATTCGGCGTTCCTTGCGGTGTGCGTTCTTCTCTTTGATGACGGAGGACAAGCGGCTGCTCTTCTTGTCATATTGGTCGTCATACAAGTGACTGTGGGACCACAGCTGGAACAAGAGGTATGAGATGTAGACTGCAAGAATGGGTTCAAAGAGTCAAATTTGGGTCCTGGCTAAGGTGCATCGGAAGAAAGAACTCACTGACAAGGAGAACCACCGAAACCTATAAAGAATGGAATGGAATGCATCAGTTTTTATTCAAGGAGAGATGGGAGACCATACGCCATGACTCATATGTAGGATATTTTGCTTCTGGACGTCCGAAGAAACCTGTTCCGTGTCGAGGGCGAAGTGATATGCAGCAGGTAGTAAGACGGCACCAACACTCAAACTGAGAAGAGAAGAATGGATTTGCGTTGCAGCTACAATTTCGATGAGCAACAAGGTAAGAATGGATGACAAATTGATATATTCACTTGCGTCAAAGCCCTGCTCAGAGAAACGCATTCCTCCTGCGAAGAAACATAACCCCAGAACCAGGACTAGAATGAATGAACAAAAGTGTTTTGTCCCTGCAAAATTACCAATACTCACGAAGCTTGCTTAACATGGAACCAATCACTTTGGACAATTAGTAAGTTCATGCAAGACCGCAAAATAGAACGAAACAGACAGGCAGACTGGACCACTCGAAGCTCGCATTTACGTAGAGCACTGATCTATATTATTACGGATTAACGCTAAAGCAGCATTCTTGTTAAGGACAATGGTACTTACAGCGACAACGATCGTGACACTATGGAAAACACAGGTCAATGATGTAGCAGACAAGACAAAGCATAACAGCATACAAGTTACTCTAGATTGGAATGCAAGATTGAGGTAAGTGTTATATATCTTGGAGACCTTGAGATGCAGTTACCATGCTAGCATTCATTAATCCCGTCTTAGCGCCTCCGATTCTAGTCGATAGCTCTCGCGTGGACAAATCATGAAGCTGGTGACAAGAACATTGAGGAAGCCAGGTCGCGTAAAATAAAGGACAAAGACCAACCCGGACCAATGGAATTAGGGCTAGGACGCAGACTATGAGGGGGATTATTAGTAAGAGCAAATTGAGCATTTTTGTATGTACTAACAAATGAAGGTGAGGCTATGCGTGTTCTTCATAGAGAGGGTCATCGCCCACTAGTTGAAAGATGTAAGATCATTTGGTGATCAACCACGAAAGTGCGTGTAGAACGCACGGATAGTGGTATCAGCACCAGAAGAACATTGAGCCCTTGAAGCGTAATCCAGTCAGATGGTAACAAGAAGAACCCACAAGACATGGCGTACATGATACCACAACAACCCTCCATCCATGAAAAAGGATATCTGTCCAATTTCTAGGACTGTTGTCGGGGTTCGACGATGGTGTAGCATCTCTAGAGCCAGATGGATAAAATGACGGCAAAGAGGTCTGGTTAGCGCCCTCCACGGCCTCGCCTTGTGGAAAAAAGTTGGACCCAGAATCAATAGATGAAGTCGAGGAATGAGAGACAGTTCTTGGCGTGGGCGGGGAAAGTCTCGGTACGTATTCAATAGAGTTCGATTCGGCTAGTAGGAGAGCATGTGTGGTTTGTGCCATGTGTGTAGGTGTAATAGTAAGCAGTATAATATTGAGTCCTTGATAATAATCCTTCAAAAATATGACTTGGGGGGGAAAAGGCCGCCGGCGACTGTGAGCGTCGAGATACAAAAAGAAAGACGAGGATCGCTCAGAAAGGTCTTTGAAAACAATTCACCTATCTTCCGAAAAAGAAAGGTGGCCGCATTTGGTTAAGTCGTTACCTAATTGATTCGATTTCCAGTTGGAACCGAACAAAGAGCACCAAGTCGTGACGTGACGATCTTCTCTTCTTTTCACTGCCACAACCCCCAACCCAGAGCAGCTCTTCACTGCAACATTTACTCATCCTTTGCTAAATTATTTTCGTGACTTGACGCAATCTGTCCTAGACCTATTTCATCCATCTTAGGCTCCTTATGCTGCTTGGATCCTTCCGCCCACGGCTCATCTTAGATTGTTTTTCTCATAGACTCTAACATACTGAAGAATAAATATATGATTCATTCATTATATCCACTAGCAATGGAAGAACATGAGTCGGAAAAATGTGTTAATACAACATCTATACAAACAACATCCGGCATCCCTATCCCAGTTCAGAGTTTGCGTGCAAGCCGCATACCTTCTGGAGTACTCAAGCCAACTGGCAGAGACATTGAGTAATGGCAGCACTCGCAGGGCTCTTTTACTGTTATCAATTGTTGATCGCATGACGCGTAGCTCACGTGCAAAGCCGTCCACCGGCAACCTTTCGGAGGATGAAAGTCCTAGGGTCGCAACCGTAATAATAAGGCTAAATCTGCGTCTACTTGGATTGAATGCTTTAAGCCTTTGGATATGTCCGATTACATGGTATGAACTATTTAATGAACCGTTTGAACTCAACTGCTAGACAAAAATTCTTGCTTTTTACTCGAGAGTTTGGTGTGCTGCTTGATGTAATGATTCTCCTTTTCATGTAGGTGTCACGAAAACGCAAACGCTATGCTGTCGATCCATGCTTGGGCTTCTATCTTCTCTCTAGCGGGAAAGTTATTTCATCACCAAGTTCCAGGTCTAACAATTCCCCGAGTTTTGGCTCCAAAGTACCGGCAGCTTGCACGGATCTTCACGGCGACTCTCTTGTACTATCTTCCATTGAGAATAAACGTGGAACTGAAGACATCCGTGATGCTTTCCGCAATCAACACCTTAAAAATTTGTCAGATTACGGACTCCAACGGACTCCAGAATGCCCTGGACGAATGCAACCTGAGAATCCGAGCTATGAATATCTAAACTCGTCTGGCCATATCGCGTCCACTACTAGACAGACCATGATGACTGTGGAAGATTTTCTCAAGAGTTCAAGCAAGAAGAAAGGCGCTGTGAAGAAACAATATGGGAAGACGAAAACGCGCAAAAAACGGCTCTGCGACAATAATGCATTATCCGAGACTAAGAGACCAAATGAGATTTTGGGATCAGATGCTGGAGATACAAGTCAAGGTGTCATGCAACTACGATCGAGAAAGATTAGGCGCGCCACAATGTATGAATCTTCCAGTGACGAAGCATCTTCACTCAATCACGAAGAATCGTCCCCTCTTGAAATCAAGATGAAGAGCCGAGGTCGCATCCACAAGCCCCTCAAAGATCGCTTGTATGAAGCGGCTGTCCTCACCCACGGACATCCAGACGATATCCTTGTCCATGGCGCTAAGACTGGTTCCGAATTAGCGCCATCTCGGCGACCTCTACGTTTCATTCCCAATATACAACCTGAACTGGATGAATCTCACATAGATAAACGTCGCACACGGACGTGGAGCCTTGTCGATCCTCGCAAATCGGTGGCCATACGCACCGCGAGTTTTTCTTCGAAAATCAGGCCTTGTCTGCAGCAAATGGATTCGTCGTCTTCGGGAAAAATCGCCAATTTATCTGTCCAGCCTCCAAAGCAATGGAAGTTCACCGATGCTAGCCTAGCCCACTCTTCTCTCAGCAATCTGAAGTTGAACAGACAACCCAAGACACCGGCTGTGAAGGGTTATGAATACCCACCTTTGGCATTTGTTTCACTCAAGAAGGCTGAAGAGGACTACAAGTCTATATTTCCTTACGACATGTCAGTGCGATTTAGTGACTATCAATTGCGCATATATTTACATTTCTCTTGTATCGGAGTCATAAAAGGAGCAATCGCACAGCATCATCTACTTTACAGATGATCTCTGCTGCAGAGGCCGTTTCACTTGTCGAAAGCCACATGAGGTATACTTTTTGTTTCGTATCTTGATTTTTGTCTGCAAATTACTACCACATGATGTCTTTCACCAGCAATCCAGCCGTTCCAGCTTATAATATACACATGGTACCGCTGGAAGAAGTTATCCAGCGCCCAGATTTTGCGATCGAAACCTCGCCACAGGCAGCCGTTGACGAAATCAGAACTTTAAACAATATGCCATCTGCGTCACTCAGCTCATCTCCTATTAATAACTCCATTGGCTCCCCTACTGTTCCGGCTCTACTTGTCACTCCTAAAAGCATTCAAGACCGACCAATTATCATGGCTCCTGCTCGTCACGCGAGTTCGAGGGCCAACGTCATGAAACGTACATCAAGACGAAGAGGCTCAGATGTGTCTCCAAAACCCATGAGGCCGCTAGCTTCTTTTTTCAATGAGTTCATTCAGAATATCCGGAACGTCACCGTCTCCCAAGACCAACCATCTGTGTCCGATAAACATCTAGTTTCCAAGCGGCCTTTACGCAAGGCTTCTAGGAATGGTGAGCCCTTTGACAAGCATCCTTTTGACCGGATGACTTCACTTGCTCCACCCACCGTCATGTTCAGAATACGGTCCACGTCAGTATGATATCGATGCGGCCATGCTGCTTCGGCCAGATACAACCAGTCTTATTGACATGACTGAAGGTATTTTTGTTTCGCAACAAGCCTGCACCAATGACTTGGAATCAATTCGCCAAAACGACCCTAACTACAGGGATCACATGAATAGGCCGAGGACACTGGATTTGCTCTATAATCGACGCCTTAGCCCTGATATCTTGACAGCATTGGAACCTCAAAACTATCAAGTGATCCTTTCTTCCCCTTGATGATGTATTAAAGTTCGAGCCTGTCTGTCCTTCCTTTCGATTTGCAAATTTGAGGGTAGTACACATTTATGTAACATCGTACAGAACGTAATGACATGCCTCCGTGGTATGTACCTAGCGTAGTTATAAATTTTAAAATAAAATTAATCAAGAAGACCATTCTAGGAGATTTATTATCAGACGAAAGAATATACTATAAAATGTTTCACGATTGCGGTTTGATGGTGCATAGTTGGCCCGGGGTATAGGGGGTTGCTAAGAATTCCCTGAAGAACGGGCATCAATTCGATAGCAGCGCATGTTAGGATATCTCAGGGTAAGTCCCTTGCTCGTCATTTGAGCGTGGATTTCTTCGAACTACGAGAGAGGAGAAAAAAAGAATCAGGAAAATCGGACGCTGACGGCAAGTTCTTAAAAATTGCTCTTACGCGTGTTCCGTCGGGCAATGGCAGCGTACGATGATACATCCTCCTGACCTGATCTCGCAGGACGATACCATCTTCCTCCTCCCATTCCGTTATTTCAGCAGTTTCCCATGTCAAAATGAGTTTGTTTCGCTGGAAACTGATGTGGATATCTTGCTTATCCACATCGGGTAATTCGAAATTAACCACCAGTGAACGACCGTCTGTCGATTCGCGAACGTTCGAACTACCAGCAAACAATTCTTGTGATCATCTTGTATGTGGCGCAGACGAAGAAACATACATTGATTTCTGCCTTTTCACTGATTTCGGCGCTGAAATAGGAGGGGATTCCACTTGCATTGTACGGTGGTCTTGAACGAGCAGTTCTTGGGCCATTTCTTCAAGGGACTGAACCTTAGGTCGTTCCTTGGCCATCTTGCGCTCCTTCTCCAAGCGAATGGTACCCCACAATTGATCAAGAGAGCGAGCATCTGCAGGGGGTTCCACATCTTCAATGGTGGACCCGGCAACGTTAGGATGTGTATACAGGGCGCGAGCAATATTTCTAGCTTGAGGCCGAGATTCTAAATCCGTGGATAAGTCATCATTTGTAGGATAATCGATACCGGTGACCGCTGGGGTGGCCGGCGAGGGGATGGTCTTGTCATCTTTACGGCTAATAGCATTAGTGCGCATGCCCACAGTAAGCGAGAGGGGTAGCAATCAGAAGTGAGCGGTAGTAGGATGAGAATGATAAAACGCTGCAAATGCTGCAGTCCAAGTAGGGCTTTAAAGGATTTTAAGGGTCGATGGGAGACTTGCATGCATTGTGTCACTCACGAGGTTAAGCGGTTGAGAAAATAGATGCAGCCGTACGGAGGTACCGCGAGATGATACAAAGCCTTGTTAGACTTCCGCGAAACTGTGGGGAAGAACGAATGGAAGGTTCATGAAATCAAAAGAAAACCATCCAGCATCGCGATAATCTTTAAATTCGGAAATCTGGGATGATTGTCCAGAATGGTAAAACAGTGTCCCAACATTCGGATCAACTGTATGGGGGCTAACTCGCCTCGCTACTAACACGAGGCAGAATTGATTCTCATTGAGCAATCGGACCAGATCGGACACAGGTCACACCATTCGGCATTTCCCATCCGACTTTCGCAGTTTGTTGTTCTCTACAGCTGTGCAGTTTGGCAACTGCCACAGTATAATTACCACACCGTGATGATGTCCTTCGAAAACTCCATATTGCACTGCTGCTTATTATTGCCGTCCAATCCCATGAAAGGTGGGTTACATGTGTTGAAGGTGATGGAGTCGTTTAGCATGTTAGACTACCGATGCACCATCAAAGGAGTTGCGGATACCTACCTGGACTGCTGATTTTATCTGGATCTCCGAGATCCGCAATAGTTTTCTGAAGTCCTTTGTTTTGTCTCCCGTCAGTCGTCGTTTTTTGACGTGGTCGTTTGACTGCTGTTGGTCCACGAGACTTTAATGTTTGGCACTGCCACTTCCCGGCAAATGGGCGCCTGGACCAACACCCAAGGCGAGGCGCTCCGAGGTATTATGTTTCAAGGTCATCAAGGTCATATCTGGTCACCCCATGTCAATTGAACACTGTAAAATCGAATGAATGTTGCACCAATCGTGCACTGACTAGGCATCCCACGCGGCATTCATTGTCTTCAAGTTCATCAAACGTGTTTTTGTTGAGTGATCAAACGAAGATGCATATTGCGTTGAAATTACACTTGCGATTACTGACATGCGGCATACGATAGTGGAAATTAAAATGGTAGTAACGTCCTGTAATTCTACGTCAAAGAGTTATCCGCAAGTTAAACTGCAAAACTTACGAATTACATACTCTTCAAATCGGAGGTTTGAATTTCTTGTTTGAATATCCGCCAGTAGTTCGGCCCATTCCCAATCGCCGCTTAACCCCAGTCGTTGGAAGTGAGACTGCCCAGCAGGCAGTCTGCGACTTTGAAGAGTGTGAGATGCTTGGCTGGGAAGGGGTAGTTGTCGCAGTTGGAAGGTCAGGGACGAAACAAGGGCGGCCCTGATGCGAGGCTGTCGGCAGTTCTGAAGATATTCTTGCTGAAGGCGCTCCAAAGATAGCTGGTGCAATGTCATAATCCACATTTTTTTTAATAATATCTTGTTGCATGTGTGAAGGCTTCAATGTCGGTTGTGTCTTTGCAAACGATAAAAGAGAACTCGGACCGCCAGGGGGATGATTTTGATCGTAGGTTACGGGCCTCGCTTGTGCTACATTTAGGTAATTGTGTGAGTGGGACAGTGGAACATGCGCGGGCATAGTGCGCGCATTCTTTTGTACAAGTGACAAGGAAGAGGATTTTGACGGGTATGGGGTGGCAGATGTTCCTCGAGGCGGAGAAATTTGAGAGATAGGCGATGAATCCGATCCAGATAAGCTAGAGTGCCCAACGTGAAGGAACTGGGATTCGTCACATGTTGAAGGAGACAGGGGATATGTCAACGTTGCTGGCAGGATTGGACACATGTATGTCCCTACAGCCATTGCAGAAGATGCGAGTGTTGAAGGTAACAGTTTTACGATAGGGCTGGCTTTACGTGATCTGCTGAAAGGAGGCTTTTTGTGGTCTTTCATGAAAGTCATAGAGATTGTAGCGAGGGCATGTCCGTCAGGGTAGATCGCAGTGCCGGCTGCGATGGATGTTTAGTTTGCTTTGTATTGTAGAGATAGGATACTTACGCGGACTTTCCAGTACTTTCCGCTCGCCTGTTAATGAAACGGTGCAGAACCCCCCGGTTGCTTGCCGGTATATTGGTTGTACTTTGCCTCCGGCAGACTCTCTAAAATGTCGGTTGTGAAGTCGAACAACGAGCTCCGTAAGAACATCGGCCAGACTTACAGTTCCAAAATTCTGCGTTGAACTTCTTCCTCGTCCGGAAATGGTCTGCTCAAGACGTGCGATATGACAGCTCGATCGTCGGGTGAAAATTGAGGGACATCATAACTGAAAAGTCCCTTCATGAACCGTTAACACGATCTGTTCTGAAAGCGAGTTTATGGCACATACATCGTCTTTTTCGCGTACTGCCGAAATGAATTCGGAGAGGGTTTTGAACTTCGTTTGGCCGGCAACCTGGCGCTTGCGAGAATAAAGAACGTACAAGAGAGACTGGGCTCGAGTAGATGCAACATATAGTAAACGTCTGGTGCTCACGATCGATTTACGTCAGATGACTGTCAATTTTACGAAACTGACCTTTCTTCCTCAATGTCTTCACTCCTGTAGAATGGAAACGTTCCTTGGTCCACTGGATTTAGTTTTGTCAGAGATACCAACGTTTGTGCACACTTCCCAATGTCTCGTACCGGATGGAATCATCACCACAGGCCATTCAAGACCTTTAGCAGCATGACATGTTGAAAGAGTGACTTTCTATAGCATAGTTAGTCGATGGTCTGCGAGACAGTCTAAATGAACCTACATCTTTGCTCTCTTCCTCAGTTTGGTTGTCACCTTCCGAAGAAAGGGAGGAAGCTTGCAGGAATTGCCGTAATAATGAATCCCTTCTTGAGAACAGTCAGTTAATAAGACTCCCGTCTAGTCTCCTCCACTCACTTTCCAGCTGTCACATCTTTATCCGACGTCTCATTGGCCAAGTCAACAGGGAGTGACGCTGGAGCGCCAGCTTCCACCTCACTCGCAAAGGTAATGAGCTCCTTTACGTTCTCCCATCTAGTTTCCCAATCTGCTTGGGTCTTCCTCAGATGAGATTCGTAGTTTATCAAATCGAGAAGATTCCGAATCAACTCGGAGGGCTGGGTGTCCTAGTATATCTCACTTTATAAAAATGTTCGGGAAGATAAATGGCAGACTTACGTCTTTATCAAGACTCCGCAACTTCCGAATTGCTTGCACAAAGCTAGCCAGTTTGCGCTTTATTGGAGGCTTGATATCCGAAATT
The DNA here is from genome assembly GCA_015039465.1 of Phlegmacium glaucopus. Taxonomy (NCBI): domain Eukaryota; kingdom Fungi; phylum Basidiomycota; class Agaricomycetes; order Agaricales; family Cortinariaceae; genus Phlegmacium; species Phlegmacium glaucopus. The sequence goes on from MU130379.1 coordinate 865,574, forward strand.
CTATTATCGTGGATTTTCTCGACAAGTTCAAGTTGGGATATCTTGAGCTTCTCTGCTTGAGTGGCGATTTCAACCAGAGTCTGTAGGCGCCTCAGCGCAAACAGATAAGAGCAGAGCATGATTTCTCACTTTGTCACCGGTTCCCCGAGATGGTACTTTGACTGCACGGATGAAGGCAGGGTTGTAACTCGCGTTGTCCACAAGTTGCAAGTAAGCCAGAAGGTCTTTAATCTATTGTTGGGAGTTTAAAAGATTGGTCCGATGGGGAAGCGAGACGGGTGTACCTCCATCCGCTCAAAAAACTTATGGCCACCAAGAATTCTGCAAGGAATGCCTTCTTTCTGTAATGCGCTCTCAATGGGTCGTGAGAGGGCATTGAATCGAACTACCATTCAAGGGTTACAAAAATGATACGAGAGCTAGCAATAAGTTTCAACTCACGAAGTACAACAAAGTCTCCCCATCGCAATACCCCTCCCATGTTTGCAACACATCGCTTGATCTCTTGGGCGATAAAATCGGCTTCCTGTTTTTCGTCTTCGCTTTCATGAAGTACAGGTGTTGCGCCCAGTGGGTGAGAAGTGTGGAGTGACTTAGGGATCCGCAATTTGTCTGCAGACAGACGAGTATTAACAGGCAGACCTCAGAGGACCATCAATAAAAATGAACCTTCCGCGACTATGGCAAGGCACGACCTCAGGATTGATGCTGTAGATCTGTAATTTTCCTCCAAGAAAATTTGTTGTGTATTAGGAAAATCTATTGCCACAGTTAGTATTGGTTGACTGTACATTATATAGCGAACCTTCTCGCATCCTAGTCAGGTTGATAACTTCAGCGGATCGCCAGCCATATACTACAAAAAACCTTCAATAGATGTAATGGACTGTTGAAGTAAAACCGACTTGATTGATCAGGATCTCCCACAATAGTCACACATCGTCTAACGCCAATTGCTTTCATCAGCTCATATTGCATCGTATTGGTATCTTGGCTGCAGAAAACGAGTCGAGAGTATCATCGAAGAAGATAATGAAGCTTACAATTCGTCGACCAGGATATGTTTACACCATAGCGCGGTTTCGTAGTGCTCTGTGAATAGCTTAACACCATAGACAAGCAAATCGTCGAAGTCCAGCGCATTGTTATCCTTTAAAACCTGTTCGTAGCCTATATAAATCTCGGCCACAATACGATCGAGGGACTTTGACTCTAGTTCTGGGTCAGATGATTCAGAGGCGCGCCCTCTTGCAACGTTTTTTCTCTGACGTTCTGCTTGTTCCATTTCTTGGAAGAATGCCTTTGCGCTCTGACCCTTCGCTTTCGCTCTAGAGATCCGAGAGGAGGCAGCACCTTCGGTAAATACAATATCGTGCGTGATTAGATATTCTTTATAAGGCTTGATTAATGCGGCGGTCAGTTTTTTGCTAGATGCAAAGGTCAATAAGAAAGATGTCGGCTGTTAGCACAAGCTCACGTTTCTTCTGCATCACAAATGGTAAAATTTTCTTCCAGCTTAACTGAATGGTAGTACTTCCGGAGAAACCTAGCACATAGCGAATGAAAGGTTCCCATTTGCAGAGCCGTTGTCTTTTCTTTTCCAATGAGTTTAGTTAACCGTTCGCGCATTTCGGTTGCAGCTTTGTTTGTAAACGTTACAGCACAAATTGACGTCGGGGCAATGGAGTGCTCTAAAATTAAATAAGCAATTCTAGATGTAAGAACCTTAATAAAGGTTTGGATATCAGAATGCGATGCCACGATGTATGCACGTTTTCGGAACGATACCTTAGTTTTCCCGCTGCCAGGACCTGCTAATATCTGCAATGGAATATGAGGCTCATGCTCTACAGCTACGGGTAAGAGTAAGGGGTCAGCACGCATATATGTAATAGGTGGCCTGAAATCTACCTTTCCGCTGAGCTGTATTTAATCCTTTTATCAAGGATGCTCTGTCGATATTAGGACTTGGAGTAGAAGAGTGAGTCATGCTGCCAGATTTAAGGTTATTAATGCTCATATGCGTGTATCGCGTCGTAGGTCCTAGCTTTGAGAACTGTCCAGTCCCCTTTGTTTGATTCGATGGTTAGATCCCTAAGCGTGACAGGTTTGACGCGTTTGCGCGTCAATATCACGTGGTGTGACAGATCTGCCAGGGTGAGGTGCAGTAAAAAGTACTCTTATAAACCCTGAAACCAATCTTTCAAGCTCAAGGATGTAGTCTATGCAGTAGAAGGTTATGTTATCGAGGAGAAAGCTGATCTGACACGATCAGAGATAGTTTAGTCAATCAATGATGTATATTAAGGGTAGTATAGATTGGGAGGCAAAACCCCGAAGGGCCTTTCGACTGAAACAAAGGCCCTGAGTAAAAGGGGAGTTACATGGTGGCTCGGGGACCGGCATTTTTTCGGAGTCCGAAATTTTTGATAGTGGAGTATGAGGGACCGTAATAGGTACCAGGCGTTATATCTAGACCGGTGACCGTCTGTACTGTATATGAAGGAGAAATCCTGCGATGTCTATCGAAGTTTTCATATACAGGATGGTCACGAGCCTACGTTATATCGGTGATTCTGAATTGATTCTGAACATCGTTCTTCACTGATCATGTGACGACTGGCGAGGCAGTTAAGGACATGCAAAGGTATTACCTAATCAAGAACAATAAATATAAGAGTCAAAGCTTGATCAAAGCGCTTTGGTTACCTTGTAAAATATCCTATAAGCGCATCGGAGATGGGCCTCTTTGACTTCCCCATTTCCAACCTACTTCCTGCAGCTCATTTTCCGGAACAAACTTTAAGACATAGTAAGTGGTAGATCGTCCAATGTTGATAAAGTGACTGACATGTTCTGAAGCTCCAAATGCTCAGCTTACCAGGATACGATACTTCTGGGTTCAAATCTATACCCCAAATATCTTCATGTATGTCCTACCTTTTTGCCATTGTTACCCGACGGCACTAAACTGCGATGAAAGGGGCGACCAAACATGCGACCTTCAATTTTTCTCCATTACGGGACCGTAAACGTTCACTTGTTGGCAGAGCCAAACAAAACGCAGCGCTACCCGTCAGCCGAATTCCCACCGAACTCCTATGCGACATTTTCTCAAAGTTTCTCGAAGATGACCGCGAATTCCCTGATTACGCCCCTGCGATGGGACCATTGGTATCCCTTCACACCCGCGCCGACCCTACGATATTAGGTCAAGTTTGTTCTTGGTGGAGGAGTGTCGCGCTTTCTACCCAGGCTCTTTGGGCGAACATTTTTATTTTGGAACCGAAAAGACCACAAATATCTCGCACTCGCATGTGGCTCGAACGCGCCGGAGCACATCCCTTGAACATCGCCATCGAGGAGAGAAGGAAAACCGGATATAACTTGGCTTCCCTTAATGACATTCTTTCGGCTCTCGCTTCGCGTCGGCATCTCTGGAGAAAAGTGAATTTCTTCATTCCGAGTAGCGCAGTTGAAGCGCTAATGGCTGCCATTACAAACCTGCACCCTGATTGGCAGAATCTGGAGTCAGCCTCTTTATGCATAGAATTTTTGCAGCCATCACAAAAGACATCCATTGACGCAATCTGGAAGGCTTTCCATTCCTCCCCTGTCTTGCATGAAGTGGATTGGCGGGGCTTGTACTACAACGGATTGCCTACGCATGCGCCCTGGGCCCAACTCACGCACCTCAGCCTACTCTCCGAATTCAATGCGGAGTCGCTCGTCGACGTTTTGGCCTCATGTACCAAAATCCGCGTTTTATCCATTTGTCAGTTATCATTGTCATCTGAGACGACGAAGTCACCCGAGCCTATTGTCCTCAATAGCCTTCATACGCTTACCCTTGAAGCAGAAGTGGAAACGGCCCCCTTATTCAAAAGGCTGACCTTGCCATCGCTCCGATCATTCGACATGCGCTATAGATATCTCGACAAAAACTTGTCCAATGATTTAGTGGGATTCCAAGCGTTATTGATGCGCTCGAACTGCTCTTTGGAGAGGTTTGCATATTATCATGAGAATATTGAAGAGGATCATCTCCACGGTTATATAACATGTCCACATCTACGAAATGTCGCTGTTCTCGAACTTCAAGCACCCATTTCAGACAGGACTATCAAGTCACTCACTAGGCAGACCAATGACGGGTTTCACGAAATCATGCCATTTTTGGAAACGATGGCACTGTCGATCCGTTCGTCCAGCGACGGGCTATTGGCACAAATGGCTTCCTCTCGCTGGACAGATCTAGACGCCCACAAAGGCCGTAAAACACTTAAGGAGATCATTTTGGACAAAAATGGCGACTATGGTATTGCAGACGAGCTAGGACTATCTAAATTGTTCGATACTGGGTTACAGGGTTTCAAGTCTTGACTGTACGGTAGCAGCATAACGCATAAATGCAAGGCTTCTTGATGAGTCTTGACTCTGTTAGTCCTCCAAGTCCGCCTGAAAGGTATTAGGTCCACTAAGTGTATTCTGAAACAAGAGTAGGTACTGGCAAGCGTCAAGTACAAGTACTATTAAGCGTTACAAGGCAAGTTTAGTCTATGTAGGGCTACAAGAAAGGGTCAGGTACAAGGTCAAAGTCCAAAGTCCAAGGTCCAACAATGTTTATATGCAATTTATATGTTCATGTCATGGTATATTACAGATGGGAATGCTCTTTTGACGTTGAATAATTCTTGAGCCGTCAAGTGGCAGTTTAGCTCAATGTTGGAAACGGCTCCCCACCGAAGCGGGAGCTTGTGGATATTGCCTGTTCCTTGCTTTCTTAGGGTAAGACTGAGGTTGATCTGTCCTGTCCATCCAATTCGCACGACGAGGGGATGGAGAGCGACATTAGACTCCAGGGCAAGGCCAGCGAGTCTAGGCAGAATCTTACGCTGTACAGCGCTAGGTTTAAACGGCAAGACAGCATCACAGTCTTCTTCATTTTGTATAATTCCCAAGCTGGCTGTCTGCAGATCTGGACACGAGTGTAGGAGAGTCACCGCGTCTTCAATGCTCAGATGAGAGCTCTTCAAGTTAAGAACAGTCAGGGTCGCAAATGAAAGATTTTTGAACTTGAACGCAAAAATAGCAAAGTCGCCATGCCAAATAAACTCGAGCAACTCCACAGCATTCGTTAAATCGACTTCCTCGATAGGGTTATTGCACGGAGTAACATCCTTGACTAGGTCTGGGATAGTGATTGAGAGCTTGCTGAAACCAGAAAGCGCCGTGCGGTCCGAGTTGGGCACTTTCTCATCCAATTGCACAAATAGAGCCTTGAGAGACATCATTCCCCTTGCGCCACCGCTATCAACATGAGATAGTTGCCAGACGACTACAAGAGAGTTTGCAACTTCGTTAATTCGAGACAAGAGGAAACGAGTGATGTGAGCCTGGTAATTATCAGCATTCAGATATCCTTGGGGACCTGAAATTTTGATATTGAGCTCGTCAGGGGCAGCTGCCCATGGGCTGAGTAACAAAGCAATCGGCAGAGGGGAAAGGTCATCAAAGCTTTGAGGAGGGAACATAGGCGGATAAGGTACTGTATAGTCTTAAAATTCTGGATCAGGACGACGAACGGAGACGTGAGAATAAACATTACCTCTGGTAGCAGACAACGGCGGTAGATCTCGAACGGGAAGCGTGATACCATGTTGATTGCTCTTCACTCTAGGAGCCGGAGGAAGCGGCACGGTGTCTTCTTCTGGCGAAAACGGACTGAAATTAAACTTAGTTTTGGGAGGTGGGTTCGGGGGAAGGAAAAGGAGAGATTGTGCGAGAGGAAAGGCACTGGGGAGGGGAGGATTGGATGGAAACCGTTGATTAACATGGGGGGATGAGATTGGAGGTAAATAAAAGGAATCTTGTCCAGCAGCAAATAAATTCAACCCAATATTTTGACCATACTCAGGCTGCTGTGAGGGTGGAACTTCTTGAAAAGGAGATCGGAGAAATCTAGTAGCTTGGACGGATGGAAGTCGGGGAGCAGTTGCGGACTGTGGGATGGAGCCGAAAGTTCTGCTTGCAACCAAGTTCGGAGGTTGAGGGATGCCCTGCTCCAAGTCAGGCTGCTTGTTCGCAGCTTTTTGAAGAGAAAAAGAGAGAAATCGAGATCCAGAGGGATGCGTAGGAATATATGATGTGAATGGTTCTCGTTCTGGTTGACTAGTTTGGGGCGATGGAAGATGGTTGGAAATTGGGGTAACTGCAGGCTGCGGGATTGGACCGGAAGTTTGGACCGGCTTTTGAAGGTGAAAAATGTCTTGCTCAGGCTGCTCCTCGTTCGCAGTTCTTTGAAGAGAGGACGACAGATATACGGATCCAGAGCTAAGTTGAGGAACAGTTGACGTAGGTGTGAATAATTCAGAGTCGAGTTGACCAGCTTTGTGAGAGGGAAGACCAGTAGACATAGGAGCAACTGCAGGCTGTGAGCAAGCTGTGATTGCTTCCAAGTTCGGAGTAGCATGAGTGATGCCTTGCTCGGGCTGCTTTTCATTCGCAACTCTTTGAAGAGGGACCGACGGGACTCGGAATCCAGGTCCAGCCGGATGTCTATGAGAAGTCAGTATGGATGCTTTAGGTTCGGTCAGCCGGGGCCGTCCCCAAACTTTGTTAAATCCAGCCTTAACTATAGATGTGGAGGTCGATTCGGTGTTCGAGCCCTGCATGCTGAAGATCGTGTTCAAGCCGGATATAGCGTCACGACCATAGCCTGGTGCTCTCCATAGGTCTCTGAAGTTGGGATTTCCAGGGATCTTGAGGTTCCGCGCATCGCTACCACTAAGCGGTCGAGGATTTTTGGGAGTGTTGGAGATCGGGAAGACTGAAGCCAGCCAGTTGGGGTGCATATCGATAAGTGTATGGTGTTCATGGTCGCTGAATAAATTTATTTTTATACTCTGAACGTAGTTGTAGTCCCTTGAGATCAGACTATTAAGATTCAATTTTTTTGTGTTATCAAAAGAACGAACATTCATTTACCTGAGGTTTGAAGTTTGAACATCTCTGGTAACCAACACTTACCAAATCCCTGAACAAAAGGTAAACCTATCGTCTCGGAAGTACGCCCCGTCTCTGGAAGCGAGGATTCACAACTACATTGTCACCCAATTGTTCAAGGAGCACACCTAAGGCCATATACAAAAGTCTCTAACGATATAAGTTCAATTGTTGAACGTGATGACTCATACAATCATTTACATAATATGATGGAAGCCACTGCCTTGAAGCTTGAAGGATGATGGACCCAGACGACAATTGTTGAATTTGCGAACGGTGAACGTTTCGAAGTTTCACGTTTGAATTTGAACCTTCAAAAGTGTAGAAGACTTGCCTAATTTCAGAGTGATGTGCGATAGCAGCGCGCACAACGGACTCATGACACAATAGTTCGAGTCAGGATCCACAAGCGCATCTCACAAACCATCCAGAAAAGAAAAGAGCATTGGAGATGGATATATGTGAATGCCAACATGGAAGGAGCAACAGAATTAAGGAAATGTACATAGACAGTACCCAAAGGAAAATCGTACATTGGCACCAGCTACTAGGTTGGCAAAATGATGATAGTGACGACAGATAACGATGATGGATGTGTATATGTATATATAATATATTTGTTGATACGAAGGCCGGAAAGTATGACGGGAAAGGAAGTGGTTTGGTGTGAATCGAGGAGACGAGCAACCAGTCGGTGTGGAGTGCCGAAAGTCGTCCGAAAAGCATATCTCGCAACTGAACATGCTGCGTGCAAATGCCCGGAAACAATTCCAATCAACAAAAAAATCTGAGCTGATGTCCAACAGCTCCAAAGTATCGGCAACGACATTATCGAAATCACAAAATTCGAAGAGTCCATAGCCCAAATAGTGTCATTATAAAGGAAACATACAAGACAGTGAAAGAGATAATATGCTCCAAGTGAGAATTGTATGGCGTTGTTAACATGATCAGGACGGGGAACAGGACAGGTGGATGACATCCTTGAAAAGTGGTAGTGCACGGGAAGGGGGTATCAGAGGATAGATGACGATAACGACCACAACGCCGCCTGGAGGCCAAGCGAAGAATGAATCATGTCACACGCCTTGCGGTGTTGGCTGTTGCACAGGAGCTGCAACATCCCTCGCCTGTCCTTGCACATCCTAAAAGGGAGATCGTAAGATCAGCAAAACCGTTCCCAACGGTAGATAATAATTCAAGTAAGACTCCAGAATTCCACGAGGGAACAATAAGGAGAAAGAAAGAACTGACCATCCTCTGCTTCTTGATTGGCCTGGGACGCACACCAGCAGTACCAGCCTTCGCATTAGCAGCCATCCTTGGTGGACCGATCCCATTGCCATTAACATGCCCATTCGTTGTCAGTGCTGGTGCTGGTGGCGCTGACAATCCGGTCGGATGAATCCCGGAGTGAGGCGCCACACCATTAACACCACCTACCCCATTCATTCCAACAACACCCCCATCCTCCCTCTCTCTCTTCATCCCTCTCTGCTGTACCTGATCAACATTCATAGGCGTACCAGCTCTCATAATCGTCGTGGGCGCCTCTACCTTTACTGGCACTTGTCCTTGTCCAGGATGCATAGTAGGCTTATTAGGCAGCGTCGAGCTCGGGCGCGGAACAGTAGATCCAGGCCTAGGAACCGTAGACCCCGGTCTCGCTGTCCCCGCAGATGCTCCGTTCGGCGCGGCAGTGGAAGCAGGACGAGGTGTGCCCACACTGGCTCCCCCGGATTTAGGGGTTGCACCGCGTTGAGGAACTGATGTGGATGGCCTCCCCGAAGCTGCAGATGTGGGTATAGGTGCTTGTATAGGCTGAGATTGTACCACAGGCGAAGCTGTAGATGTAGTTCCCGAAGGTATTGGCGGTTGTTGTGACGGCGTTGATACCTGAGGTAGAGGACCACCTTGCTGTGCTTGCAATTTTGCAAGTCTTTTGAGCTCTTTCTGTTAATTGATTGGCCGAGGAGATATGAAAAGAAGGTCGTGACACATCGGAGGAAAGATAACATACCCTTTTTTTCCGGTCTTCCCGAGCTTGAGCTGATTCTAGGACAAGAGTGTTGATATTCCACTGAAACAGTGAGATGATAAGTAATGGCAGACAAAGGAAAAAGAGAGCGTACGCCTTTCAAGCCTTCCAGGCTGACCGTGAATGCATCTTCCTGTGTTCTAGAATCGAAATGCGCTATTCTCATTCTTTGTTTTGGGGGTACGAGCATAACTTTCGTTAGAGAATCATCTTTTTTCAAAGAGTGTTTTCCTGTTGAAAAAAGGGGGATCAGAAAGCAAAAAAATATTAAAAGGGGGAAACAGCAACACACCTGGAACACCCTTGATTAGATGTTTGTAGGTATTCTTCTTTTTCTTTTCGCCCTTTCCGCCTGCAGCATCGTCATCATCACCATCTCCTCCATCACCAAGATCCATGTCGACAGGCGTGTTTCCCATGGTCGCAACATTCCCATGGACGACTTCTTTGCCCTTGCCCTTATCCAATGTGCCCGGCGTAATAGATGCGTCGGGGGTTGATGGCGGTGCGCCTTCATTTGAAGGGTCGGTACCCGGGAGTAGAGAAGGTCGAACATACTTGTTGTACGCGGGAAGGAGGTGGAAGCGCGAGAGAAGGTCCTGAGTACTTGCTAGATGCTGTTTTGGAGGTGGCGGACCTTTTGCGATGATTATGATAAGGCAGTGCTATATTCGTAAAATAAAATAATATACCTAGAGGCGGAAGGAAGAGCAAGGGTGGAACGGAAGAATGTGGCGCTGTAGATGGGGACGAGTGTGGTAGTGTAGATGGCGAAAGAGGATGTATTGAATTGTATGTGGATGGACCAGCGACAGCGTTTGTGTGCTCGCCGTTCATCGCAACGATGAGGGTACAGGGGAGACTCGGGATAGTCGTCAGCTACACACACAATTGCCACTGACTGAAACGTGTTGTCACTTGTTTACTTCCAATCGACTTTATTCTCAATGGAAATATCAATGCCACCATTGTGAGATCAAACCAAGGTTCCTTCAAGGTCCAGTACAGTCGAAATTTAACCCATACCCCTCGGTGGACAGCACAGGGTATGGGTTATGGAGAGTTATGGCTTTGACGAAACATGCTAAAAATAGATTTGCAAAAAGATTCTGGACTACGGATTCATTCTAAACTATGTTACTGAGACTACTTTGAATGATAAGACTCATAATGGATTACTGATGGTTACTTCACAAAACTAGAATATTGACAGGGATATGCAGCGGCCGAGGCAAATCAACGAATATTTTGAAAGAGAATCATCATCGGCTATTTCGAAATCAATGGCCAAATGTCTGTCTTTGGTATTGGGGTCTGAATTTTGTTCGAGTATCGTAGAGGTCGTTGAATTAGTGGAATGCAGCCGCGTCGTCGACCCCGGGATTTGCAACACATCATGTCGGTACAGTAATTCCTCTAAATGTGGAGCAGTTTCTACCTGACAGATATCCACCAAAATTTGGTCTTATAATCATAGTACCTTAGTTAGCTAACAAAGACATCCCAAGGGCAGCAAGGATTGCAATACGGACTGTTGTATTCAATTACAGTGGCTGTGGTACATATAGTAGCTAAATCACAAAACCTATGTATGTGGTTTGCCTGTGGAGGGGGGGAATATAGCGGTCACTATTACAAATTTACAATCACGAGTTTTCCAAAGGCTTATTATATACACGGATTAAAACCGTATCTCCACTGCACGATCATCATGGATATCGTTATAGACATGCGGTAGGTTATATGTAGCCGTTCGCATTGCAAATTCCAGTTATATGAACTATAACAAGCCTTTAACCTTCTTTGTAAAGATTGTTCATGACTTTTGAGCATCACACTGTGCTCTGAGTTTCGGGCTACCGAGACACCACATACCCAAAGTTCTGTAAGTGATGCAAATTTCGGTTAGCAAGTTGTGCGAGTTTGGCTATTTGACATGGAATACTTCCAATGATCGAGCGAGATGTGTCCTCAAGGCCCTTGGAAGCGATGAAACAGTAACCTTCAAGGCTTCAACCACTTATTGCAGCACCGTGAACAATGGGGTTGGAAGGAACCTTTGAATTCTCCGAGTCATTATTAGTGATGACTTAACTTGAAAGACGCCACACCCTCTGTATAACCATTGGAAAAGCCATACTCAACATCTTTAGTAGCGTCGTGAAGCACTCGGTGCTTCAAACGTCATTACTCCCTGTCCGCAATGTCAGGAATCAGAAGGGTTTTACCATCACGATATTCAATGCACTCTATCCCTTGTTAGAGGGCATGAACTGGAGAGGTATGAAAGGTCCAAGTGCAACTCCCTTAGAATTTGTATCATGAGCCCAGATGATATAACAGGAAAATGGGGTGACTGTGAGAGACAATTTGCTTGAAATGTCCACGGGAGGAGGGAACTAGGGCCACCAATGATAAGGGGTAGACAGACAGTAAACAAGGACCAGATACGAAACATCTCTCTAGCCTCGGCTCCAAATATCGACACAGACCTTATAAACAAATGACAAACTAAGCCATGCAAATTTAGCTGATCTTTTGCACATACATACCATACATCCTATTTCAAGTTGGCGTCTACTACTGTATTGGCAATTTGGCATCAGCCTGAATATCCAGTGGCTCCGAATCTCAGGTCGTGCCAGTGCAATAAGTAACTCAACCTAATGTGGCAGCAACAGACACACCTCGTCTCTCTCGTCCAAGATAGATTCCGTGGCCCCAACAAATTTGGCCTCCTAGGTCTACATAATCTTAGTCTTCTTTGCTGCTATTGCCCTACCCCACCTCGAAATTCACTGGGCATCTGCAATTTAATCGTATAACCGTCTTGCAGACCGTTCGTTCTTCTTCAAGGGCCCAACATCGATAGGAGGCTGGCTTGTGTTGGCTATGTTACCTAAATACGACCGTCATGGGTTTAAACCCAGTTGGATCCTTGTCGTTTTCGAGGCCCCTAGTATCATTCAGATTGTGCGCAACCGCTGGGAATCTTAAGGCTCCAACCGTTTAGTATATGTTTACCTGCCGGAGGTCAAATATACGGAAACGGTTGGTTAAACAGTATAACTAGCTATATACCGTTTATTACACAGTATGTACACAGTTGTTTTACTAAGGTTATTTTTTCCCGTTATCACCATGCTTCCGTCGCACCACCTTTCCAGGCATCATGTCAAACAGGCCACTGCGTATCCAGACTTTCGTGAGTAGTGCCATTCTGATGGTATTTTCCTTCAATGAGCTTCGTAGGTTGGCGCAAATATGTCGGGATTTTGAGAAGACACGTTCGACAGAGACACTTGTTGCTGGAATAGCAAGATAGTCTCGAGCCATGCGAGCGATGGTTGGAAATTCGGTAGCATGGGTCTAACAGCAGTATATCAAAGTTAGAATTCAAGAAACAGGGATTTAATATAATGAATTCACCTTCCACCATACAAGTGGGTTCAACAACACCTCTTGCGCTGATGGCTCACCATTTGGATGACCGTCTGAGTCTTCTTGCTGCTCCATTGGTGCGGCTTCAAACCTAAAGTACCGATCCAACTCATCAGTGAGTTCTTCTTTTGGGGTACGCTTCAAAATTGTAGTGGCTGAGGTGGCAGTGATAGGACGCTGGAAAGAGCATGCGCTTGCGAGGAATGACGGTGTTCTTGTGGGAGGCTTTGCGGCTGGTTTTGGAGTGACAGTAACCGTGGAGGCTGGTGACGTTGGTGTTTCAAGGTAGGTTTCAGCGATATATTGAAAAATGACCTCTGCAGTGCGAATAGCTTCCTCTTGAGTGGCTGAATCTGCAGGATCTACGGTGGCTGCAAACCAGTGGCTGCACAGACATGGGTGTAGGACTGAAATGAAATAAATCCAACTTCTGAGTATCGGATCATTAGAACAGAAAATGACTCACTAGTTCCAACAATATACGAATGATGGTCCTTTGCAGGGAAAGAGTATTTCACAAGCTTTTCGAGGCCCTTGTCGGCAGCATGCTGTATCTTGAATGACTTGCCCCAGGATGTCGAGATGGTCGTGAGATGTTCCATTTTGTGATACAAAGGCAAGACGAATGGGATTGTTGGAATATTGCTTTGCGACATCTGTAGAGTAACCTCGGTGAACGGCTGTGAAACCTGTGTTAGCAAAAGATAGTAAGAGGGAAGTCGACAACGCACCTCCAGAATATCTGCAATTTCTCCCAAAGTCTTCCATTCGTCCTCACTTAACAATAACGCACGCAGGCCAGGTGTCTTGAAAACCCAGTCATCGATTGCCTAGAAGAGAATATGAGTCAGCTTTGGAAATAATGAAATAATGAAATTGTCCGAGGCAGACCTCTTGGAGTAACTCAGCTCGACGAATCATTGCATGTGTGTAGTTCCAACGTGTACGAACATCCCTGACCACTGCTAAGTACTGCCGTCTGTCTGGGCCGTACTTGGCCATCGCACACTGCCGAAACTTCTTCCGCCGCTGTGGTGTTGATACAACTTTATTCGTGATATAGCGTAGCTAGTAATGTGAAGCTGAGAATGGTGTAAAACTTCACAGCATAGTATTTACATACCTTGGACAGCGGACTCTCTGTAGCTTTCAGTTTTTCCTCCTCCTCCATGGTTATGTTCTCTGGCTGAGACTGGCTCTAAGTCGGTGTTGTCTTCAAATTCCTCGTTGTCCAGCGCAACCTGATCGGGGTCAGCGTCAATGTCAAGATGAAAGGGTTGCTCCTTGTTGAGGGAATAGTAATCTACGTTGTCAGGATCATCTGCTTCTCCAAGGTCAGCGAGTATAGCCTGGACCACAAGATTGATGACATGGCAGAAGCAGCGAATGTGTAGATTGGGCGACTCAGGTATCCCATACTTTGCCAAAAGTATGCGAGCGACGGTTGCAATAATCACATTGTTAACCGAGGCGTTGTCAGTGGAGATGCTGATGCAGTGGAGTAAAGGAGTAGTAAAGGTCAGCCCGTCATCCCTTAAATAAGTAGCCGATGTGAAACATATCTTATCAAAACCACCAATATTGCAGGCACCATCAGCAAATGCCTTGCCGCCATACAACCCTTCATGTTCCTTATCCTCTAGCGGCTTGAAATCAATCACGCGCTCAATTATTTCCCAGTCATCATTGACGAAACATGCGATTGTAGAAGCAAATGTATACACCATTTGCAGTGTGGTCCACGTATCAGTTGCATAGGCAATCTTGGATTTGACCGCCTATAACAGAGAATGAGACTCTGTAAGTGTTTAGAAACAAAAATACCCACCGCAAATTACAACCTTTCCATGAAGCTCCTCAAAAATGTGCGCTAGCTGGTTGCGGACGGTGGTATCGGAGGGCAGCTGATATGTGACTTTGAGGTATTTGAAAAGCATTTGAAGGGTTGGTGCTTCTCCAGTTGTCCATGGGAGACTCTCGTCAAATATCCATGCTGAAAATATACATAAGAACCCTTTATACGTGGCAACTACTGCCGGATTCAGTTCTCCCTCCTTTAAATATGCCTCCATCATCTCAGCGCTCCGTTTCAAATTAATATGTTCCTCGCTGGTTGGCTCATCTCTTGTCTTTGTCTTATCAGTCTTGGCGCCTTTGCAATCAGTTACGTGCCCAGCAAGATTTTGGAGCTTTGGTAGCTTTGGTTCCATATCAAAGGTGATGTCCATGCCGTCGACAGTCCTTGGGAAGGTGCGTGTACTATTTAACTTGATGTAAGCTTACATTAATGATATATTTTGTGGAATTTAGCATACCAAGTACAGAACCGGCACCGGAATTCCCAGCGCTTCTGCCCTGACCTCTCCACGGTGGCAGTTGGTTCATGAAAATGTTGCATACTGGCATTACCAGGACCACGCCGTGCTGCTTTTACCTTGTCTCTCGCTTCCACATCCCTCAAAGCATTTTTCCCATCCGACTCATCAGAAGAATCAATATCCATATCCTCTTCATCGAGAATTCTTTGACGGTGAGCATGAGTTCCAGGTGTTTTCTTGTGGTTCTTTTTTGGAGCTTGGTCGCTAGCCTTGCATTTTCTTTTCTGTTCCCTTTTCTCTCACTAACAAAACTTTTAGATTGAATCTCTTAAATATTTATACAAACATCTCCTTACCAGTTCTTGACCACGCTCAGTCTCACTTGTAATCTCTTCCCCATCGCTGGTATATATGGACTTTGGCACCTCATTATCAAGTGCGTTGCTGCGTTTTGGTGGCCGGTATGTCTTGTCATTTTGATCGTCATCATTGTCATTGTTATTCTTGTCAGCAGGGATGGGTGCTGCATCAGAAGGAGAATAGACGAAGTGACCGCGAGCCTGGAGCTTGCTAGCGGATAACAAGAGGACCCTGGTATATGCTGTGGAATGTCCGATCCAAAACTGCCAAATTTCGGCACTTATGTACGTGCCATTTTTCGGCGGTTCCGTCCGCACTTCGGATCCGACCTACCTTTTAGACCCATTTCCGTCCGCAATACTGATCAGACATCTACAGGCTTGAGATCCGTCCTCATAGAGGATCGGACATAGAATTTAGGCCAAAATGTACGCATAAAATAGAAATGGACTAAAAAACGACTGTAATCAGGTCAGAGTAGGTTCTCCTCGTCCTCGCTATCACTCTCCAGAGCCTCTACAACAGTGTCTGTTGTGTCTCCCACTGTTCCCGAACAAACCCCTTTCTGGAGCACCTGATCACACAACACCACACAAAGACGCCCTGGGATGAGTTGCACTATTCTAAATTCTAAATGGGCTATCGTCATCAAGAGCGACAAAGGGCGCGCCCACCGAGAGGTCTGGTCCAGGGAGGTAGATCATCAGGTGAGATGGGTGATAGAGAAATTTTTGAGGCTCCCGTCAACAGCCACAAACGTACGCAAATGGGATCGGACCTCGCTACCGACTGGCCATTTATGGACCCAAAATGGATCGGACCTCTGGCCAAATTTCTCGCTTTCCGTCCGCACAAGGATCGGACATAGGCCGATTTTGGGACCCACTTCCGTCCGCATACGGATCGGACATCTGACAGCATATACCAGGGTCCTATAACAAGGCACCATTCTCAACAGCGTCTCCATCAGGCTTTGATGCGTCCTTTGGAATGGCAACTTTAAGTTGAGGGCGTGGCTCTGCCAGTAAAGGTAAAAATTTGACCGAATCCTTGGAAACTATAGTCTATTGTGCTAACCTTGAGCTTGGTGGGGTTTAGTGGTTGCTTCGACTGTCCTGAAATAAGAGTCAAGGCCCTGAGCACGATCTGTTGCATTCTGCTTTCGCTTTTGGTCATCAGGTATTATATTTTGGAGGTCAGGGTTGTCCCGAGTCATGGCCTTGTAGGATAATGTTAAGCAAAAGATTGAGGGAAAAGCTTTTAGAATATTAAACTTTTTACCCTCCTGGGTTCTATTACGTTTATAGTCTCAACCATATAAACTATCTATATACTGTGTAACTACTGTTTACATGACTTGGGTGATGAGGGGGTACACATAAACATATACATATATGGTATAAACCGTTTAAGATAGTTATATAGCTAGAACGGTTGGAGCCTTAGCTGGGATTTGGATTCAATGAAAGACCTTATCCCACCTTGCTTAAGTTGTTCTTAGCCTTGAACTCTGAACTCTGGCCCCCCGTCTCCCATGATCACATTCTTTAGACTCTCTTAGGCCAATGTTCTGGACCTTACTGAACCATCTGTCACATTACCCTCCATCTGCAAGTTAAAAAATTTGGCGTCAAAAATCACGCAGATTAGATCAGGCATTCTCGTGCGATCTGCTCATGTCAATACTGCGTTTCGAGCGGAAGGATCGTGGCGTTTGGCGATGGAATCAATTAGGAATTTCGAGGGGGAGTATTTCTTTGTCAATAACCGAAATTACTAATACGACGGTGTGGTGGCATCAGCGTATTGGCCGATCCTGAAGCAAGAAACGGTCCCACGTCCTCTGCTCATGCAAACTTGTTGTGGAGCCACCGCGAAGAATGGTTCCAGAAACAGACGACAGAGTCTATCGCTGCTCAACAACCGAAAGAGTCCGGGTGGAAAAGCTATGCACCAGGTCCAGGTTTAATATCCCTCTCGAAGAGTACTATCAATTTCTTGGCCCGATCACAAGTGGTTCAAGCATCATAGACGTCGTGTTTGTTAGGGTTCTTTTTTTGGTCTTGGGTCGCTTGGAATTCAGGGAGAACATGATGCGTTTATTTCTTCATCATCTTGTAATTCCTCCTCTCCTTGTTTTTCTTCTTCTTATCTTGCTCTCAGTTGTTTCGGGAGGCGGCGCCATGTATTGCTTGTACCAATCGTCGACGTCATTGTCGTTCTCATTCTCCCATTTTTGTTTGTGCTCCTGAATTGTCATACAAGTCACATTCATAATATGCTTTGAACTTTCGTTTGTCAGAGTTATAGTGTGAAAGTCAGTCACGGAATCGACTACTCAGTGAAAGTATTTACTTTATCATCCTAATCTTAGTTAAACCATACGACTGTTATAAATTGCAACATGTAATGTACTCGTGATTAGACTGGTAGGTTGGATATTTTGATTTCCATGAAATACAATACATAAATTTATAACGCCAAATCGATTTAATTTACGCTGAACCGCTAGCAGAGTCATTGGACCCATCTGACCCATGATTAACAATAATAGCACCCCCTCTCAGATCCTTGCTCACTCTTGATCGTCCTCTCTCAACATCCCGTCCTTCTCTATTCTTTTTCCCTTTCGATCGCCATCCAGGCCGGGCTGGATTTCTCACACAAAGCACCATCGCCGACGCACACACCAAGAAAAAAACAGAGATCGCAAAGATAGCTTTAGGAAACTTGGCAACTGTACCACTATAAACCAAACCATAAATCATAGGCTATAAAAAAAAAGACGCAGACCATCATCAACCTAATCTCAATTTCATGGAAAGAAAACTCACACCAAGGATCATCTGCCCAACAGCTTGCAACACCGCGAATGCACCAAAAAGAGCCCCAGCCCCTTCCTTCGTATATCCTACTATACTCGCATCCACATCCGCACTAGTACTCTGCAATGCCCTAACCTGCAACATACACAAAGCCAAACTGTGAACAACAGGTACTATTCCACTTCCCATAGCACTCAAGGAAGAAGCGACCACGAACATAGCTTCACTCTTTTCATAGCTCATTTGGCCGTCGGCAGTTTGAATGAGAGACATGTGATTTCCGAGGTTGTTGACATTGAGTACGGGTGCAGGGAATAGAATGACTAGAGTATAGGAAAGGATGTCGATCATTAATGAGAACCGAGCTAGGAGCAGGTCGAAGCTTATTTCTTGGTCTAGTTGGGCTCGTGTTAGTTTAGGTTGCTTGCCCTCCTGGAGAGGCTGCTGCTGCTGAGGTTGGTGAACCATGATGGAGGTGCGTTTGTATTTGTTACTGCTTTTAGTTGATTTGCTCAAAGCAGGTGGTTTGCCCTTTCCTTTCTGATCGCTAAGCGGGGGTGGCTTGGGCTTGAAGAAAGAGATAATCGCTAGAATGTAGCATAAGAATCGAGAATATAAAATCTATAAACAACGCACTGGGTAACAGGAACAACAAAAACATAGCCCTCGAACCTCCCATCAACGATATATAGTAACTCAACTGTTCAGCACCCCATTCATAGGTGTGCTGCGCATATAGATACTTGATTTGATATATTCCCTAACGAAAGAAGTGGTATTAGCAACAATATCCCAACGGTTCAAAAGGAGATAATTCGCAAAAAGCACTCACAGTGGAAAGCATATGAGCAAATAGCGCCACTGCCAACAAGGTCAAGCTCCAATCGCGTCTCTTCCTTCCTAAACTGGAAGAGTCAAGGACGACGACAGGCAAAAATACCGCCAGAGGGCTTAAAAAACGGCTGATTGCGCCGGTGCATCCTGATCTTTCTCTTTCTTCCTGCCTTGGTCGATTTGCCTCCTCAACGGTATCTTCTTCGTCAGTGATTGAGCTATCCGGTACGCCAGAAGATAAAGTCAAAGCTCTCTCTCTCCCCTTGCCTTTCTTCCCTGAGGTTGCACCCGTCTTCTGATATGCAACCATAGCCCGCTCCCTCTTCTCTTTATTCAACGACTCGGGGAGTACGAATGCCATCAACAGGAAATTGATGAACGAACAGAGAATAACGACCAAAAAGACTGAAGTGACGGTTTGTCTTCCTGGCGTCAAAGGACCCCCAAGCCATTTCATGGGGTGAAGGATTAACCAACCTGCGATTGCGGGGCCTAGGCAGAAGCCAAGAGCAAATACCCCTGTGAATCGAGAAAATATTTTGGCTCGTGACCCACTGGAGGTACAATCACTCAGGTAAGCGGATGTGGCTGCCTGAACTGTCAAGTGGCTACCCAGTAAACCTTCGGTGATAGGTGAGACTAGAAGGAAATTATGACCATGCTTTGAAAGTGGAGAAGAGGGGGTAGAAACGAGGATAAACATTAGATCACTGGAACATGTCGTAAGATAAGACAAGGTAAAAAGAAGAAGGCGCCTACGTGAGGAATAATCCCAAGGTTGAGAGTGCGAGCACCCTTGTCCTTCCATGACGCTCCCCAAAATGGCCCCACCAGCTAGTGGTGAGTGCGGATAATAGACCCGTACCGGTAATCATTATCGTTTGCAAACGTGCTGCACCTGCTTGGACTGCGGGATCAGACAGACATTGCGCGGAAGGAACGCGGCGGGGATCTTCTGTGTCATCGGAGTTGGAGTCCGTTCCGGCGTCGACTTGATAATTAGGATTTGGGACCCCGCGCTCAGGTAAAAACGTGTATGAATGAATATGTGGCCCTAGAGGATCCACAGAGGCAAACAAAGGAATGTTGACGATATTAGGAGAGGAAGATAAATTGGAGATGGTAGATTGTGTATGATTCCATTGGTGGTGGCCATACAAATTGTTACATGACAGTTGGGTGAAGACCTCCAGGCGGGGCGCCAATGACATACCCCGCTATGAGGAAGAGATAGGGTCAAAAGGTATCTCTGGGCGACTTATACAACGATTTACCACTAACGAGGTAGTTATGGCGAAAGGCACCAGCCTAATTAGATTAAACCAGATTATTAGGGCGCAGTTTCACTCAATCGTGAAGGCAGATATCTTACCATAAAGGTCTAGCACGATAGAAAGGCTTTTTCGGAGGCTTGTTAATGAGAAGTGGTGTCGACTCGTCGTGTGTTGATTCGACAGCCTGTGAAGTAGCCATGCCTGTCTATGAGGATGAAAAGGGAGTGACGGGGAGGGGTATATCGGTGTGAATGTGAGGGTGGCTTGTGGCCAGGATGTATACTGCAAGGCCAGCTGCAGATTTTTGTAGCTGAGTCATATGAGTGCGAAATCTAAGAATGGGTCGTCTGACATGTGTTCGAGTAACCCGGAAATAGCACTGTCAGAGATAAGCTCGTACCAGCTACCACGTGTTGACATTGATTATCTTGTAAACCCAATATGAATCTGATTCGTATTTACAACAGGAAAGGTAGAATTCGTCCTAAACTACACAAACAGCTTCCCTACGGTACATACACAAGAATGGTAAGAGTGCCTAAAGAAGGATCGAGGAGATCATGGTACTATTGACATTGTGAGGCTCGGTGGATTGGAAGTACTAAATACAAGTTCTGATTAGAACGAGATCCAGCAGCCCGCCAAAGAGCACCTAATAAATTCTCTTTGGTAACAAGAATTCATATCGATCCAAACACCTGATTCTTGCATGGCACTTTGAACAGCACTCTACAAACCGAGTCGGAGTTAGTACAAATCTCTCGTAATAAGCCTTTAAGGTTGTTTTGTAGTGCTCTGCACTGATGCTGGATGAAATACAAGTAGGAGGGGTTTCAGAGTCGAGATACTGCGGAGATAAGTACATTTTAGTAGGTGTCTATCTCTTGTAGTAGTGACGATGACATATCGATTGCGACATTGTTAGAAGGATCTTTGATGCCAGCATGATATGATGTTGTAATAGTTGTATACACGATAAAGCCAGACTTAAAGAGGATAATAAACGTGCTTCAAGCACCGGCCGGTGCAAGCTAATCAATAGATCAATAGAACTGAAATTGGGCAATCTTACAGGTTCCTACCAATTCGGCGGACAAGTGCATCCAACCTGTAATTTAGACATGAACTGAGGCTGCAGAAAGCGTAACAATCGATTCCGGATACGGGTTTGGAAGCTGAAGAAAGCGCCATTAGTTTTTGCACATAACATGAAGAAAAAGGGCTTACACAGAAGTGCTATTGTTAACAGCAATCATATAGTTACGTGCTCGATCCATGACATCAGAATCTCAAGGTTTCACAAAGAGGACGGAATCCCACGGCTTATGAGAACAAAGGGCTATGATCTGCTATGATGTAGCTGACAATCTAATTTAAGATAACGACAAGTGAGAAATTGCCATGAATAGATGTGCAGCTGGCACCAGTACTTACCGCCTTCAAACTACTGAATTAAATGGACCTCTGATGCCGGCTTCTGGAGGTCTCATACGTTCTTGTAAGAACATGGAAAGCATTGAATCCCTCCTGGAAGAAGAAATCGATCGAGTTAAATAGATAGGAGTCAGCAACGCCTTTATTTTACAAGAAGTTTCATGTCTACATACTTACCTGGGGCTGGTCAATGTGTAATCAGTCCCAATTTGCAATATGGAAATAGGTTTGGACCTTACTGCCAAATTCGGCATCTGACTTGTTAATACCGAAGAACTTGAATTTGGTGCATATGCCAGAGTAGACAGAGGAATCTAGTGCAGAAGATGTAGAAGTTCCAGTGCCTCCGGTATAAACAGTCCTAGTAAGCGCAGCAGTAGTCGTGGCGATCGAACGGCTAGACGCGGGTAGGTACTGAAAATAGTCCGTCTCACGACAGTCATATAAATATTTAGTATCTAGGTTTGAAGGAGATAGTCTGAGAGTGTACCAGGAACAAGTAGGACCGACGGCGCGGGAGGGTGACTAAACCAGGTAGATCCCGTGTAATTCACACCTGACGGGGAAACAATACAGGGAAAATCTCCAACTCATATATGGATAAATGGGACTTACGCCACATTGCCCATAAATTGCAACCTGAAGCACATATCGGCTTTGTAACACCGCAAGGATGGCCAGAGAGGCAAATGGAAAGAATTCCCTTCTTTTTGATGGGGTAGGAGCATTCTTCATACTCATGAAAAGTCTTATAAGGTTATAAGCATACAATGAAGCCAAACGTGAACTCAGTACATCCAGGACTGGGAGAGTTTATTTCTTCGGAAGTAGAGTCACATGGCCAATGGATCATTTCGTCGTGCAAGTTTTGGGTTGGCCGAGGAGTCATGGAGTGACCGATTCTTCATCTACCGGATGATTTCTCGAATGTTAACTTGTCCCATGTATATTCGCTGGCATCGGAATTCGAGCCAAACCCCCGTGATTAGACTTTCTGTTAGGTGAATCACCGAAGTGTAACCAAAGAATAGTAGTAAGCAAAGCACGAGTTGACGATTTGTAAAAACCACGTACTTTTCCGAAGTAGCTGCGCAATGCGAGAGTGACGCAGCCTGGCCTCATCATTGTTTGTAGCTCAGAAGCCTTGTAGGCTAGTTTAAATTTCAGGCCGTCATCCGAGTCCTGACGAGAATGAGGCTCGCAACTTTGCAGTATTTATATACAGGCGGCTGGTGATGTGAAGTTATCAAACATTTCATTGGCAATGGTTTGAGTAATTAGTTGAACCTGGAGTAAGACAGGATTCAAGTTGAACATCTGCTGGTTGTGGTAGACATTAACCGCACCAGTACGATGCCCTTGGCGGCTTTTCAAAAACAAATAAATAATGAAGAGTACCAATCAAAAATGTTACAAGGAGAACGACAGGAGAGACAGACCCAATTTATATTGTCTTAGCGAACATTTGAGCCACCTAAACCGGTACTACGCCTCATAGGTCCCAAATTCGAGGGTCCTTCGCCCCTATCATTGTTGGCGGGTTGTCGGTAACCGCTACCACCTCCGAAGAACGAGGCACGTGGTTGAACGCGCTCCCAGTCGTAAACTGACTGGCGTGCAGGCGCCACGGTCCGTGGACGATTCCACAAATGGTTAGCCAAGCCACCGAGAGCAGCGCCAGTCCAAAACCCGGGTCGCCAATTCTGCCACCCCGGTACGTTCTGGGGATTTTTTGAGTAAGGTGGAGGTGGGCCGGATTGATTGTCCTGATGGCCACCCGGGAACCAATACCCAGAGCCACTGCTAGGACGGGAGGGTTACTTGATGGGCGGGATGAGCGTGAGTTTCTGTTGTCGCGACACGAAAGGAACGTAATGTAGAGCATGAAGGCGATAAAGGCAAACCAAAGTATCCAAAAAACTATGCTGGCCCAGTCGTAGTCTGAGGAACGGAGCTTCGTAAGTTTCAAATGCGGACAATAGGTTATGAAGACTTGCTCTTGGGGCTGAAAATGGGGGAATCAGATGTGCGCAATGAATCTGAAATTTGGACGAGTCGGTACTCCAGAGAACATGACCCTAAATATATAGTTCTGGATGACCTGAGATGGAGCATTTGCAAGAAACCATACCTTTGAGAACATAAGGATCCCCTGGCCTCGACCATCCTTCACAGGAGACCTCGACTCTGCCAAATCGCAAAGAATCAGGAAGGTCTGTTTCGCACTGAGATCATGATGGACATAAGTCCAAAGAAGAAGCTCTGAAATGAAAGCGGGGAACCTTCCAATCAACCTCTGTGCCAGTGCCTCCCAGGCTAATGCATCTAACGACTTCTGGCTGAAATAACTTGCACGGCTTGCCAACGCAAACTAGTTGCGGCAGAGCAGAAGTACGTCGGGCTGCAGTGTACGAATCTTTGTAGAATGTCAACGACCTGATTTTGGCGAGTTCAACACGAGACATTGTGTCAAGTTACTCTGTTGAAGTAAGAAACAGAAAGACAGATAAATTGCATTCAGTTCTCTGCAAGTACAGGTAAGTACAGGTCGAGCAACGACGTGGAACCAACGTGGCATTCCAAAAATGGACATTTCTAGTTTACGGGACCGCCTCTCCAGGCTGTCTCCAGCGAGCGTTAGCACTAGATACGCTGTTGGATCATGGGCTAATTGATCTACCATATGCCCAATAAAGCAAGACTGGATACGATTCTCCAAGATATTCCTTCAGGCATCGACCGCCAGTCTCAATTCTGATCTTCGCGCCTATATCTGAACTTGTCCAGGTCCACGGCAACAGTAGATGAACATCTACGCAGCCTCACCGTCCCTCTTTTGACAAGCTAGTGGACGATATCTAAAAAGTGGTTGGCCCAGATCCACCGATACAAAAATATGCCAAGCTTGTGTTTGTAAATTCTGTGGCCTCGATGATTTTCATTGGCAGGCACTGTAGGTGTCAATGCAGCCGCCAAGCGCATGGCAAAACCAATATGGGCGGCGACACAAGAACGGAGATGTTGGCTGTCTGTAGGCCACCCCTTCTGCGTTGAGAAAATTCAGTTGACAGACGCAAGTTAGAGGCTGACACACTCTGCGCCTTCAAGCGTGGACTTCTAACGCGTTTGGCGACGGTTGATTGCAGAACCTTGGTCGCATTGGTTCTGCGATGTCGCTTGACTGCCGTATTCATAGATGGGCAACATGCCTCTTCCTGCCGAACCTCGTGTATTATTCATGGCTGCCATCCGTGCGATGCCAAGGCGGCGATCATTTGAGATCCCGTATGAAGTCTCTGTCCTCATCGACGTGCTCGAATCATGCTGTGAAGCAAGGTTGGTGTGATGGCGACCTCATTGCATGGTCCGAAATTCAAATCGATACGACCATGGCCAACACTGGTCGGATGTGCAACTTGAACACATCGATTAGTGGAGGCAGCTCATACCTGACCGTGAAGGCAGTGAGTTTCCCAGTCGAAATAGCTGAGTGTAGGTAAAATTCATTGTGATTAAGTGTTGAAAATATATATATCATTACAGAGTAGCGGGGCACCCGCCACAAAGGCCATGCCCGCATCCAATACAACTAGCAACTACTACTCCAAATGTCTTTAAGACTAATGACATGATGCTCATTACCCCTTCACCCAGAACAAATCCACTGGCGATGACAATAAGGCGGATATCCCCTCTATCTCTCGCATATCTAGTGCGATACACATATTCCATGATTCCGCCAACGAGCCGCGCAATGGAAAACGAAGGCGTATTCAGGAACCCAATTGCAAATGCAACCCCTGATGGTATCCATTTCGAAAACCATAGGTTTCTTCTGACAGCATAGATCTTCAAGGCCGAGAAGAGCCCGAATATAACAGAAAAAACTGCCATAAAAACTGCGCTGTTGTGCGGCAGTTGACCGTCACCTAATGATGCTTCAGTCTTTTCCTGAATACATTACTTGACGAAGTACACGCACGAAGAAGCCTTGCCAAACTTAGCCACACATAAGCTGTAGGCGCAGGGAAAGAAGGCCCCGGAATGTCATAGGCGCGGTTGTATAACCAGTACGCAGTCGTTGTGACAATAATTGATACGGATGAACCGATGAGTTGACCGAAAAATTGTGCTCTAGGAGATGCGTGGCACAAATGGCCAGTCTTAAGATCCTGCATAAGATCTCCAGCTCTACATATCGTCATCTGTCAGACGAGGTAGGTTTAATAGATGTTGTCTTACTGTTGAGCGCCAGCTTCTGCGACGCCTCCAGCAATGATATTAGCAACGATATTGCCAGGTTGGATCCAGGCGAAGAATAATTGGGATATCTTGCCTAAACCAGAGACAGGATTAAGATCTGTTTCACCTAGAGCACGTACCCTGACGGATTTTATTATTATTATCACTGTTAATATGATGAATATTTGTGATTGTCTTACCCAATGATACTCAACATTCCTCCAAGAATAAAGCCAAGAAGCGTTGCCCAAGGCTTGATGCCGTCCTGGCCAAAAACTATCCAGACCAAGATAGTACCAACGACCACACTGACCAAAAGTCCATACAGCACCCATGAAGTAGGCACTAGTCTATCTTCAGTCTCAGTTTCGTGGCCCTTAGCCTGAGAATCATTTTCGCCAATAGTCGTATAATTTATCCGCCTGGGTTGCACGACTTCCATGAAGTACTCGAACGCGACGGGAAATAGAGATACCAGACTATCAGCGCACATGATACCGAGTGATATCCATAGGATCCATCCTCGGGCTCCGTTCGACATATCACCGACAGGACCAGGAGCCCATCCAGACAACTTAGAGAGCGGTGATAGAATTGCCCACCCCACCAGCATACCCTGAAAATAGGAAGGATCAGACAGCAAATCTACAAGATAACTTGAAAACCAACAAGATTCATGCTTAGAGTAGTCGGGAATCCCATAATGATACCTTCATTTTTGGATTAGGTAAACTAATGTTTAATCTTGAATAACAAACCTTGGCCAACGTATGACAGACTTGGGGTGAAATACCATAGCCAATTTTGCGCCAGATAATTGCCGAATACAGGGATTGCAAAAAGGACAGGGAAAAAGTAGGCAGACAACTGAATAGATGTTTATCATCTTCATTGGTATATGGAAAACAAACTTACTGTCAAAAATCCTGAGACAGCAAAGCTCCAGAGCAGGTCGTGCCAACCTTCATGCTCAATTATCTCTCGCTCGGTCACATCCGCTTCGCGTATCCCCTCAGCTACGGGAGTCTCCGCGGCTATATCTCGACTACGCTCTTCGTCGTCTTGGTGATACCCTTCTCTATGCCTCACAGAGGTTTCAGGGGGAGGAAGTTGGTGTAGAACGGATATTAGGTGGGCTGTAGCAGTTCCCGATGGGAAAGATAATTGTTCCTCAATAATCTGAAATAAATACATATATTTATATCGAGATAGATAAGAACTGTACGAAACATACCACTTGTTTGCGTATGGGTGGCGAAAGGAAAACGCTACCCGTTAATCAATACGATAGAACGTCGAGAAACATTTAATTCACTTACCCGAAAAAGGCTACAGAGCACGACCATCCTATACTAGCTAACCATGTCAAGTGAATTGGTGGCGATCCATCTCGAGCCTGGGTAAGAAGAGTAAGGGCTGGTAGAATCCCTACAAAGCCAGCTGCAAGGGGCATAGTCCCTGTGGCTACTGCAGTTGTTTGCACCACAATGATCTCCTGCGGCGTGAGAGGTTTAGGTAACATTCTCGATACAAGAAAGCCAATGAGAGCCGACTGTATGGACATCCTAGAGTTCTCCCATTAGTAAACGAATGGACTGGTTAACGAGCTAACTCGAGCGTACATTGATATCCAGCCGGACTGGAGTCCCAAGCTCAAATTCGTGAAACATATTAAACATCCAATGGCTAAACCCAATAATATCGCTGTGAACGTAAACTCCGGCTGAGAACTTTGCCCCTCTCTGAATTCCGATTTCAAGAATCTACGTAGAGATGGGATTTAGGTTAATTAATTGCCTTTGTGTAGATACAAACTCACTTGAAGATGTATCCGAGATTCATCATATATTTGCAGCCAACATTTGAATTGTGGTGGGCAAAGAAGAGCTCGACGTGGTCAATTATAATAAGGGAATGGTTGCCGCTCTGCCGGTGCTCGCGTGAGGGGCGCGTTGTTTGGTCGAGGAAAGGTTATTTGGTCGATCGAGTCATGCCAATGAGTCTTGTGAGAACTCATCGATTGACTACCACTTTCTTGTCCTATCGCAGTATCTCTATGGCACAAAAAATAAGAACCGATGAGGGTGTACTGCGAGTGATATCGCCGCCTGGCCAAGAAGCACCGTAAAGGTTGCCTTTTTATCATATGCAACTTATCTTACAGATCAGACCTGCGTAGATTGCCTAAGGAAGGCGAAAAAAATGTCCTTATCACATCTGCTCTTCCATATTGCAATAACGTTCCTCATCTGGGTACGTTCCTATATTCTTCTTCCTATCCCCGACTAAAGGCCATCACCAGGTAATATCATTGGAAGTACTCTGAGTGCAGATGTTTTCAGTCGGTATGTTACAAGGAACGACTACAGATTTTTTGGCGTGCTTACCATCTGATAGATATAACCGTGTGTTTCATGGGTTGCCAACGTCCATTCGATCATAAAATGTTACCTTCTAGGAACCAGAAATAGGCGTACGTTATACATCTGCGGTACAGATGAATATGGAACTGCGACAGAAACTCAAGCCTTGAAGGAAGGAATCACTCCCCGTGAACTTTGCGATAAATACAATGTTCTGCATAAAGAGACGTACGAATGGTTCGACATTGGGTGTGTGCATTCATGGTGAAATCAAAATGGGGTCAGCTAATAATCCTTCTTCTTTCCAGGTTTGATTATTTTGGTCGTACCTCGACTCCGTTGCATTCAGAGTATGTTTACCTAAATCAAGATTTGTTCATTATGTTAATTTGGTTTTTTTCCCCCCAGAATTTCCCAAGAAATATACACCAACCTTGGAAAGAATGGACTACTAGAAAGACAAGAGAAAGAACAAACATACTGTGAAGGATGTCCAAAGTAAGTTCCTTATTCTTCACCTAACAATGTTTTCCTGAACCACTCTAGGTTTTTGGCAGATCGATTTGTAGAGGGAATTTGTCCACATTGTGGCTACGAGGATGCTCGTGGTGATCAATGTGATGGGTGCAGTCGCACTTTAGATGCTATCGAATTAATCAAACCTCGATGTCTTGTTGATAAGACACATACCGTTACCACACGTACATCAGCCCACATGTATTTGAAACTCGACACCATCCAACCCCGCACTGAGGAATGGATCAAACAGTCTTGGAAAGCTGGGAAATGGTCACCAAACGCCGTGGTCAACGCCGAAGGAGAGATCATTGACGCTCGTCTGAAGAATGGTCTTCTTCCAACACCTCTGACCCGAGATCTGAAATGGGGAGTTCCAGTTCCTATCGAAGACGACGATAGTCTTGGAATGAATGGCAAAGTTCTCTGTAGGTTGTTGCATATTTTGTCGGATATGTTCTGAAGATTTTTCTTTTAAACAGACGTTTGGGTAGGTTTAGCATCCCGCATCTCATGATTTGACCCTGAAGTTTTGTTAGTTTGATGCACCCATAGGATACCCTAGCATAACCGCAAGCTATATGCCTCACTGGAAGCAATGGTGGTTTAACCCCAAGAATGTAGATTTATACCAATTCATGGGCAAAGACAACGTCTACTTCCATACAGTTTACTGGCCATCAGTTCAGATTGGTGATGGTCGCGACTGGACGAAGCTGCATCATTTGTCGACGACAGGTACGATGTCCTGCGTTTGTATCATATTATCTAGTTTGACTCTCCGGTACAGAATACTTGAACTATGAGGGCGGTAAGTTCTCGAAGAGTAAAAACCGTGGTGTGTTTGGTCCAGCGGCCAAAGAGACCGGAATCCCAGCGTCAGTTTGGCGATATTACCTGCTATCAACTAGACCAGAAACAGCAGATGCCATGTTTTCATGGGCGGACTGTGTAAGCCTTGATAGCTGAACAGGGGGATTGCTGATTAACTCTTGAACCAGATTGCAGCTAATAACAACGTTCTTTTGAACAAGTAGGTCCCACTGCGTTTTTTTTTGCAACTGCTGCTCATTATGATCTAGTTTCGGCAATTTCGTCAATCGTGCTCTCAAATTTGTGTCTTCTCAATATAACGGTGTGATACCCGACGGAGAAGATGCTCCAGGTCCCTATTCCCCCAATGATGCCAATGACGCCGACTTTATATCCAACATCAACGCGTTATTGAAAGACTATACTGATGCCCTAGACGTCGTCAAAATTCGTCTAGGACTTCAAACCGTTATGCTCATTTCAAGCCGTGGAAACACTTATCTTCAATCATCGGGGCTTAACAAGGCTCTGATCGCGTCCAATCCAAAACGATGTGCTCAGGTTGTTTCGCGAGCCATTAACCTCATCTACGTGCTATCCAGTCTCATATATCCTTTCATGCCCGCAACATCCGATTCTATCTTGACTCAGCTTAATGCTCCGGCCCGCGCAGTACCTGAACTCCTCTCCAATGATCTCCTCGCAGGTCATACTATCGGAATCCCCGAGCATCTGTTCAAAAAGATCGAAGAAAACATGGAAGAGGTGTGGCGTCTAAAATTCAAGGGAATTGATGAGAGCGTTTCGGAGTCAGCAGTTGGGACACCTGACCCTCTCAAAACAGCTCCCGGTCAATCTAAGCGGAAAGCAGCAAAGAAGGCGGCCGCTACCTCGCCCGTCGTTGATGGACCCAAGTCTGCCGAGGTTTTGGCGTTGGAAGCCAAGATCGCAGAGCAGGGCCAAGCGATCCGCGAGTTGAAGGCACAAACGCCAAAAACCCCAGAAGTAGACGCTCAAATCAAAGCTGCAGTTGATGATTTGAAAGCGTTGAAGACAGATTTAGAAAATGCGCAGAAATAGAAATAATAGAACATGGAAAAAAGTTGTAACGTTGTATTCAATATGCCCTGGAAAATATGGGCTGTAAATCAAGTGGTTTGAAGTTCTTTGTTGACAGCCATGTCCATAAAAGGTCTAGACATTGGGTACTGCGTCCTGAGTTGATCAACAATATTTGAACGACCTTGCAATTACAGTCTCACAGGGAGGATTGTAGAGTCAGGTCTCTGTATCCACCACTACCAGCGACGACCCCAACAAAATTTCCGCTTCTGTTGCTTGGTATCGAGTTGAGCGTAAGAGATACGATGAATCAAGCGTAGGGCGATCAAAGAATAAACATAGGATAAAAAGCAATGATGAATATTTCCTTGAGATGAATCTTGTTCGAATAAAAATTGCTTGTAAACCGAGCATTTAAAGGTTTTCGTCGGTTAGATATTGGGCTCTGCTAAGGCCCGAAAAAGTCTGGACGTTGGGTAATATGGCCAGTAAATCAGCTTTGCGATCCGGCCACAATGAAGAAGAATGCACATGTAGATTAAGAGTGTGTAGTCCCCATTGCGGGATGGATATCTGGTAGATATTAAATAACAACTAATTGAACTTTCAAGGGTAGACTCACCCTTTTCTGAGTGTCGGACGGGTAAAGAAAATTTAGAGTCAAAACCTCAAGACTGGGGAGATTGATGGCAAGATGCTGAAAGATGCTAGGCTTAAGAGAAAAAATAGATATCTCTAGTTCGCGAAGGATGCCAGGGGAAGCAAGATCTGTGACAAGCAGGGAAAGTACGCCGTCCGCCAATCTTTGTTCTTTGATTGTCAGCGAAGTGAGAGTGGCCTTGTACTGGATAAAATAGGATACAAAACTAGTATTGTAGATTGACGGTGAATAGGATAGGTTGACGGACAGCCGTTCGATAACAGGTAGCGGGACTCGAAAACATTCCTGCGAGGACAATATGCTCGGGTATGGATAGTCCCTGCAGCGGGAGGTTATCCCAATGTTGAGGTCGCGTATTCGAGTTTGGTGAGTAAGTAAAAATTGGTAGAGTCCTAAATAGTCTGCCTCAACTAGGCTTTCAAACGATTGTTCGAGCCTGAACGTCTGAAGAGATGGCATAGAAGTGAGATGTTGCAAGAGAAAGAAAAGTTTAATGCCTTCCGGCGCTTCCAAGGCCAAAGATGTGATGGTTTTGTGGCCATTGATGAAAGGTAATAGAGTTTTTGGCAGTATGACAGTTTCGTCAGAGGCACTGTAGGCGCGCAAAATCCGGACGGATAGAGTTCGAAGATTGGTGAGTTTGGTAGGACCGGTGGGTAGAACCAAATGTAAATCCTCCAGAGGCACACTAAGGTCCAGAGTCGTCAGATTTCGTCCAAAGGCCTGCCAACCTTCGACAAAAGGAGAAGGAGTCGCCTGTGAAAAAGGGACATGGTCCTCAGCTTGGATGTCAATATTCAAAGATGTCAAAGACGTCAAGTTCTTCATGATATTAAAGACCATCTTCTGAATGGTTTTGGGTTTTAACCCTCGTATTCTGTCGACTTCTGGCCTATCTGTTGGGCTTGATATGGACTGAAATCGAGCGAGAAGATTTTCTGCCATCCTTTTGTGAGCCCATTTACCCCGTTCTTGCTGAAGCAAATGGCATAGATGACCAGGCTGACAAGTGAAC
The DNA here is from genome assembly GCA_015039465.1 of Phlegmacium glaucopus. Taxonomy (NCBI): domain Eukaryota; kingdom Fungi; phylum Basidiomycota; class Agaricomycetes; order Agaricales; family Cortinariaceae; genus Phlegmacium; species Phlegmacium glaucopus. The sequence goes on from MU130379.1 coordinate 897,775, forward strand.
GTCCTCACTCGGCAAGCGATATCAGGTTCCCTGTACGTTCCGGTCCTGTAAGCACAGTCAATAATAATATGTTGAGATTGAATACAAACACAAGTCGAGCAAGAGTTTTCATGGTCTGCTTCTGGAATAAGAAGCCGAAATTTGCAGTTTTGTAGCGTTCGTCCATTGCTATGCTGAGTAAAGAATGATTAAGAGTGTATAGTTGCTTCACTTCTGCCGGCGGGAGAAAGCTAGTAATATGTCGCCAAACGTCGTAGGGAACATTCTCAATAACATTGTAGCGATTAGGATTAGGGAGGATCGGACTGGATATCATGATGGTCTTGTACCAAAGTCCGTCACATGGACGATGCACACTAGCTACTTTAGTTATAAACCTTACAGAAGACCCTCGATCATCGTCATACAATATATAATCTCAGCAAAACTTGCATTTCCCTGATAAAATGCGGACCTTGATATATAAACCCCTCATCTCGATTTGAGTCTAGGGATAAGCCGGTGTTCGACGTTCAAGCTCAAGCGCCCGTTACGGCAGTCTCCCGGAGAGGCAGACACCGATGCTCTGTGAAGTCACGGCTGATTTTAAGAAATCCTCTAGCCTAAACCTGAACATGAAAAAGCATAATATTTCCCTAGATCCGTTATAGTACAGATGATAGCACTATTGCCTTCCCGCAGCAATTCGCAGGTTGGTCATACTACGATTCCTGAGTCCAGTGTCCTCATAGCTCCTCCTACCTTGAACTCCAATCGCTCCCGACCTTTGAATCCCTAGCCGACCGTCCTCCTGTACACGATCCCCGCCCTCACCAGAAATTCGTAATGCCGTAGTGCTCACATTCTTCCTTGCATCCATCGAAAAAAGTCCTCTGCCCCCACCTCCACCTTGAACAGGACCACTGCTAATGCCGCTTCCCACACCATGATTGCTAGTGGTACTACTCACGCTGTTATTGCTTTGATGTCGTTTCGAATCGAGGTTGAATGCATTGCCAACTGGCACGCTGAAACGGCGAATCCAACTTCCACCGGATTTAGATTTATCTTGAGGTTTTAACGGTGCGGGCTGCGGAGAGGACCCGTGAATGGTATCTTTATTCAATCCATTATTGTTTCCTGGAAATCGGTGCGTTTCGTGTTGCTCGTACTGGGTCTCCAGTCTGGTTTTCTGCAAAGGCGATGAAGATTGTGAATTCTGTCCGTACCTCGAGGAAAGGGGTGGGTGTATGGTTGCAGGTGGCGTATTTGTTGCTGGTGATGAAGGTGGTATAAGAAGAGAGGTATTATATGAATATTGAGATCTTGTATTAGGTTTGGGACTCGCCGCCTCAGGTGATGATCCAAGAGGAGCAACTTCAGGGAGGTCATCGAGATCCATCTGCGAAAGGCGGCGCTCCAATTGATGTTGAAGGGATACTCGTCGCTCTCGAGAACGTAACATGGGTTGGTGACGACCATCACTCTCGTTTTTCTCTCGCATATTGACAAGCCGAAGTCGATCCCTCTCTAATTCCTGAGTGCGTATCTCCAACTCTCTTTCCTTTTCTTTTAACTGTTGTTCTCGCTTTCGTCGTTCAGAGAGTATGGGATCATCGTCCCGCTGCTGTTGGCGATCATCTTCCGAGTTGGAGACAGAACGACTCTGTGGCGACATCGATAGATGGTCTTGATAGACCGCCTCTTGAGATTGACGTGGTGGAGTATCGACAAGCGGGAGGGACTGTTGTCGCGACGGTAATGTGGTTCTCGGTTTGGGTGAAAGAGGCGCATCAGCTGGCTGATATCGCGATGCTAGACTATTTACGCTCAGAGGTAATCGAGGAAGCTCTCGTGGCGGAGGAGACGTCGAGCCAGACTGCGAAATCAATAATATGAACATTTATTTATAACAATGAGAAACGGAAGTGACGTACTGTATTAGAAAATCGATTCCGCATAGCGGCAACCAGGCTTGATCCAGTATCTGCTCTTTCGAGAGAGACACGAGCCTTAGAATTATCGTTTGTTCGTGAATTCGGTGGCCTTTCTGCATTGTAATCCATGCCAAATTCGCGCCCGATATCTTGGTAATCATCCTGGCTATGTGGATGTGTATTCGAAGGGCGTGTATCGCTTGATGAAGATGATCCGTGCCTCGCGTCGTGTGGAAGATATTCGAATGCCTGTTGCCTGATATCTGTAGGCATGGTCATTTGTGGTTGTGTCGTTGGCTGGCCTACGTTATTCGGTGAAAGTGTAGTAGGTAATATTGAATCCGATTCTCTGCCTTGTATTCGAGGTCGTATTCCTGGGTTATCACGTGTGTGTTGTTGGTATTCTGTCTGATCCGACTCTTCAACGTCGTCGAGCCCACGTCGATCATCATTGGCGGAAACCGGGGGGTCCATCTGTTGGGGTGGGATGTTGATGTTGGAGGTAGAGGGGTGAGCTGATTGCGAAATCGATGATTGCTGTGGTTGTTGACGAGGTGGAGGCAAAGGGTAATGGGTCGGAGGTATTGGAAAGGCAGACAATGAACGAACGGAGCCTGTGTTGGGATCCACAAACGGTAGCCTCGGGGGCTCGAGGTTCGTTGGAGCAGAATCTGCTTGTCCTTCAGCATTTGTCGCACTGTAGAAATACTGTTTCGAGATGGGTGAACCGCTTGCAGGGAGGTTATAACCCCTCAAAGGCGAATCACCCCATGAATGTTGAGCCAGAGGGGATGTAGAATGACCGACCGGTAGCAGCAGTTGTTCAGTTGACTCTCGAAATTCGGGGGTCCTTTCTCTTATCTCTTCTTGAGCTGGTAATGACAATTGCTGACTGTCTTCCTCGATTGATCTGACGGCTCCAGGCATGGACTGGGGTTGTCGGGGGCTGGAAGTATCTATGTCAGGCAAACCCTGAGGAACGGAACCCGACCAGCCACCTTCACATAATGCCCGCCATTCACCCAAAGGACCAACGGTTGGCGAGAAACGACGAATACTTTCGCAAGAACGTTGCCACTCAGCATCTGCAACACGAGACAAGCAAGCAGCCACGCAGTAGGTGGTTGTTGTGTGTCGCTGGGTAACATTGAGAGCATGGTTTCTGCGTTCAGCATTCATTTAACCTCTCTACATTTTAGGCAAATCAGATACGCACTGTGTCTCTTGCGAAATTTCAGGTCCCAAAGTGCTGATAAGGTTAATGTATCGTGCATGCTCTTCTTGAGCATCTGACACTTTCTTCTTTGACTTCTTCTCATATGCCAGACCTAGCGCCAAATCATTACTCTAAGTTTTTGGAAAAGATATTCAGACATACCAGCTTGCTTTATCTTGGCGTTGGCATTGATGATCCTCTCATCATGTGCCTTCTCTTCTCTCTATGATACCTCCAGCAGGTTTGTGGTAGCAACGATATTTGACAAATAGACCTACAGCAAGCTTCTTGAACCATTTCTTTACTTCATTGCTGATGCCGTCGTACTCCTTGTCCATAACTTTTGCAAATTTGGAATCGATGTCCGATAACACTTCAAAGATGGTTGCACTTGTGTGTAAGGCATTGGCTAGTAATTGTATCAGAGTCCTTATCGATACGGCATGGTATGTAACAATTACATACCTGAGATGTCCCCAGTTATCTTCAACCCAGCCGTTTCCCGCAGGGCCTTTGCTAGCTTCTTCTGCAGGACGAATACCGCACCTGCGGCTTCACAGTATTCGTTCAATATATTGAGTAGATTCTCAATAGACTTGCAAGATTTGTGAATATCTGATCGTTCTGCTGCCATTGGAATATTTGCCGAAGAAGACATAGCAATCCTGGAGCGGGAGTACTACGAGCCTTAGTGCATACAAAGACGATCGGTAATGATCGCCGGGCCCTGCTGTGCCGTCGAAGCAAGCCATAAAGAGAAGGAATTCCCACGGCCCTTTAATCAAATGACCTTATAGTCGAGTCTCGACTGTCGTCGTCGATATCGAGTACAGTGCCTACCTTGGCTATAGACTGTAATTATGTTGAACGAGGCTTGAGCTTGAATTTCAGAGTTGTGAACAGCCTTAATTACTGCCGTGGTTCACTATCTTGCTTGTCTATGTTGTGTATAAGCTTCTTGAATGACCACTTGAACAACTTATAACTTACCACTTTCTAGTGTCGCCGCTATGTCGAATCTAAAAACCTATCTTGCAGAAAAGTACATGTCTGGTCCCAAAGCCGATGCCATCCTTTCTCGAACAGGCCCTCTAAAGAAGAAGAAACGTAAAGTACAAGAGGTTACCGCAAACCCGCCAGGAGGTACAGTCATTCGTGACGAAGATGCAGGATGGGGAGAAATAACAAAGGAGGATGACAACGATGACTTGAAAGAGGCAGTAGTAGCGAACGATCGAGGGTTCAAGAAACGCAAAGTAGTCGACGCATCTACTGAATCTAGTTGGATCACAGTGCAAGAAGGTCTAGTTAAGAAGGAAGAATCTCCACCACCAGCAGACGAACAACCTATGATTGTCGATGTACCTTTCACAGGTGGATTGTTGAATGCTCAACAGTTGAAGAAATTCCTGCCACAAAATAATGTGACAACTACGAATGATTTGACTGCTGAGGAAATTGCGCGTGCTCAGGAGACGGTGTATCGGGACTCGTCAGGGAAGAAGATTGATACCAAGGCGGCGCGTGCTGAGGCGGCTCGGCTGAAGCGGCTAAGGGAGGAGAAGGAAGCGCAAAAGATGGAATGGGGGAAAGGCCTCATTCAGAAAGATGAAGCAGAGAAAAGAAGACAAGAATTGGAGAAACAACGAGGGACGGCGTTTGCAAGACATGCTGATGATAAAGATTTGAATGAGGAGTTGAAGGCGAAGGAGTTGTGGAACGATCCAGCCGCTGCATTTTTGACGGTAAGTTTTCTCAATGGTTTATTTCTGAACTCTCTTATTGACAATGTTTTCTGGCTGTTAGAAAACTAAATCGAAAGGGCCTCGGAAACCTGAGTACAACGGTCCTCCTCCACCACCGAATCGGTTTGGTATCAAACCCGGTTATCGGTGGGATGGTGTTGGTATGTGGTGATGCTCTACTCAACTTGAATCCCCTTGTTAACCAGTATTCTAGACAGAGGAAATGGTTTTGAAAAGAAATTATTCCAAAGCCAAAATTCAAGAAAACGGAAAGGAGCAGAAAGTTATCAATGGAGTGTGGACGATATGTGAGGTCCAGGAGGACGCGTGCGCTGTATCAGAGATTTCCTCTCATGTCTTCTGCTTGGTCATTGTGAGCTATTTTTCATTGCGCTTCCGCTGAGCTATCCTACAATTAGCTAAAGATAAGAATGCAGACTTTACGATTTCATGCCCGACCATCATTTATTCGGGATTGCATTGCGATCCCAGACATGTACGGTGCTCTAACTGCTGTCCGTTCCCTTTAGCAGGCCATTTATGTTTGGCTTCCAGTAGTTGTGTGCCTTTGGGGGGTACGTCAGAGTTGGAGGAATTATGGTACATTAGATAATGGCTGTGTTAATGACATGACTGTATTTAGTAAGGTGCCTATTTGTCACGGTCTATCAACTCGTCCCCATGATCATTGACCGTTGTTCACATCTTTCTTTTCTACTGTAACTTACTATGCCCGCTGGTTATACTCCTCTTCCAAACCCCAGGTCTAACCCAGAGCGAGAGATGGCCGACGCCTTCGATCTCGATGACGATGTCGACGATCATCACTCAGCACACGAGACAACTCCCCTAACTCATGACAACAACCAACCTTCTTCAGCTACAAGTCATGTTTTTCCTAGAGAAACTACCTCTATTCCAGGGACCTACGATTTCGAGCGCGAGTACGACTTCCCCCCACCTGGGTCACCACCTAGTCCAAGTTCCAGGGCGCTTCCAAATGACTTTGGAAATTCAAACGGTTTGCTACCCATGTCACCTATCCAAATACCCAAGCCGAGGGTATCCTTTTTCCGAAGAGCCGTTGGAGCTATTTTACCTACCCATTACGCAAGAGTGCCAACGACGGAAGCTCACCTTACACGGCCAACAGGAGGTGGCATTGAAAACGATGGCGTGTTTGCCAACGTTACAGCGAAACCTCAACGAGCAAGGGTAGTTCAGACTGACGATGGTGGTATATACGTAGCTCCTGAAAATAGTCAAGACCAAGGCCCCCCTGTACGTCTTAATCGACTCTAGCTTTTGTGCTTAAAGAAATCTCAAACACGTTTTTCCTCCCCCTAGTCCTATTTAGAAGCACAGGCAGACGCTGTTCCTCCTTACTGGGAGACAACAATTCATGCGCCCGCAGGTTTAGAGCCCGGCGCCGATATGATCATCGATGACCTTCCTACTGGCTCTTTCTTAATATTCTGCTTAAACGTTTTCATTTCATTCTTCTTCCAATTTATTGGATTCCTTCTTACCTACCTCCTCCACACTACCCATGCTGCCAAGTATGGCTCACGAGCTGGTCTTGGTCTTACACTCATTCAGTATGGTTTTTATTCACGGGTCGCCGGAGATGCTCAGTCGCCATTAAATGAATCATCAAGCGAACGCTCCGAACTAGGTGGCGTTCCAAATGGTAGTCCGACAACACCGATGCTAGCAACGCCTAATCAGCATGGAATGTCGCCCGCATCAAAAGATTGGTTGTCATTCTTGTTTATGACCCTGGGTACAGCCATTCCTCGCAAATCTTTTTTTTTTCTCACATGCTGATTTTTGTCGATTATCAGGCTGGTTTCTCCTTCTCACTTCCATTATAGGATTTTGGAGAGTCAAGCGGTGGGAACAATCTGTCCGCCCAGCCGTTGTCCCATCAACTGTTGAACAAGTAGAAGATCGGGATGTCCTTGGGCATGTTTTTGGGATCTCCCAACCTCCTGAAGATAACCAGTCTAGGGAAAGACCAACAACCCCAGCTACTCCAACACAGAGCGCTCTGTCGCAGGCAAGATTGGCCAGGGATCTTCGGGCTGCAGGACTTTTATAATCTCCAACCATCCCCTGCGTCCGACCTAGTTGCCTAAATTATTGTTTTCTCGTTTGGGGAATGTACAGAGTGTATATGTAGTCCTTCCTTTTCCAAAACTGCCATACCGTTCTGTTTTATTTATGCTTATAAATATCAAGAATCATATAATGGTCTTTCAAGGTTGTTTTTCAAAACTCATCAAAGACCAGATGGATACACGGTTGTCTTTACCACCTGCAACAAGCCACCTAGACCGATCCAATTTTTCTTCGTTGCTCAACTCTTCATCATCTGAATCAATTCCTTCAACTTCAGGATTCTCTTCAACTTGTATGGACCTAGCAAATTCTAAACATTGACAAGCGGACTTGTGATATTTGAGTGTTCCCAGAGATTTAAAAGATTTCGTTGAATAGAGGCGGATTCTTTATGTGAGGCGTGAGCAAATGAATGAAATGATAATGGAACAAAATGATTCTCACTTTCCATCCCAACCTCCTACTGCGGTCACTTTCCCATCATCACGGATTGCGATAGACCCATTGCCGGCATATTTAGTGCGGTGAGCGATAAAGTCTACTTCAGGTGAGGGATTCTCCGTCTGGGTTATGGTGAACGAATGATCGGGGTTCGTGTTTGCGATAGACGCACCGATAAATCGTAACGACAAATGAGATTATCAGCTGAAATAGTTAATGCAAAATCATTCGATCGTGAAACTCTCATGGCCATGACTGTAAATGATTCAAGGGGTCAATGGAGACACACATGGGGAGATAACCATGTTTTCCCTACTTGACTCGACGTGAAGTTTGGACTTCCAAACTATGTTCCATCCCAAACCCTCAACCGAAGTCTCTTTGTCATTCTGAGTATATTCACGAAGAACCACACTACCGTCCTCATAAGCGCAAAGAAGACACAATCTCCTATCCTGTACTGCCGAAATCGAGGGTTGAGTTTGACTTTGATGATAGAGATGTAAGGACATTATAATCCCTGAAAATAAAAGATGAGAACCATATAGAAGTTGTGCTGTACGCGTAAAAAAAAAGAGACCTGATGTATTTCTACCTCCAGGATTTGAAGAAAAGATGGACTTTTGTATTTCTTGACCGATGGTAGCATGTATTCTATTCCGAGCCGGGAGAGACCAGACATCTACCTGTTTAGGAAACGAGGTATAATACTTCCTAGCGTTAGGCGAAAGGAAATGCATACGGTTGATGAGTCGACAAGATTAGGAAGGGCAATTAAGGCTTTGGACTCTTTTTCTAATCCGGTGACCAGTCCGAGCAACGAGAAACGACAAAAGTTGAGGGCGTTTACGTCCATGGAAAAACATAGCGTTGGGACAGGTAAGCTGGGTAATGCAGCAGAGCCACCAAGTCGAGCGGAGAAAGGTGTTTCCTCAATTCTTTGCCACAAGTGAAGTTTATTATCTCGGGCATGTCTGTATTGAAAAAGTTAGCAGGCAAAGTAATTAAAGTTTACATGCATACGTTACTATATACTTGTCCCACTCTTCTACACCCAAAATACCATCAGTATGTGCGTTCCATTGAGTTATGGCGCGTAAAGAACGTGTCGATGTCACGACGACTTTGCCTGATGCATCGCCAGAATATATTCTTTCATTATCTGCAGAAGTGGAAAGTGCGCTTATTGGAGAGGAATGTGAGCGAAGTATGTGTTGTGGGGTAGGCGGTAGATCAGCCATAATATGACCAAACATGTCGAACGTGTCGAGGTCACCTTTTAAACTTGTCATACCATCTGCTTTCTCCATAAAATGCACACTATACTCACTCGAGTCAACAATGTATCCGCCTTTATGTCGTCGTGTCTGATGGCCCTCTTGGCGGCTATCGCGCTCACCACCTTTATGTTCAATGCAAACCCTCAAGGCGACTTGACTATTTCTTCTATAAAAGTGTTAGTTCGCTCTTGATCCTGAACCATGGAAGACTTTTTTATTGGTGACTTCTTGTTAGCGTTTCCTCTAATGCACGACGATACCATAATCGTAAACAAGACCTCACTTTAGTTAATTTCAATCTTACCGCAGGTATACAACACCTTTCTTTTTTAAAATCCGACCACACTCAAATATATGCCAGACCTAACGCCTCTTTTTAACTGGAACACCAAGCAATTATTCTTGTACTTGGAAGCGGAATATGATAACGCTAAAGGAGTGCGTCGCCAAATGCCTCACTCATTGGCATTAATTTAACCTTGACTCCCAGGTGAAGAACGAAGTGGTCATTTGGGATCGCATTGTACAACGGAAAGAGGATGCCTTCATTAAAGTTGTGGGCAAGAGCAAATACATGCTTCGTGACTTGTCATCCACATTCAAGTGAGCAAGTATCAATCTTGTCGTCACGAACGAGCTGATTTTGCTCCTAGAAATGTGTCACCAGCATATTACTCTCTCAAATACAACATTATGCCTTATGTAGGAGTTCTAACATACGGTGAGGCTGCAAGGACTTCAGAGGCGATCGCCTTCCCAGCGGCGCAGTCTCGTCTATAGAATGCTCGTACAATGTATTCTTTTATTCGGGAAGCGCAAAAACATATTGGATCCAACCTACACCGACAGTCTTGTTGAGGTAACGATGCTGATTGCGCAGTTCCTATACCTTTTCGGATTTCCCAACCAAGACCTCAACCTCTATTTTGATACTCTCGAGGAAGTCCTTGGTCGTCTTGACAGGTGTCCAGCCTATTGACCTTGCTCTATTCGCTTGAGCATGGCAATTTGTGCCAATCAGCGTTGAGCCCTGGAATCCATATACTTATCAGATCTGGATCAAACACACTTCACGGATGACGACTCACGCGCCAAAAATACTTATCAAATTCTTCTTTTGTAAGTGTTGTTGGTTCAGGATCATCCACTTTTCCAAACGACATAAGAGCCTCTCCAATTGCCTTGCTAACCTGGTAAAAGTCGTGTTCACCATTCGCTGCAAAGTATACACCCTCACGACCATGTCCTGTACCAGGGTTGGAGACAATCGAATTGTAAAGCAAAACGAAGATATCAGCGACTTTGAATGCCACGTTAAAACTCAAAGCTAACAAGGTTATTGAGGAAGTTTTACCTTCTTGAATGTCCACATTGGGCCAGATATTTTTGCCTGGTCCCACCATACCTGCTCGACCTCGGGCCAAAGCTATCTCAACAAACCATGGAATCGAGATCGAATGAGCCTTCTGTATTCCCTGCTCAACCAGTTCACCAGTAGCAATGCCATATACCATTGAAGGTGATATGATGTAAGCCTTGACGTATCCTGCCATGCCAGTCCATGGTAATCAGTGAGCAATGATACTTATCTCAAGTCGGATGACTTTTCTCTAACGTACCTTCTTTATCAGCATTAAGCAATTCTAGTTCTACATCCCTGTGAATCTGAGTATCAGGAAGCGTTTCAAGCTGGTCGGGATTGGTATCATCATAGATCGTGGAAGGGAGGTTGTCCCCAAGAGCATTGTCAGCGAGTACGCCTACAGGAATGGGATGTAACTGATGTAAGCTCACGACTCCCGGACTTACCGGTGCCAGACTAAATAATGAAGATTTCGGCATCAGTATGGGAAGTCGAGACTTCAAGAAACCAAAATACCGTATGAATGAAGATCGGTGCAATACCACTCGTCTGATAACGTGTCTTCAAACCTTTCAAGGTCGCTTTTGCTGCCACGAGGTCGTCACAATCGGCCTTTCGAGAAGACGATTTAGATTCAGTGCTACTGGACTCAAAGATATACTACGTACCACTGCAATCACGACATCAGTCTGTGCAGTCAAATTCTCCATCAACGATGTGTCGGAGTGAGATCCCACAACTGGGTTGACGCCAAAGGCCTTCAATTTTTCTGCCTTCTCTGGTGAACGCACAAGAACTGTGATATTGAAGGAACCAACGTCAGGGTGCTTGAGAAAACGCGAAAGCACGGTGCCTCCAATGTATCCTCAATTCCGAATCACACATCGTTAGCCTCGCATTAAAAAAGTCTAGTAGCTTGTGGGTCTACCTGTTGCTCCAGTGAGAAAAATGTTGGTTTTGGTCATGGTCTGTGAAGTTACTGAGAGGGGGTAGTCGATAGATAACTTGTGAGTTGTAAATGTCGTCCTGTCAACGTTTTATATCTCTTACATTAATCCTATCATTTAATCACAGATTCCTATCTCAACCACATGTTCTTACCAATCGTCATCCTGATTTGCTCATGACCCTAGCGGACGTCGCAATCATTGCATGAATGATCGAAGTGTGAATTGGTAACTCTCAATCTACCCTCAAGTACTGGACCAGATAATATCCTTGAATTCATGAAGGGCTTATACTAAAGCTGAACTTTGAATGGTAAATAACCATTCCCATTGAATTTTATTTTTTTGGAAATGAAGCTTCTCATTCATCGCAGGTGACGTATGCAGAGTTTAAGTTCCGCATTACTGACACTGGTTCTGGTTTATACCACATTTCCTGCTCCAGCCTCCGGAGTCCGGTCTCCGCGCTCACTGGAGGGTTATTATGTTATTATGTGGTTGTCTTGACTGGCTTCCAATCAGTATAAGTATCTTCATATGCATCTATTCGCGACAGCGCGGTTATTTGTGCCAAACGAATAAGAAAAGCTCCCCAAATTAACAAAAAGAAAGAGAAGAGAAGCCCCATGCCACTGGTCACTATTGTTCTTCTTTAATAAATTTAAATATACTTGGTTTGCGATTGTCGTCCCTAGAACCTACCCGATAAACCCCCCGGCATTCGTTCCCCACTTAGGAATGCGGGCTTTGTCGCACCGCCGGGCCTACTATCACCATGTTGAGAGTGAAGTCTTGAGAAGTGTTAAGGTTTGTGAGCTATGAATTTCGGAAGCCTTATTCGATAACCCTAAGTTGTCCAAGTCCAGAATCCTTTTCATTGACATGCTCGTGTCTGGAATACAACACCCAGGCACGTCACTAACTGTTTACAACCATAAATGCCGGACGGCGGTCTGCATGATGTGGCTCAGTTTATGCCTTCCCAGATTTCCGAATGAGTGCATCAAGCTCTGGCTTGACGCTCGCGAGGAGGTCCTTGGTCGTTTTGACGGGCTTCCACCCGATAGACCTTGATCTATTTGCCACGGCGCGGGAGTTTGTCCCAAAATACGACGAGCCCTGAGCATCACGGTCAGCCTTGCTCTGATACAAATTTTGGATGGTCACTTACTTTGAAATACCTATCAATGTCTTCTTTGGTAAATGTAGTTGGTTCGGGATTATCTGCTTTGCCGATGGCAACAAGGGCCTCCCCGACAGCCTTCCCGACGTCGTAGAGAGTATGTTCTCCACTTACGCCGAAGTAAATGCCCTCGCGACCATGACCAGTAGCAGGATTGGAGACGATCGAGTCGTAAAGTACAACATATAGATCGGCCACTAAATAACATATTAGCAATCCAGGGCCAGGATAATAGTTATAATCTTTACCTTCTTCAATGTTTACATTTGGCCAGAGGTTTTTGCCTTCCCCGACCATACCAGCTCGACCTCGACCCAGCCCTGCCTGGATAAGCGCTGGGACCTGCTGAGAATGAGGATTTTGGATCCCGTGCTCAACCAAGTCGCCAGCGGCGATCCCATATATCGTGGAGGGTAAGATGATGTAAACTTTAACATACCCTGATAGATGTATAAGCTAAGGATAATGAACCTAAAGGGAACTGCCATGCACCTTCTTTGTCTGCATTGATCAATTCAAGATCTACGTTCCTGTGGGGCTGAGTGTCGGCAAGCGTTTCTATCTGGTCAGGATTCGCGTCATCGTAGATCTTGTCGGTGGTACGGTCACCAACAGCGTCGTCAATGAGCACGCCTACATGTGTTTAAATTATTACCATATGCTTAAAATACAAATCGGTGTCAAACGTACCAGTACCAGACTTATCGGTGAGTATATGCGCATCAGCATGCAGTACGGCTTGCCAAATTAGTTACATACAGTTTCAATGAAGATAGGGGGGATGCCGGTTTCCTCGTAGCGGGTCTTCAGTCCTTTCAATGTCGCTCTAGCTGCATCAAGATTATCTGCATCGGCCTTTTGAGAAACCAGTTTAGTAATCTCAGAACCCAGAAATGAAATGATGGATACCTACAACTGCAATTGCTACATCCACCTTGGCGGTCAGCTTTTCAACCAGCGCTACGTCGGAGTGATCTCCAATGACGGGGTTGACACCGAAGGCCTTGAGCTTTTCCGCTTTCTCTGGTGAACGCACGAGAACAGTAATATTGAACGAAGCAGCGTTGGGGTGTTTCAGGAAACGTGAAAGCACGGAACCTCCAATGTATCCTACAGAATAATAGATCAGCAGCAGGTAAGTATCTTGAAGGAGATATACCTGTAGCTCCAGTAAGAAAAATATTGGTTTTCATGGTAAAGGCGAGAAAGCTAAGAAAAGAAAGCGTCTGTGGGATATCGTCTTACTCATCCATCCAGCTCAAGTGGAGCCATGATCGATCGTGCACCCAAACTGCAATAAGAAAGAGGTTAAAAGAAGAAAGGGAGGGAGAAGGGAGAATTTTCCCGGTCCAATCACAAGAGACTTCGATAGTCAATACTCAGTGACCTTGGTAGAAGTCCCTAAGGTTTATTTTTTAAAATGTTGGCCATCGATGTCGCTCAGGCTGTTATCGTTGGGCAAATTAATTACACACACTGTGCACCTTAAATTTTAACCTTGCGAATCTTGGGGTGCTATAGCGAGAATTAAGAATTCCTACCAAGGGGAAACATATGGGTATTGGCAGACACGAAGCATTGACACCGTGTGACTGTGGTTTTGGCGTTTCCTTCTAAAAATTTAGGATTCTATGTATATCAACTATGTACTACATATGAGAAGTTTGGGACAATTCTGCTCATGGTCTCCTATTCAGACGGATCTCCTCTTCTTTTTCTCACTGGTCAGCAATAACCAGATATAAGTTCATTTGCCAAAACAAAAAAACAGCAGCGGTCTGGAGCGTCATCAGACAACGGCTTGAAAGTTCGTGTTTTGTAATACTTACTCTGTCAACGTACAGTACGGTTACAACCCCCGAAGTAAAATTACAAACCACCTCCTTTTTTAGCCAACATTAAACAGAAACATCTTCATCCTTCCGAGTCGATCTTGCGCTCGTTCCACTGCCAAATTACCTTTTTGATAAATTTTTGCAAGTCACGGCGAACATGTCAAATAAAAAATAACATTTTAAATCGTTATTAATACCGCCGTCCACGGTCATGCATGGGCAAATGTTATATATATAAGTGAATATTGTCTTAAAAGACGATGTTCTCTTTGGCAAATTCGTACCAGTAATAATGGCTCTCAGAGGGTTGAAAGTCATTGAGGTGAACTATCCTTTGCCTGATTTCCCGCCTACATGATCACTGATATGTCCGCCTAGTTTGCTGGCCTTGCGCCTGGACCTTTCGCTGGATTAATGCTTGCCGATAATGGAGCATCCGTAACTCGTATTGATAGACCAAACGCCGCCTCCAACGATATCCTCTGTCGTGGAAAGCGTTCGATCGTCATTGACTCGAAACTGCCAAATGGGCGGAAGTTGCTGGAGGAAATGATTTGCGCAGCCGATATTGTTATTGATCCATATCGCCCTGGAGTGTTGGAAAGGCTTGGACTTGGACCTGAAGTATTTCTGGGAGACGGCCGAAGAAAAGGTCTGAATGAGAAACTTATCTATGCAAGACTTGTGGGGTAGGTCTTCTTGTATCATGCGGCGCGTTGCACTATTTACCACTACGTCTTACAGGTTCCCCAGGACAGGCATGCTTGAGATTCTGCTATCTAAAGGCCTCCTAAACTTACTTTACACCAGGACCACACAAGGACATGGCTGGTAAGTGTCTTCAGCTCATATTATCTCTAACGCACCTAACCCTACATAGGCCACGACATTAATTATCTAGCGCTAAGCGGCATACTGGCTGTCAGTCGCGTGTACTATGATAGACTGTGTCGAAAGCTGATCTTATCCTTGCCTAGCTACTTCCTGGTTCTTCTGACAAGCCAACTTTTCCTTTGAATCTGTTGGCTGACTTTGCTGGTGGAGGCATCATGTGTGTAGTTGGAATTCTTCTTGCGCTCATTGACAGAGGGAAAACTGGCCGCGGGCAGGTCGTCAACACGGACATGGTAATCTGTCATCCATTAACATTCATTCTTCTTATTTACATAGCCGACAGGTGTCAGGAACGCGTTACGTCTCATCTTTTCCCCTCATTAACGACTATCTTTCGACAACGATGCCAAGGGGGTTAAACCTTTTGGATGGCGGTTCGCCTTTTTACAACGTTTACACTTGCAAAGATGGAGGCTGGATGTCAGTCGGATGCCTAGAGCCCCAATTTTTTAAAACCTTTATCACGATTTTTGTGAGAACTTTACCTCCAGACTTTGACCCTCACAAAGGTTGGAAGCCCAGTCCCGAGACTCAGTTCAAGAGAGATCAATGGCCAAAATTGGCAGAATACCTGACAAGGGGTTTTTTAACAAACCCACGAGACTTTTGGGCAGAAGTTTTCCATGGTATGTGACGTACGCGAATTACTCTGGAGTCTGTGATTCTACTTGCATTATTTTAGGAACAGACGCCTGTGCCGTGCCGGTACTAACACCCAAAGAAGCTGGGAAAGTGGCTTCAGATATCCCGATATTTCACCCTCAGGTATCAAAGCACCTGGACGCAGGACAATGTTCAGACTCCAATAGAATCATTATCCAGCCTGGGCTACACACAGATGCAGTCCTGCATGACTTTGGGTTCGATGCTGGGTTGATTAAGCGACTGAAAGACGAGGGAGTAGTAGTTGGGAAGCGTGTATCCTTCAAGCTGTGACTTTTGTATAACTTATGTACACATGCCGAAGAGACCCGATCGTGAATTTATCACATGAATCCTTGCCCCTTAAAATTCAACATTTCCCCGTTGTTGTCCTAGTATGGCCTCTTCACCGCTTAGCAGAGATCAAGTTGCAAAGGTACACCTTCAATAATGACCCACAATCAACTATCTGACACACTCTCTAGCACAACCAACCCGACGACCTGGTATGTTATCATTCAACTGCAACAATTTTGTCTACTTATGTTCGAAAACTAGTGGATTATCATCGATGCAAAGGTTTATAATCTTTCAAAATTTAAAGCACTTCACCCCGGCGGTTTGTCAGTCTTGCTAGATCCAGAAATTGGCAAGTATTCGCCCTTTTACTTCATATTCATCTTCAATGACTAGATATATACCATTCAGCTGGCCAGGACGCAACGGAGGCTTTTTTCAGCCTTCACCGATATGAAATTCTCGAGAAGCCACAATATCAACGACTGCAAATCGGTGTCATTGATGGAGAGAAACCGGTGATTCATGGCCGTATTGCTGGAGAACTCAGTAAAGTTCCGTATGCTGAACCAACATGGCTATCACCCGGATATCACAGCCCTTACTATTCGGAGGTAAAGTCGATCTAATTGCTCGTAGTAGTTGAATGAATTCATTATTCTGCTTACATTCTTCACAGAGACATCGGAAATTCCAAGTGGCTGTTCGTCATTTCTTCGATGAAGTTGTGTACGATGACGCTATGGTATGGTTCTTTTATCATCACGTTTCTCAGAGGGTTGATCAGGCTCACAGGCTCGTGAAGCGGATGGCAAACGACCGTCTCAAAGCGTCATTGACAAAATGAGGTTGGTACATATCCCAAGAGAACAATAATCATTTACTAATTGAAATTTACTTGCAAGCGCTCTGAATATGCATGCTATGCGCATGGGCCCAGGCAAACATCTTCAAGGCCGAACTTTAATGCATGGTCTTGTTAGACCAGAAGAGTTTGATTACTTTCATGAGGCAAGTTTAGCTGCTATCAATCAAAATAACTTCAAGATCATTGATGATACTTTAGCTCATAATAACGCAAGAATTTGCACGGTCTAGTCTCCGAGGCTATGGTGATGGTGAGTTCACCGCATGGGTGAAAGTAAAGTTGAACTAACGCTGGAAACCAGGTCTTCTAGGCGGGAAAGTAATTGGTCTCCCCCCAGTTCTCAACTTTGGTAGCGACGAAATAAAGGCAAAAGTAGTACCAGAAGTCCTCGGTGGAAAGAAGTTCATTTGCTTGGCGATTTCGGAAGCCCACGCTGGAAGTGATGTTATGGGTTTACAGACAACGGCCGTGAAATCAGAGGACGGGAAAGAATGGATAATCAATGGTAGGCCGTTTGATATGACATGTTGTTGCCCAACGTTTCTTAACTTACGAAAACAACAGGCAGTAAGAAATGGATTACGAACGGAACGTGAGGTTTTTTTATGCTTTTTCAAAGTATATGCGATTTCTTAACAAATAAACAGTTTTGCCGATTACTTTACTGTTGGTTGTAAGACTGAAGATGGATTTACCGTGATCCTCGTAGAACGAGGGCCAGGTGTCGAGACGAAACCAATCAAGACCAGTTATTCAGCAACGGCAGGCACGGCATACATTACTTTTGATAATGTGAGAGCCCCCATTGGAAATACTCTTGGTGAGGAAGGTGGCGGCATTTTCGTGATCTTGAGGTATTTATTGGTCACTTTGGCCTTTGTGGACATTGAACTCAGAGAAATTGCATAGTAATTTCAATCATGAGCGATGGGTGATGTGCTGTGCCTCAGCAAGAAGTCAGCGGGGAGTCGGTGAGTTCCAATGGTTATTAACGTTCCTAGTGCGCTTTCTAACCAGACTTATCAGTTGAGGAATGCTTAAAGTGATTTAATCTTTGATACAATTGACAGGTTACTTATCACTTCTGGATAGATGGACGACCCAACGAAAGGTTTTTGGCAAACCCCTGCACTCGCAGGCCGTGATTCGCTCCAAACTTGCAGCAATGATTTCTCGAGCTGAGAGTATGTAGTGGCCTTACTTCTTATTTTTATTCCGT
The DNA here is from genome assembly GCA_015039465.1 of Phlegmacium glaucopus. Lineage (NCBI taxonomy): Eukaryota > Fungi > Basidiomycota > Agaricomycetes > Agaricales > Cortinariaceae > Phlegmacium > Phlegmacium glaucopus. The sequence goes on from MU130379.1 coordinate 915,742, forward strand.
CCTTTCCTAACTATGATCTGTAGGTGTACAAAGTTGGCTAGAGAACATCACGTATCAGATGTGTAACATGGTAGCTAGCTTCTTTCCCTCTTTAAAAAAAGTTCGCTTAACCACCCCTTTATCATAGTCTTATCGTCAACAGGCGAGTAAGCTCGCTGGACAAATTGCTTTCCTCAAGAGCTATTCGACGGCTTGTGGTCAAGACACTGCTCGGGATGCTGTCCAAGTTTTCGGTGGTCGGGGAATCACACAGACTGGAATGGGCAAATTAATTGAACATGTTGCGTATCTTTTTACTCATCCACGGATCTATCTGGGTTTCTTATTACTGGTATGCTTCCATTCGAACAGTATCACCGGACCATTCCATTTGACGCCTTACTCGGTGGTGCTGAGGATGTCCTTGCAGATCTTGGAGTGCGCCAAGCACTGAGAGGCATGCCTCGTGATACTCGGCTGTAGAGAAAAGATCATGCCAAGGACTTGTAGCTCCAACAACATCATTTGTAATTGTTAGCTTGTAATTCGCTTTTACATAATTTACGGTCTGTGTTCCATTTTATCATTACTGTTATTACAAATAGAAATTTCTTCTACAATTAAAACATACCAGAGCTAGTACAGACATAGACAACATACAGAATAAGTAGGTTGCTGAGAGCAAGGAAACCGAGAACTAAAACAAGAGCAGCAGGAAATCGATCGAGATAACTAGAATAAACTTCATTAAAGATTAAAAACCTTTGCCTGTCTTCATTTTGCAGGACCAGTTAGATATGTCATGTTCGAATCATAAATCGTCGCAGGGTTGTTCAAGTCCAAACCGAGGTTCTGTTGGAATTGGGCCATCCAATTGAAACCTATAATCAGCAGTTCAATGATATGTATGCGGAGAAAACTGGTTGCAGAACATACCCGGTAAAGTTATGTCTTGCCATCCACTTGGGTCTGTCATGGATTGTCTACTTTGCAATATCTCCTCATTGAAGGGTAGGGAGGGCTGAGGATAGAAATCTCCCATTGTCAAGGGAGACATGTCGGACACGTCCGACAACATCACTCCCATATCAGGTCCAAATGGATCAGTGGCTCCCACCGGTGCGAAGTTATCAAATGAGAGCGCTGCTTGTGTCGGTGGTGGAGACAAAGAGCTGCTCGTCGAAGGTGAGGGATAATTGGATGTGATGCTATTATGATAGTCAAAGGACGTCGAAATAGAATTCGACGATTGTCCGGTGGAACCGGAGGAAGATACACGATTTGGACGAGATGGTTTGGGGCGAGAAGAGTGGGATGATGAATCTGGGGCGGTGGGGTCGAGCTTTGCCATAGGTTTTGCCAACAGTTTCTCCAAAAAGCGAGAATAGAGCTTGGGGCCATGTCGGTCGTCGATGGCAACTTCAGGAGACCCGAGAAGATCGATGACTTGTTGAACCAAACTTCGGATCTCGACGCGTTGATCTTGACTGAGATAAGCAGCGAATTTTGGTTGCAACAGCTATATTTGCAATGGCCGATAAGCAGGAGTTAAATTAATTGAATATGAAATTTTCATTTTACCTTGACAAGGAATGCTGAGGCGAAAGTAACGAAGACACTTTGAGCTTCTGGACCATGTCGGAAGTAGGGACCTACACGGTGCCATTGGTGAGAATGGAAGGAAATTTCCAATGGAATAAATAACTCACGTTGGGTTGGACGGCAAATATCATCAACCACAGCGTGGACGACATCAGATGCCGCTTGCAAGCACTAAAAACAAAACAACTTAATTTCTCGCTATAGGATCATTATTTATAACAGACTTACTCGCATCAAGAACGGATTCTCGTCGGTTCCGTCATTTTTTCCGAAGGCATGCTGGAATCCATACGATAGAGCAACAAGCCTGGAATAGCTATGAGCCAAGTGCAGAAGACCGTTTCGGAAACAGTTTTGCGGATCCGTCATATCGGTCTGTGCCAGAATGGCAAACCATCTCTCCTCGTGTTTTTTGAGCTCATCATCGGCCTCTATTGCAATTTTTTCAAAGTCGACTTCCTATTATGAAATCTCTGAGTTTCGATCCTAAATAACGATAAAAGTACAAGACAAACTTTGTTCAACCCCGTTAAATGGTTGGGATCGCTATAGATTTTGGCCATGAATTGTGCCATAATACTTAGCTCCCCGTTATATGCGCATATCTGGATGTCAAAGTTCTTCATATTGTGGGGTGAGCTACGCCACCAATCGTTTGAATGATTGAGGATATAATCTCTTGGGTTAACGGTAGATGGTTTGCCGTACTGCGACCCTGTAGACCGCTCGACATTCAAGCAATTCAACCAAGCCCGAGTGCGGTTAAGCATCTCTCGAGCGTGATTCTCATTCAGAGGTTTTGCCGTCGTTGGTAGATGGAGGTTGATGTCGGTGGCTGTTCTACGCCGATGGAAGTTAGTGGTTATATACCAGTAACACATGATGAATGAAAAAAATAAAAACCTGGTGGCAAGCCCAAGATAGAGCCATGTTCGTTGATCCTCCCATTTTCTCGCAGGCACAGGATACAAGCTGAGCAAGATGTAAGCCTGACACATTTCCACATTCTTGTTGCCACTGATAAGAGCAGTTCCGGCTGCAAGTTGGGCGTACTGCATCATGGTAGAGTATATCCCTGGACGCTCAGTGAAAAACCTAGAGGCTATGGCGCAGACTATCACATTCATTTTAAGTAACAAAATTTCTCGGACATCACTGTTTGAATACTTACTAACTGTGAATAAAAAGGGGCTGCGATAGAAGGTACGTTGAGCTGTGTACAGGACAGGGTCCAGCAGTGACACCGAAAGGTTCATACGATCGAAAAAGCTGGAAGGTAATTAGTTCATGAGGACTCGTATATTTATGAATTTTTACATCTCGAAGAGTTTTTCAGCTTCTTGCGGGGTAATCACGCCACGGGTCAGGATATGCGGGGCTTGATGTTGAGCGCTTTCCAACCGACGACCCAATGCGTTAAGCGCTGGCGCTGGAATTTTTTTAGTGCTTGTAAGTTTAGAAACAAGGAAGGCTCCTCACTGGGTTTGAAGAAATTTTCATTGGCGATTCCTGGCCCTTTGTCTTCATCGTCCCTCTCTGCGCTGCTAGCCCTACTCCTTGGGTTCTTCAGGCTTAGGTTACCAAACAGGCCGAAAGGCGAAGCCTCAACAGGCAAACTAGCTGGCTTAGAACGATCCCCTTGGCCTTTCCTACGAATTTGGCTGTTACCAGTGCCGGTGGTGCCAAAACTTGATGTAGATGATTTGTGATGCAAAGAACGCTGAGCGACTAGTCCTTCGGATCCCATGTCGTCGCTAGTTGGCTCCTCGACTGCAACTTCATAACGGTCATCTAAGTTCCCGAACCCATCCATGTCCTCAGATGCCTCGACGAACTCCTCGTCGTCACTAGAATCCGATTCTTCATAACTTTCGCGCATGAGGTAACTCTGGGGCATGGTGGCGCCTCCAATGCCGACCAAAGTACCGAAATGATCAAGACTCTGGCGAGCTTCAGCAATCCAATCTGCTACAGCCTTAGTATTAATTTTTTCATCTGGATTGGTACCTGCATAAGACTCAAAATCGGAGGTTGTAGAAGGAGATAGAACAAGCGGTCTCTCCGGATCTATCACAGTATTGATGACAGGAAGGTTCCGTTTGTTTGATGTAGATGAAGCTGTGACCTCCGCAAGCTGCTGCATCAGACTTTCAATCTCCTTTGCTTGAGACTGAATCTGACTGAGGAGGTGTTCACGTTTTCTGGGTCACAAGAGAGAAATCAGCATCTTGAGCAAACCTGACGATCGGAGCTACAATGACTTACGGTGGGGTTCGACGAATTTTCCTTCCAGGGATGACACATTCGTGTCCACCATTCAAGCAACGTTTGCATGGATCTGTCTCTGTCTTTGCTTCGCATTTAACTTTGAATTTTTTACAACGAGCGCAAGCTCGTGGTCTAAAGATAATCGGTGAATGAGGAGATGAGGTTTGGATGAGGACCTACAATTTGGATCTACTTGTAGCATCCTTTTGTTCAGAGGGACTCATTTCAGAATCCATATCTGGATCTTCTGGGCTTGGGTCATCACTATACGTTATACTGCGGGCACGTTTGGCTTGGGGAGTGTTGTTGGACGGGTAATGAGATCGTCGCTGCTGCTGCGGCAGCGGAAAGGTTTTAGACAATGCAGAACCGGGCGGTGAAGTTAGGAAAGTAGAGGAAACGTTAGATGTTTGGGCTGCATCCAAGTTCATGGCAGGTGAAGCAGCGGGTGTCGATGAGAAATTGAAATTAACGGGACGATAAGAGTTTGAAGCGGGAACATGGGTCGCAGGCTGCTGCGGCTGCTGGTTGGTATATCGGTTGGGGATGTAATCACGAGTGACATGATTTGAGGCAGTCTGAACGTTGTTACCATACTGATGATTTGTGGGTAAAGTAAAGGCACCATGGAGTGACGATGATGAGTGTGGGGGTGTTGGATTTTGGGAGATCTGGGGTTGTGAGTACTGGTAATTGTCACGAGCAGTATAATTCAATTGGTCCTGCTGAGGTTGGAGCTGCTGATGTCCATTGGTAGCGGGGTTTGATAAGTTGTTATATTCGAGTTCATGCTCGAGCTGGAGGTGACGGAAGTTGAATTGATTAGGATCCCATTGCTGGGTAGGGATGTAAGAGTTGGACATGAAGTGAGAGTACGGACTCAACCTGTAACCAATCTTGATGGTTATTATATAGATCTTGGGAAGGGCCAATTCGGCATCTCCCAGCTATGTTTCGCACGCTTTCTAAGCCTCAGCAATTCTCGGGCAATCTCTCTCGTTATGCTCTAGTAGAAGCTACCGGTATTCAGTTAACCCGTACATGCATTGGATGGCTATACAATTCACTGTGATATTATGATTACATCCTAGCCTTTGGATCCATCTAGAAACTTTACCATTAAAGGAAGAAAGTATGCACTGCCAAAGATACCCTTTCGAGAGACGCCACATAATTCTTATTTCAATCCAAGGTTTTATATTTCTTTGACAAGTAATGGTTTCCGGGGGTAACAGAGAGAATGTTCTCGTCTCTCGGCGCACAGCGCTCATACCACATCTATCCTTGGCGTTACTCAAATTATATATATTGACAGTCCAGACAAGAATTGACAGAGGACATTGACTACATGTTAAAGTCTCTCTTCCCGCCTTAACGTCGGTGTGTTGCTGTGTACTGCACGGAGACTCATTGAACTGTTATTCAGATATTGTCTATGGTTATCAAACCTCGGTCCGTTCAAGTCGAATACTAGTTTACTCAACGTTCAACCTTGTAAGTTTCGAACTTATCTCAAAGACATGTCAAATCCACTCAAATTGAAGTATTCAAGTCCGTTTGTCGACATGTCATCCTTATGAATGCTCTAAATATATGTAACGACATGTAGGGATCTCCACATGTTTGCTACTTATCCCGGTCTCTTCCTAATATAGAATTGCTACCATTTTCTTGTGCTATAGACAATGTTACTTACGTGTTTGTTCAAATTTTGCTGTTTCAGATTTACTCAAGGTTTTAGCTGATCATTTGGTATGTCAAGTTGTGCATGCACAAGCGCGATGATAGGACGATTCAACGATTCGTCAATGACAACGTATCCGGAAGTCCATACTATCATTCATATCACTTTCACGAAAACAGTCGATTCTCTTGTGTAGCCCCGTCCGGAAGTTTGGTATACCTGGAAGGCAGACGGTAAAAATATATAATGGGCTGTCAATCGAGGCCTATCACACGCCTTGAAAAAGGCACAAGCTTTCGGCGTCGGGCGAGCCGATGAAAACCCATATATCTGTCAGGCATAAATCCGGAAGAGATCCCTACTCCCAGGACTAACTCCCAGTTTCAAGAGAAAAAATAAAAGATATATTGCACTAGGTGGTCAAGATAAGTTGTCGGTCAAGGTTATGTACCTCTGTTCCATAACAAAAAAAATGTAGAAGAAAAAACAGAGCTAATACATTCGCTTTGAGCCGGATTAGTGTACTAGAAATCGATATGGGAATGGGAATAATATGAGACAGGAGAAAGTTTATGGAAGTTGAACAACAAAAGGCCCGGGTAATTCGATCTTTTGAAATGAAGAGTATGAATAAATAGAACAGGAGGCATAACCAGCAAGGCTGACTAGCATGGAAGATAAAGATCTCTCTCCCAATACTGGAATGATGGGAGGTAAATCGAGGCCGAGAGGAGAAACAATGAAGGAGAAAAGCCTCTCATTCGACACCGGATGCAGAACCAGCACTGATGATTAATGACAGGAGTTGGGTTGATTCAACGAAAGGATGTTTGAAAGAAAGCTTGTCAGTTATGTTTTATATGATTATCGTGGAATGTAAGCGATAGTGGAAGGAGCAAAGGATAGCAGCATAACTAAAATTTGCCCACGTTCCCACCGGGAGGTGGCAGACGGAAATTCCTCACAAAGTCTTCCTCATCACCAGGTAATAGAGAGCGAGGTGAGATAACGGATGGCTGCATGGAAGCAACGCGCAGCCGCTCACGAACTTCATCCTCCGGAAGGTCAAGAGCGGCTATCAGAGCCTGCAGTGCCCGGTCTTTGCCCCGGCTTGATGTTGAAGAGTCAGTCGCCTGGTGGACAAAAACGGGCTTCGAAAGTGGGGTATCCAATGCCTCGAATGGGTCGGAGGACATCATAGAGTCGTGCATACGCTCTTTACCTTTGGCATTCGGTGTATTGGATCTCGATACATGATCTTGGGAGCCAAAGAAGGGGTTTTGCGTACTCCTAACATCTTTATCCTGGCTCGATGGCTCTACAGCCTCTGCAGATTGGCCTTCAGCATAATGGACGACCTCAGCCGACTCCCATTTATGCGGTTGGAGCACTGTGGCCTCTGGAGTAGGAATGGCCATATTGAGGCTGGGAGACAATGGTTCTCCAAGGGTGTTGGAAGGAGAGAGGTTGCTGGTTTGGCCTTTGGTATTTAGGGATGGGCGAGGGTGAGGAACGGCGGCGTCATCGGCAGATAATTTTCGTACAAGATTTGCATCGAATGGTGCAAATGACTGAGGGTAGGTCAAAGGAGTTTCGTCGACTGATTTTTGAGTGTAGGCAGTACGGACGCTCGCTCCTCTTTTGAACATTGTGAGTTTTTCCATAGGGACTACCTGATTAACTTCTTTTGTCTGGTGGGTGTCTTCCCATTTGTCTTTTCCTTCCTCGAGTTTGTTCCATGGTTCCAACCGAGAACGCCGGCGTTGTTTGTCAGTTTCTAGATTGCGGTCATTTGCCACCCGGCCCCGGGCTTTGGCTTGTTTTTTCAAGGACGCTGAATAGCGTCGGTAGAACCAGATGCCGAGGATGATGAGAATGCTGACAACAATGAAAGCGCCTACACAACTGCCGATAACAGCGCCCAAGGAAATCGACTTCGATGAGGGAGCGCTGGCGGCATCTGCTGACTGTGTAGCGGAGGTCTGCGAAGTAGTGGGAGTTGTCGATTGGGGAAAAGCCAATAACGGAGCAGTAGGAAAAGAACCTGTTTGACTAGGATCGAATACCAGGCCAGTAGTAGCGGTTGTGGTGGCAGTGGCAGTAGAGACACTTGATATGCCTGCGCCTGTAGGCTCGATGATGGGATCGGACCTCTTCACGAAATGTCGGGAACCACCTTGGACCAGCATGGATGCTAGCGTACGGAAGAGAAAGAGTGGCTTGAAAATGGGTAAAGAACGGAGGCTGTGACCATGAGAAAATTTGATTAAGAAAAAATGGTGTACAATATCACTTACATAGGACAATTTAATGAGATTAAAGAAACATTCAATGGTATACGAATAAGGAGGATGTGGTGGACAGGGTCACAGAGTGATAGAGAGCAATAATGTTGGCTGGGACCGTTGTCTAGATGATTGTAACCTTGTGTAAGCGTGTGAGATTCGTGTACAACATCTTCTTGATTTAGTAATCAGCTTTCGCAAGTTTTCCTCTTGTACTATGCCACATCAGGCAGTCCGCTCTCATAATTTTGTCACGCAACCAGCCAAAAATGCGTTACTGCCGAGTTACAGTTACTGGGGAATCCAACCTTGTGGATGACAGTTGGAATTATATGAGGTTAGACGGTACCAAAGCCTTGCTCAACACCAGGACCAATGACCAACCCCTGCAATAATTCGGCTGTCGACGTCATTACTCAGAGTCTACATAGACGTCTATCAGAGATCTGAAGAAAACAACTTCGAATTTTCGACAGCCTCTGCCCTTTCTTCCCCCGACATTATCCTCCCTTCCTCCGACTAATCTCCTGGTTCCCCTCTTTATCTCCGGGCTTGCGAGTATTTTAGACTCTGAGGACCGCACACGACGCTCTCATTCACCAAAATCCGACATGATCAGTCCACCTATGACAGATTTTCCCGAATATATGCGTGAAAAAACGTGAGCATGAATATTTTCTGATTAGGCAGGCATCACGTTGATAATTTTCAGGCAGGAACACTTTGACTGAAATAGTGGGTATAGTTAATTTTATTGACTCCTCCAAATTATGTATGTGCGGCTAATCGTCTTCCTCTATCACGCTGTATGCAATTTTCCCAACATGATATTGATATCTTCATCTCAAAATCACTCCGAACCTTCAAAGGACTCAAGACGGCAGAAGATGGTCTTTCCCGTCAGGTTCTCAGGTTAGATCGCGAGCTGTCTTCCGCTTCCCATGTTTTGATCCGGTTATATTTCCATTTCCTAGTCTGTAGTTGAATCAATAAATCATCTATCCAGGCCAAGAAATAGCCAGAAATGCTAGTTAAATATATATAATCTCTGGATTCTGGCTAGGTCTAAATTTCCACGCTTTCAATGGGCTTCAGATACGATTGCTGCAGGCTGTACTCTGTACTTAACCAAAGAACTCAGGAGAAGACGTGTTCGTTCTCACATAAATTGGAAAGTATTCAATTGCTCTCCCACCCTCTCAATCAGCGACGTCCCGGCACCGAAATTCCAACACTGTACATGTCAATACCAATATTCCATTAACAGGCCCGACAGGCATAAGATACGCTGTAAACGGAAGCGTTTTGACTCTCTTGCACTCTCATCTCTCTGGAATGTATTTCACCTTACAATCCTCGTCTGTTTCGCCGACTAAGGCGTCCTAGTTTGTATCCGAGCTATCCTTGGCTCTAACGCTGACGTGGGGGAAGATTCAATATTCAGACTTCGTGACAGTGCGTGAGCTGAGAGCTCTTAATCGGATGATACTCACAATTTCAATGTGTCTCCTGTCATGGTGTCGCGCAACTTGAAGCAGGCTAGTTCTGATGACCAAAATGCGGCAGGAGCAATCTTGCGAACTCTCAAGGACCACGACTAGCTGAGTACCGTTTTTCATTCACACAGTGGGCATCCTAATTTTTTATCTTCATTGGTTCGGGTTTGGCCTCAGGCTATTGATAATTCTTGCCTATCCTTGCTTTCTGATGACCGTAATCAGGAACTGGTGGCGTTCTCGTTCCCCTTTCAAACTTAATTCAGCTGATCTCAATCATTCGGGTGTATTGACAGATGATGCCCCTGGGATGTTTATATGTATTCAGATCTCAAAAAATTGCCCAACTTGAAACTCTGCCCGAAACTCAACTAGTATCTTGCTTTGGTAAATTCAGACAAGGGAGGTAGGACTATTTACCTCAGCCTTCAGCGACTCGGAACGTAGATTGCTTCCAGGCACGATTTACGGTCTCGTTACAGGCCATCAGAATCCATGCTCTCAGCAACTTCGGAGTTAAGTCTTGAAGCTTGACCGCGGACCAACTAATCCGTTTTAATGGACGTGGTCATCAGTTTTTTTAAAAAAAGTCGCGGACTTGTATTTTATTTATTGCTCTTTGATTTGGTCATCTCACAGAGCCATAACTTAAGAGCCCACTGTCCGCACATGAGACTGCGGCTTCTACTTCTGCAGAACACGGCCTCTACGATGTCAGAGAGAGCATGGGGAAAGCAATGGTGGAGTTGGGAAAACAACCACAACCCCGTGGACGCAAGACTACAAGAAATATCCTCCTGGTCTGCCAGGACTGAGAACTAATGCGCGATGTCAAGCGGATCGGTCGGCAGGATGACGAAGAAATTGTTGCCAGGTATCAAACAGGACAGTAAAATTTGTTCACCTGAAGGATTTTTAATCCGGTGAACTTTGCATACCCACTGAAATATAATAACCACTTTGTACTGGTGTAGCAAAAGTTCAGACCCCTACTTATGGACAGGAAATTATTTGCACACTCCTTACTGAAGCTCATACAGAAGGAATTGAAACCCAGAAAGAGTCCAAAAATAGCCCGCGGTTTCCACCCTGGCGCTTGTCGGCTTTTACTCTTCGTTGTTATCCATGTCAAGTCCCAAGTAGCGCCTTCGTTACAAGTTCAGTTTCTGTGCCCTACACACGACCTTACTCACCCCCGTCGCTCTTTTTTTCTCTAACATTCATTCAATACCACCCTCAAAAAACGTTGTCGTTCACATGCCTGCTCTCAAGTATTTTCAACGATCGAATTCATCCACGGATTCCTCTACCATTACAGTTCACAGTCCTATAACCATCGCTGGTATAACCGCAATTACTCTCGTTTTGTTTGTACTTTTCCTATGGCTTGGTTTCCGAATCTATCGAAAACGTGCTGCCGCAAAACGCGAGTCCAAAATGGGTGCTACCTTTCTTTCTGTTAAAGGTCTTGTTCAAGATGATGATTCAGGAGTTGAAAAGCACGATGCTCTCACGTCAGTATACATCCAATACTTCTGATCGTTATAAAATTGACATTAATCATGATCTTAGACGGTCGAAAACACTGACCAACGGTTTTTCGAGACAGATGATTGATTCTACTGTCATTTTACCGGAGAAAGCCGCTATGAATTCAGCAGTTCCCCGCGAGAGTCAATCTGGAACATTCCCCAGATCGTTCGCCCGCACGTCCGTTTCCTTTCTCCCTGCTGCAGGACCTCGACCCGCTGCTTTAGGCTCTGCTGTACCAAGGTTATCGCAATCCCGTGATTCCTTTGTGAGCCTTACAAACAGCTACACTCGATTCTCAGTGGTATCGGGCACTTCCTCGCTGGATGTCAGCAATACATCCGGGGCAATCCGCAAAGTTCGACAAAAATTCGAACCCGTTCTTCCCGACGAACTTCTCCCATCTCTCGGTGAACAACTCACTGTCATACAATCGTTCGACGACGGATGGTGTGTTGTAGGAAGAGAAAATTCAACTTTCGTCCACACCGCCAAATCCCTATTTAAACCATCGCCAGAACCAGGACATAACATTGAACTCGGCGCCATCCCAGCGTGGTGTTTTTTAAAACCAGTCAAAGGTCTTCGAGCAGAGAGACCGATAAGAAGCACCAGCCTGGGCATCACAATCAACATGGATGGGCCTGCAAGGAATGAGCTGGTGTCATGGTCTAATTTTTAGATCTGACTCGCTTGGCTCCACCTATCGTCTTCATTCTCTCTGTTTTTCCAGATCAGCATGTCAGACTGATGCCTCTTTTATTCCGCTCTCTATATCCCCAGCTCGCTGAGCGATGTCTACTGCATGACCCCACATTTGTCTTACGTCTCCCTTCATGCCCCTTTCAGCGGGCTTCACATCTTTACTTGTCATTGATGCGTTGAACGCTACATCACTTCATAGCCTATAGTGCTATTTATTTATTTTTATGATTATCGGAGTACTATGTACATAGTACTGAATGTATTTGCGATGCTAATGGCTTGGCATCAGTGTATCTTCCGCATTGAGAATCACATGTTACTTGGGCGGCGCAACTAGTGCTGTTCGATTCTTCAATAGAGACCATACCATACTGAAATGACATCCAAGGAACTCAAATCACTTACTCGCGAGGAAGTCGCCAAGGTTAGTCTCAATCTTTGACCAAGCCTTCCAATCAAAGAACTTTGCATATTTATAGCACAACACGGACGGTGATCTCGTACGAAATTGCATCTAGGTTTTCCCCGCCCATGAATGACTCTAATCTGCCTAGTGGATCATTATCGATGCTAAAGTTTATGACATTTCCAAGTTCGTGAACCTCCATCCTGGAGGTGTCTCAGTTCTCCTGGATGAAGAAATAGGCAAGTCCTGGCCATTAATTGTCGGAACGCGCTAACGACTGGTGGTTGCAGTTGGTCAAGATGCCACTGAAGCTTTCTATGGGCTTCATAGACACGAAATTCTCATGAAACCTCAATATCGCCGTCTTCAAATTGGTCTTATTGTTGGGGAGAAGAGCGTGATTAACGGCCGTATTGCTGGAGAATTGAGCAAAGTACCTTACGCTGAACCCACATGGTTGGCTGATGGCTACCACAGTCCATACTACACAGAGGTAACCTCTCCGCTACTTCTTTCTTTTCCTGGCTCCTGATTATCCTCTTTCAGAACCATAGAAAGTTTCAGAAGGCTGTCCGTAAATTTTTTGATGACGTTGTTCTTTCCGACGCATTGGTATGTGGAGTCTACGTATCATTACTCCTTGAAGTTAAATCGTACTTGTTCACAGGCGCGCGAGGATGATGGAAAGCCTCCCAGCAAGGACGTTATCGAGGCAATGGCGTGAGTTCCGTATAATGGCATACGGTCAGATTACATATTAAGAATTTCTTAGGAAGGTAAACCTTCACGCCATGCGTATGGGCCCTGGAGTGCATCTCAAAGGTTTGTTCGTGTTTCAACCTGAGCCATTATATATTGTATATTTATTTTACTCAGGACGGCAGTTGATGGGCGGTATCGTCAAACCTGAAGAGGTGAGCTTCGCCTTTGGTGTATTTAAATGCAAATTATGACATTTATCTTCAGTTCGATTACTTCCACGAGGTGCTTCTAGCTTATGGCGCTGTTTTTCAAGACAGTCTAACCATATATTGACCTTAGCTCATAATCACTCAAGAATTTGCTCGTGCTGGGCGTCGAGGCTACGGAGATGGTATGTTGTCTCCACCAATACAATTAACATGATTTTTATATCTTGGCATATCAGGATTGATGGCTGGGTCAGTCATCGGTCTTCCGCCCGTCTTGAACTTTGGAAGTCCCGCTATCAAAGAAAAAGTCATACCAGATGTGTTATCAGGCGAAAAGCTGATCTGTTTGGCCATTTCCGAACCTTTCGCAGGAAGTGATGTATCTGGCCTTAAGACAACTGCCAAGAAGACGGTGGACGGGAAACATTGGATAATCAACGGAACGTCAGTCGCTCTTTTTTTGCACGGGTCGACTTAGCCAGCTCATCCCTCCACTTTAAAAATAGAAAGAAATGGATCACCAATGGAACGTGAGTAATTTTTTGTGGCGTACCCCACTCATCCTGAAGGTCCATTCTAGCTTCGCACACTAGTGAGTCAAGAATTTGTATTTCACAACCCGGGTCCCAAATATAAACCTTGCTCCAGTTTCACGGTTGGCTGCAAGACGGCGGTGAGCATATGCTACTGTGCCACTTGGCGGACTTGGATTGACAGGACATTCAGGATGGTTTTACTGTGATTCTCGTTGAGCGCAGTGAAGGCCTGGAGACAAAGGCAATTAAGACCAGCTATGTATTTAGAATTTCCAAGCATTGGTGGTTTTGTTCTAATGCCTTTATAGTCGCCCGCCGCTGGGACAGCTTACATCACATTTGATAATGTGAAAGTTCCCATCGAAAACACTCTTGGTCCCGAAGGTAGTGGTATCTTTGTGATGCTTAGGTGAGTCAGATGCTCAGATAGCTTTATATGGATCCTTAAGACGGTGCACGACAGCAATTTCAACCATGAGCGATGGGTCATGGTCTGCTCGTCTGCGCGAGTACAGCGACTGATTGTCGAGGAATGCCTCAAGTATGTTCTTTCCAACTATGTTTGGGTATTGCCTTTCCCAATTTTGTATTTTCAGGTGGACTACCCAGAGAAAGGCCTTTGGAAAGCCCCTTCATTCACAGGCCGTTATCCGAAGCAAGTTGGCGGATATGATATCTCGGGTCGAGAGCATACAAAATTGGCTTGAGAACATCACTTATCAAATGAATAACATGGTAAAGCGCAGTCTATGTTTTCTGTGATTCTAATCAAATATCTGATACGTTTGTGCAGTCATATAAGGAACAAGCTTCCAGGCTGGCGGGGTACGTCATGAACTTGCCCACATGATACTTCCGACTCAGAGATCTATTTATGCAGCCCAATCGCCCTCTTGAAGATGTCCGCAACCCGCTCGGCTCAAGCCACTGCTACAGACTCTGTTCAGGTATCTATTTAATGGTTCTGTCCTTTTTTCAGACCGTAGTGATCTTCCGCGGTACCTAGGTTTTCGGCGGTCGTGGTATCACTCGAACAGGTACGTTGAAACCATAAATATATTGTACGATTTCATTGACTTAAACTGAATTGAAAGGAATGGGAGAGTATATTGAACATGTATGTTTTTGGAGTGGCCTTGAAAGTTAATATTGACTGTTTTATTTGCAGTACCATCGCACTGTTCCTTTCGACGCGTAAGTGTCTGCAGTTTCTGCCGTTTCAGTAGAGATATTAACTCATTGTATTCCATAGTGTCTTGGGAGGAGGTACGTTGCAGAAGTGATCGTATTCTCAGGGCATATGTGCTGACGTTCATATCTTTTATAGCTGAGGATGTTCTGGGAGACCTTGGTGTTCGACAGGCTATTCGTGGTATTCCTGGGAACGCCAGATTGTAGTATATTTGTATGATTGTCGAGATTCAACATAGACATCACTATCGTTACCAACATGTAATCGGTTTACACGAAAACCTGTCATCTAGCAGTAGTTTATCGTGAAAATGATTGCTGTCTCTGTTCTCGACTGCTGCCGCGGATACCTACGGTTGTTGCGACTGATCCTGGTTTTAGATTCCATCCTAGCCAATCCATAACAATATTTTTAGCGAAAATTTCCCCAAATCCAAGCATAACACCGTTTACGAATGGCAAAAGTAGGTTAACCGCCAGGGAGGAGAAGAAGGCCGTCAACCGTGTGCGTCTTGAAAGTGACGAATCGAAGATGGCCGAGGTCAGTGATCCAGGAACTGGTTGAGGAACGACGCGACGGTCATGGGGCGGAGTTTCGACATGTTCTGGGAACGACATTGAAGGGAAAGATGACGTGACTGAAGGGACGTCCTCCCATTTTTGCGATTCCTCCATTGCGGTATCTTGCCGTGAAAGTGTACTTTCGGCGACAGGTCCCACTCGTGTCGCCGAAGCGGTTAGCTAGAAAAAGAAAAGGTCGTCGATATATATAATAATTCTTTACTTGACGCTGGAGAAACGAAGAAGAAAACTTACATGACCAGAGTCAGTTTCGGAAAGGACTGCGTTTGAAGACACGGCATCTGCAGACGCGATATTGCTTGACTCTCCAACAGGGTGAACAATGAATTCTGGAGGTTCATCGATGATGCCTGCGGCCTTGCGCTTGGCTGCTTCTTCCTTCTCAATGGCACGGATGGATTCCCATCTTAAGCGTTCCTTCTCTGCCTTGTTGCGTGCTTCTGCAGACTGTGCGCGCCAAGATTGAACTTGTGCCTCGTACTCTGCCTTCCATGAATCCTCTAAGTCGCTAGTTGGATGGTTTGTAGTAGACACGTCCACTAGCTCAGCAGTAGACGCATGTTGATCCTCGCTGCTCTTACTGCTTTCGCTCGAGGCAGCAGCTGATGGCGTGGAAATCGACTGAAGTGGCGGAGCCGGAGCCGCGAAAGCTTGGTCTAACGCTGACTGTCCAAAGAAGCCCCTTTCAGTTATTTTAAAAAGGCAAGGCAAGATAATGTACCTCCAGAATATGATTGCCTTCGTCGTGAGAAGCCTGACTCTCCATTATGTAGAATAACGAACGCAAAAGTTTTCCCGGTAAGTATGTGACAAACGAAGACTGTCACGTTACAAGAACTCTATGACCTGCAAGTTTGTAGCGACATGGATATCCTAGTTCGTTCGGCAAGGGCCTACATCACTGGTCCCTCAAACGGACAGACGAAGCCTTCAAGGAAAAAGAAATGGTCCAGCGACGTATTCGGAGGCCATTTATAATAACGTGAAGGATATACAAAAGAACAAAGGTAACTTATATTCTCCATTCGTTCGACATATCTAAGCTGACTTCTTTCATTGTCTAGCATCCATTGAGGTTGCTTTTTCAATCCATGACATCTTCGCCCGTCTATCTTGCGTTCATTAACCAACGAAGTCAACACTGCTACTACGGACAACACTAACGTTGTCGATGCCGCTTCAACCCCGCCCTGCGTCAAACGCCATCGTTCTCCCATCCCATTACCTGCCAATCTGCGAGTTGCGGATCGTCGACCGACCATTGGATCTAGTTATTATTTATTACAGCCCTGAAGTCCGCTTGAGAGGAGCAGAAAACACACCCGCTGCTAGAGGACTACCGCGGCGGTAGTAATGCCTCTCTAAAGAATGAGCGCCGTTTAGGATGTGACATCAAAATCAATAGGCCCATACCTGGTTGCATGATGGTCTACTTGTTCTTATTCCCTGTCTTGGCTGTGTTGCCTTTTTCGCTTATCACGAACAGACCTCAGCTTTACGTCGTTACTAGTATGTAGGAGGAAATATCTTTGTCCCGACGATACCCACTTGCATTTGACAGGTTTCGGTAAGTCGTTATTTTATTATCAGTGTGAATAACAATGCCATTGACGGTAACTGGCATTCAGATTCTTCCCTTGTTTCTACCGCCAACTCGGCACAAGATCACACTATTTTAGCCGATGTGAACATTACGATTGCCAACTACCAACGTCCATACTGCCTCCCATCAAATATGACTCACATCTACTATCGCATCCAACTACACCACCTGATGGACCGGAAGCGCTTCTCCCGACTCTCAATCCTCGTATCAGTACGGTGGCTAAGTCTACTTACTAGGCGCCATTCATCTGAGCGGCATCGAAGCGACGTAACCCGCAGGTCACACAAGGTACTGGTAGTAACTAGCGAGAGGGGCCTGGCGGAAGAGTGCCGACGTTCCTGACGAACCATCACAGGCGACGGGTGCAATTTGGTGAATAACTGCTTGGTCAATAGGGCTTTGTCTAAGTCGGGTACTACTTCAGAAGATAGAAGGCAATGCATAGCTAAGACAGCCGCGTCGGCAGCTATCTCATTGGCTATTCGCAGAGTGTTTGATGTTTGGTAGTAGCGGTGTCTGCGGTCCAAGGACAATGGTACATGGGTAGCTAGTCATTTATCCTGGGACGCAGCGTACAGGATTTGGACAGTGAGTGTACATTCACGACACTGCTGTATTGATTCATGTCAAATACCAGAGTAAATATAGGATTTGCACTGCAGATCTTTCCGTCAGAAGAGAAACCCCGGGTTCGTACAGCCACCATACCTTCAATATTAATTGGACGCTGTCTCAGGCTCTCTTGGCTATCACCATCATTGTCGAGCGAAAGTCCATCTAAGGGGCATCACATAGACGAAGTTACTTTATCTTTCGGACTCGCTTTATCTCATTTGTCGCGCCCACCCACACCGATAACAATGGACCTCACAGTAGCAAAGTGAGTAGCTGAACTACTGAACGTTGAATTACTACTTAACACCCTCATATTTAGTAATTCGCCGTTCTCAACGGCCCCTCTGGTCGGCGTCGATCATGCACCTGCCACAGCGCTTGCCAGTACGACAGCACACGGAATTTCTCCTTCGGTTTCTGTGCCTGTTTCGGCATCCGTATCTGCTGTGCCCGGGCAACCCACAGGACCAGAAACTGCTCCACCCACAGTCAGTAGCCACGTTGTGCTCACGACCGTTGTCACTAATTACTATTCATTTAGAGCACGTCTCCGGAGACCCACATATTGCCCAACTTCCCCAATGCCATAACACAAGCTGACTTGGGATCCATGGAATCAGAACAAGATCCCTTGGTGAGTTGCTTATGCCATGTGTTCTTGGCTTTTGCTGATGATCAGCATGACTCAGCATCCTGGCTTGGGTCACTCAGGTTGGTGTAATGAGGCAGAGCAGCTTGAACTTCAAGTCTTGGATATGAGAAAGAAGCTACTTGGTACAGAACATCCAGATACCCTCACAAGCATGGCAAATCTGGCAACTATATACTGTAACCAGGGAAGGTGGGGTGAGGCAGAGCAGCTGGCAGTTCAAGTCTTGGATCTGAGGAAGAGGCTCCTTGGTGCAGAACATCCAGACACCCTCACAAGCATGGGGAATTTGGCAACCACATATCTTGCTCAGGGAAGGTGGGGTGAGGCAGAGCAGCTAGAAGTTCATGTCTTGGGTATGAGGAAGGAGCAGTTTGGTGCAGAACATCCAGACACCCTCAGGAGCATGGCAAATCTGGCAGTCATATACCATAATCAGGGAAGGTGGAATGAGGCAGAGCAGCTGGAGGTTGGAGTCTTGGACATGAGGAAGAGGCTCCTTGGTGCAGAACATCCAGACACCCTCACAAGCATGGGGGATCTGGCAACCACATATCTTGCTCAGGGAAGGTGGGGTGAGGCAGAGCAGCTAGAAGTTCATGTCTTGGGTATGAGGAAGGAGCAGTTTGGTGCAGAACATCCAGACACCCTCAGGAGCATGGCAAATCTGGCAGTCATATACCATAATCAAGGAAGGTGGAATGAGGCAGAGCAGCTGGAGGTTGGAGTCTTGGATGTGAGGAAGAGGATTCTTGGTACAGAACATCCAGACACCCTTGCAAGCATGGCAAATCTGGCAACTACATACCACAATCAGGGAAGGTGGAATGAGGCAGAGCAGCTGGAGGTTAGAGTCATGGACATGAGGAAGAGGATCCTTGGTGCAGGACATCCAGACACCCTCACAAGCATGGGAAATCTGGCAACTACATACCGTAATCAGGGAAGGTGGAATGAGGCAGAGCAGCTGGAAGTTCAAGTCTTAGATGTGAGGAAGGAGCAGTTTGGTGCAGAACATCCAGACACCCTCAGGAGCATGGCAAATCTGGCAATCACATATCATAATCAGGGAAGGTGGAATGAAGCAGAGCAGCTGGAGGTTCAAGTCTTGGATATGAGGAAGAAGCTCCTTGGTGCAGAACATCCAGACACCCTTATGAGCATGGAAAATCTAGCAATCACTTACCATAATCAGGGAAAGTGAAAGGAGGTTGGTGTTGGAATATTAAATCTAACAAATGATTGTATTCCCATTATGGTATTTCCTTTTTTATATTCTCTTTACCTCCATCTATGCCTTTTATGTACAGCTGTGATTTTATGTTATATACTTGAAGATGTGATTCCAATGATTTGTACAAATTGTACCAAGTATGTCATATGGTACATCAATTGCAATCTTTGTTTTCTATGCTTCCTGTTGGAACCTGTGACTCATATGAACTTGTTTGCATATGTATTCATTGTGTTCACTAAATACATTGCTTGTTCTCTCTTTGTTACCTTTAGTTATCATCTTGTTCCCCTGTATTCTTTGAACTCCAACAATTCCAACAGTTAGAGCTTGAAGTCATGAATATACTTGCTCAAGCAAGGTCCTGATGTCAGCTCTTTTTGGCTTTTAGCTAGTGCTTGGAAGTCTGGTTAAAAGACTGTTACCAGGAGCATAAATATTGGCTATAATCTGAAAAAATTATTGTAATAACTGTAAAATTTTGGTAAAAATGGTATATTTGTGTAATTATATTGTAGTTTAGTCAATTCTCAACCAATCCAATCTTGATGTTCTTGGGCTTATTTTAAATGTTAGATATCTGACTATAATGATTTCTAACACAAAAGGTCAGGTCTCTATTAGAGGCTTGTAAAGAAATTGAATGTCCCTTAGGACCCTTAGACCCACTACTGCTTAGTCCAGGCTTTAGTGCTTAAAAGTCCAGTCTGGTCCAGTCTTTTGAACCCCAGGGACATGGGCCAAGACAGAGACCAGTCCACCTCAGTCCCAAGACCTCAAAAGACCAGACTGGACCACTTAAAACCGGTCTACATCAGTTTTTTGCAGTCTGTAGACCAGTCTTGGTCTTAACCAGTCTTAACCAGTCTTCAACCAGTCTTCTGCTCACAAATATGCATTTTTTGTATCAAAAACATTTGTTCAGTTAGATAACAGCTTCTGAACAAGCCCAAGAACATTTGCTTCTGGAGTGCTGTCATATCTTACTGCCAGATCAAACATTGGCCATAAAAATGTTTGTTTTCAGAGGGCTGGCACCATGGCACGTTGTGTTAAAGTAGAAAGAGGTAGCAAGGGGAACTGGGATTGCTGAAATTGATGATGGGAAATCTTCAGATGTTGAAATTACTTTGGATTCTGGAAATGGCTAAATATTTTTATTATCACCAAAAGCTGGTCAGGATGGCCTCAGGAGCCTTTTAAATATTATTTTGCTACCTTACAAGGCCAGGGAATACCCTAGATGGTCCTAAATACATGGTTTTACTGAAAAAAATTAAGCCCCATCACAGAACAACATTCGTAAGAGGTAGGCAATTTAGTGAATAAAGTTCTGATGCATAGGGGTACAATTTGAAATGAGAAAATATTAATTTGATCTTTGATGGATATATATAGTGTTTTTTTTTGGGAGGGGACAACTTGAATGATGCAGCCTAATTTGCCATTGGTATGCCAAATTTAATCAATTACTAAGAATTGACTGATATGCAATCCCATGTGGAGTTGGCCGATCTAACTCCTGGCTTCTTCGCTACCGAGTAGAACGCATGTATCTGTATCCAATCCATGGTATCGGTCTGTCTTCGACTTTCGGCGTTGGCAAGATCATCTGCACGTGAGGTGGAGAAACTCAGGCTGAAGAAGCCGACGGTATATATGGGATTTCTTCTATTTTCCAGAAAGTTCCGGATTTCGAGAGTCCGCCCCTCCACGCTGTCCACATCCACACGATGTGGACGATCACATCACGTGGGCAGGCTGGATCTAAATTTTTGCGCCGCCTCGCACTGCATAGATATATAATCTAAGGCTGAATATAATGACAGTTAACAACTTCATTAACCTTGCTGATCGCTTTCCCGAAATTTTAAACCATGAAATACTCCTCAAGATTTCTTCTTTCCTTCTCTATGCACCCCGCTTTAAGAATGAAATCCTTCTTTGCCAGTCGTCAAGCTGGCCTGCTAATGTAGCTCCATTATTCTTGCCGGAATCAGTTGCAATACTTCTTTCTCAGTTGTGCAGCATTGATCAGAAGTCGGCAGAAAGCCTGTGGTTGTATCTGAAGGACACTGTGTGGAATTATGCTGAGAAGGAGAAGGTTGTCGAAGAGAGGTTCAAATTGTATGGAAAAGACCTTGGTATTAGTGAGTGGTTGTTCCCATATTTTTGAACATTTAAAGGTATTGATCATATAAATATTTAATAGCTGCTTTGTATCCCCCTATGAAGTACTGCACGAATAACCAATGCAACAGGCAGGCGAAGGGTCTTAAGCTTCAGAAAGCGGACCAAACACAAGCTATTCTCTATACATTAGATAAAGGTGCTCTTCCGGTATGGGTAATTAGATTTCAGTGCGAAGGTGAGTCTTTTTAAAGAGAAATTGATTAACTTATCCAATTTTTTTCCCGCAATGTGTTTAGGTTGTCAAACGGCTTACTACCATAACTATTTCGTCGAGAATGGCCTACGCCATTACTACGATGGTGATTTGCCAGCGATTATTCAGGTGGGAGAACATCAGTATGTGGAACGCAGGCTGGTGGATATGTGGACAACGGATTCAAATATTGCATGGTATGTTTTAGCTTTGAATATTCTCAGTTAATTCTAAGTAGTTGACAAAAACCTCACAGGAAATCATTCACGAACTGCGCTCGAACATACAAAGTTGCTCTCTCAGGGGCAGATTGTATTCCAACCAACTGGCCGTTCGAAGCTGTGCTCAAAGGGGATCATGTCCAAGATGGATTCACCATTGTTTCCCTGCTCGAAGATCACCGCGAACGCAACTCAACCCTGATTCTACCTCATACAGGAGAGCAAGCCAATCGTTTCACTGAGGCCATCAAAGCACGGAATGCTCGTATCAAACTCTATGGGCAAACAGAGGTTAATCATCGATGTGATATGTGCATGCGTAAATATAAAGATGACCGGGGAAATCGTAAGTCTAATAATTATTATAAGTATTGGTGGCAAGAAACTGAAACAATTTTCTGTGGTCAAAGCCGTAAAATCGGTATGGGTTACTGTTATGGATGGTGTGACATTGGGGCATACCTGTTGTGCCGTTCATAACTGCAAAATTCCCTTAACAACCTCGCGGGATCGATATTGTGCAACGCATCGTGGCCTAAGTAATATATGTGCTATCAAGGACTGCAATAAACATGTTCTCAAAGATAAGCGGACCTGCGCTGATACATCCCACCAAGAGGTCGAGCGAATTTACATTTTACGTGGGGAGTCTCGTGTTCAGCTGCAAGAAAAATTGAAACGGCAGCGTGTATCTCACCCAAACGATGGAATTGCAGAAGAGGTTGAAGCAGGCGAGCTTATTGATGATGAGGAGGAAGAAGAGTTTGAAATTGATAAGCTTGATCCAAACTTGGTTCATGGCGTCAATGAGGGGATTTTGGATCTGCGAGGGATCTCTCCATTGCCAGCAAGCCCTCCCACTAGCAAGAAGAGAATCTCAGCACAGTTTGGGCGGAAGAGAACTCACAACGAACAAATTTTGGTTGCTCCTTGTGGTATGATTCTTGCACGCGAAACATTTTTTGGAGCTGAAGCCATTGCAACCTGTGCGGTAAGCCTTTATTTGCCTTGGATTATAAAGATAAGTCAAACATTTGATATATGAAGGAGTTCATAAGGCGTACATTCAGGATCAACAGTGGTCAAAAACCTAATCACATCTTCTTCGACAATAATTGTTCTCTTGCCAAACATGTCAAGGACGATCCCTTTTTTGAAGACATAGGGCTTACTGTTGATGTCTTCCATTTCAACTGCAAGCATTCAGTCAAAGATGCATTCTGTCAAAGCAACTGCAACCCTGTAATGTACCCTGAGCTCCTGGGAGAAAATGGGAAAGCCTGGTATTTCAATTCTTCTATTGCCGAGCAGACAAATGTATGGTTGGGAGGGTTTCATGCAATTCTTCGTGAGATGAAGGTTGAAAGGTATAATTTTTTTTTGGACCAGATGATCCTACTTCGAAACAAAATGACCAACAAAAAGCTACAGAAGGGTGGAAAATGTCCGTTGATCATGAAATTCTAGAAATAGTGTTGTAGAAATACAAAATGCGACGACTTCTGTTACAGAGACAATGATACAAAGCTAGATACCTGAAAGAGGCATAAAACGTATAACAATAGTATTACAAGAAGTTAAAGTACTTAATAATTATGCCTCACCCTCATCTGAAGAGTTGTTGCGCTTGCGTGCTGCCTTGAGACGAGAACGGGGTGCAGGGTTTGTCAACATGAAATTTGCCCAGTAGCCGGATGCTGTACGGCCTGCAGACAGTGCCACATGCTTGGCCTCCAATGATGCCTGCTGCCACCTACCACGATGTTCATAAAAGGTGGAGCGAACATATGGAACCCAACGGCCAAAGTGGGCTTCGAATACTTGGCAAACTCTTTCATCATCAGCTTCATTGGCATCATTAAAACAGTTGACAATATCAACAGCAAAGAAATCTCGTGGCCACCTTGGGTTTTTCAAATGACCATTTGGTGGAACATACGAAATGGCTGATTCAAGCTCTTGAGGCTTAATGGTGGGCGTGATGCTTTGCGAAGAGACCTTTGATGTGGAGGCAGTGGAGGAAGATTGCCGAGGGGGAGTTCGTGTTTGGTTGCTGAAAGGACGGGGCTCTGTGAACTCAATCCCAGAGTCACTCTCATAGCATAACATCTGCGCGTACTCTGACATCTTCCTTCTGACAACACATGTTGCGGCATGGGAATGGGAACCCCGTGTGGGTTGTGGGCGAGCTGGGCGAGCTGGAGGCTCATCATCAGATGAGATAGTATGTGGTCGCTTAGATACAGAAGATGTCGATGCTTGAGAAAGTTCATGAGCAGAAATATTCCTCTTGACATGACCGCGTTCGCCAGCAAGGTTTCTTCGCACACTTGGTTCTGTGGTTGATGAAGTAGAAGCAAGGAAACTCTTGAAGTTTTCGCAATACTGGACGTGTGTGGCCTTGATGAATACTCGAGGGCTGTCCTTCAGGTCGACGACATGGTTGAGCTTGACTGTCGTCCAGTGGCCAAGGCTGAAGCGGAAAATGTTGAAACATGTATTTATTGAGATGTTCATGAAGCCGGCTGATGAAAGAATGGCCTCGTTGAGGATAAAATGTGGCCAAGCAAAGCCTTCTTGGACTTCAAAGGGAGCTGGGACACAACCGTCCTGCAAACTGTGAGCAAAGATTTAATTTATAAAGATGAAAAAAAAATACCTCCATCCACGCATATACGAACACAGTCTGCTGAGCCTTCCGTTTACTTTCAAGCCGAGTAGCTTCCATCTGCCGTCCTTTTTCTCTCAGCGTCTCCTCAAGAGCAATTTGGGTCGAAAAGATTTCCGACATGTGTGAGGCAAAAGCCGGCTCCATACGGGTATGGATTGGAGTTGTTGATGGGGGGGAAAGCCGGGGAGGAGCCATTGCAACAGTGCTTTGATAGAGTCTTGGGTCAAGGTTCATAGAAAAGGTGTTGGAAGGCGGTGCTGCAGGAACTGAAGGCAATGGAGTTGGTGGTGACGCTGCTACCATGAAGGACTTGGACATTGGGTGTGAACTCTTGTGAGCTGGGTCCACGCATCCACCCGCCTCAATACAATGGGCCTTGCACATTCGTCGGCCACAGCCTTTGCGAATTCGTGTCGAGTTGCAACCCAGGGTGGGGCACGTAGACTTATGTGGTGCCGGTAGAGAAGGACTCAGATGGGTGGCTTGTGACCTCAGAGTAGGGGACGAAGCAAGAAATTCTGGTCCAGAAAACGCAGGGAGTTGAGTGTTGGAGGCAAGAAGAGGCGAGAGGGAAGGTGACCGAGAACCTGGAAGCCAGCGAAACATGTTGCATGTTTCGCCTGTCTCGGGGTTCCTATTCAGACACTGTAGGGACATTAGAGAATTTCAAGTTTGAGAACATACATATCTACTTACTTTAGCTAGCCAACGCCCTTGGTTTCCATTGGCGTTTGATTTGACGGGCGCATATTGTATTTCACGATGGCAGGTCGCACAATTGATGGACAGTACTTCACGAGGCAAAGACATATTTGGGAAATGAGTTGGTATTGAATAATTGGCGAATGAGGTGCTAAATAGGGCGGCAACGATAAAGAGAGACAGAAACTGCAAGGTAAGAGATCAGCGCTCAGCGCTCAGCTCTTATTTTCTAGGTTAACCAGCAGGAAATAGAAATACTCACCGAATGAAAGTAGTTAAAAAACATACTGTGCGTGTGCAGCTCACTGCGAATAAAAAGTAGACTCTAAAGTAGAAGGAGAACAAGGCGATGAGCAACTTGAACTTGAACTCATGTTTGATGTGGATCATGTGATGTGATCAGCGGTGTCCGCACAGTGTGGACGTGGACAGCGTGGAGGGGCGGACTCTCGAAATACGGAACGTCCTCCTATTTTCTGCCACACTCATAGTCTCGTGATAGACGAGGCCTGTCGTCATTTCCGATCAGCACTGATATATTATAAGCTATCATATTCTGCTTCCGCCGGGCCTCCTTTCAAGCTCTCTTCGAGTGAAATCACTATCATCTCGCAAGATGTGCAGCGACGAAGTGTAAGGTCTTCTCCTCTCATCACCGAACCTCTCTAATATTCGAGTGTTTTCTCTCGCAGATACGGCGACTGGTACCGTGGATGCAGCGTGAGCTATACGTGCTTCCAGGTGTAGCATGTAAACCGCTGATGCTCCTCCCACCATAGCATTTTGTCAAGAACTATTACTCAGGGACGAGATTTGACTGCATGCAACCTTACTGTGGATTGAGCAGAGAACATGTCCACAATGCTCCGAATTGTCCTTGTCCAAGAGTACGTATAATCCGACATCGTTGCGACTATTTGATCATCTTGATTAGACGACGGTGGATGAACGGAGAATTCAGAATATGTTCCACAAAGCATGTGACCCATGTCGGAGCGCAGAGTTTGATCGAAGAGTTGGCAGAAAACCAAACTGAAAGACGCAGAATATTAAATATTATAGTGATAACAACATGCATCCGCTTGCTTTCTAACTTGCTGCAAACCGGAAGCTACATAGTTGTTAGAAACGTTTCCCTCCTCGTTTAATAGGCTGTCGGGGGGCTGCTCCTCTTCTCGTTCCTCCTGAAGATGTTCCAGTTGTGTGCGGCTTGTTATCTGCCTCGCTGGCTTCGTCACTTGAGGAGGATATTTTAGGTTTCGATCTTTTGGTTGGCCGATGGGGCGATGATTCAGAACTAGATGATGGTTCAAATTTTGCTTTGGCAGGAACGGGAGCAGGCGTATTTGATGTAGGCCTGTCGTCCATTTTGTTTTCGTCCTGCTTCGATAGCCCAGCGGAACTTGCGATGGATTTACCTAACTTTCTATCCGTTGGTTCATCGGCGTCGGATTCAGTTGCAGAGTCGGGTTCAATTGGCTTCACCTCGGCGTTGTGGTTGCGTTCCATTTCAGAAGTATATTTCTAAAGATGCCAATTGACGTCGTTGCAAATTTCAACGAAAGTAAAAGTAAATCGACATACAGGAGTGATGTTGCGTTTAATTTCGATGTGCTCTCTCGGTAGAGGCCTTTCAACCCCCTTTTGCACGGCTGTCGGTTCTACGCGAAGATCCGGTTTCTCATCGGTGGATGACACGGGTGCTACATAGATTGAAGAATAAGCAGATAACGCAGGAAAACGCGACGGCCAACATACGAAGATCTGGTAAAAAGTTAAACATAGCCGTCATGCGCCTCATCGTTGTAGCAACACGCGGCTTCGACAAGGCATTTTTTATGTGAGTATCAACAGTCCGCCTCGCCGTTCGTCCAACTTTGTCAACGGCCTTTACGCGATAATTCAAGAAATCAATCAGTAAAAATTTTCGTTGATGGGGTTCGGACTGACCCTTTCAACTTCGACATCTGGCATTTCACCTACCGCATCCGACGAAGAAAAGGTCAGGTGGTTCATGCTGATGAGCGGGACAATGAGGTGTCTGGATATGATCTCAGAGGAACGTCGATATCCCGAGAAGCATGTCTCCCATCTCCATTTGAATGATTCACACTCCAATTCCAAAGCGAGATCCTGTGCGAAGAACAGATGAGGCCAAGTCATCAAGAAGAAGAAAAGTGGAGCACGGACAGAATAATTTGATTCGATGGCTTCTAGCGTGAAGTCTGCGATGCCACCTATGGTATGAGCTTTTGATAATAATTCGAGGGTTTTGTCTCTCCACAAGTCTTCGTCATCGCTTACATTGAAGGGTTCAGGTGAGGCGGGGTTGCAATCGCGCCAACGACGTGCCATCTGCTTACTATTGAGAACTAGTTTACGATTAAAGGCGCTGATCATAATGGGAGAGAAAATGAGCTCCACCTTCCGTCCATACTGATTTTGTATCGGTCACCATTATGCAGCAGGATAGCTCAGCGGCCGAAGCATGATATTTCTGCGAAGGGAAAGATGGTGTCAACTAGGAGACCAAAAAGTCTACTAATGGGTACAGACAGCAAGGTATGACGTAGCCTTTGCAGTATCAACTTTGACCAACCACTCTTTATTCAACAGAAGTTTGGCGTGTTCCTAGAGAGGATGAACAGATGTTGTTGTATTAGATTTTCAGTTGTCATCTATGTTGATCGTTTGTGGGACACCTCCGTGAACTCTTCCATGATTTGGTAGCAATAGTTGCGTGTCTTGGCGTTGGTCTAGGTTTGCGATGACTTTGGAATCGATTGCAAATGGTCCACATGATCAAGTTTCCAAAGTTTAATTGTCGAAGTGAAATTTTTACCTATGTGATGATATCGATCTCCACAGGTTGGATACTATTGCTCTGGACAAGGAGACTGCGTACGGCAGAATGCAAGAAAGGTCGGAGCCTGACTCAAAAATGGGATCAGCAATCTGCTCGGGATTAGCCGAACAGGATCTCGACAGCCGTCTATTACTTCAAGTTCAATGTCCTCGTGCCCACCCCAGGAATCAGCCCAGTCGGAGATTAGTATTATCCTGCTGTAAGTCTTAGAGTTTACTTACTACTCATAATATGCTAATTTTACCAAAGCAATAGATTTCCCTGTCATTTGATCACACCATCTAGATTTCCAAGTTATGGAACCAGAAGAGGGTCAAATCCTTCAGGACGACATCGTTGTTTCAAACGAAGGTTACGATCCGGCTTATGAATGGCCCGGAGATCAACCAAATGACCATGATGGGCAGTTAGACGGAAGGGAATACACAGAAGCTCCCCCAGTTTCAAGCAAGGGAGTTCATGGACGGCCTGTGCTCCGATTCGTTGCCCTACACTCTTCAATCCTTCCACCTAAACAAAAGGTTGCTATCGTTGACTCGTATTTTGAGGTGCAGATAGGAAGGGATGCTGCAATTTCGGGATCTGTTACTCCAAGAATACGCTTGAAAGAACTGGAGGTGTCAAAGCTCCATGCAACAGCATATTGGGATGGTGCAAGAAAAGAATGGAATGTGGTGGATATGGGCTCCAAACACGGCACTTGGCTCCTGCACGCTGGGGCTCAGGCTGTTGCTGATACTTCTTTGGGCGATTTTAAGCTTGGTGTCCGTTTATCTCCTCCGCGAGTGGCAAGCATTCCGCGCCAATTGCGACATTCCGACCACTTGTCAATAGGGGGTACCACTTTAGTGGTACATATCCATGAGGATCAACGACCTTGTCATGACTGTACTATTTCTCACAATGGAGCTGAAATTCCATTATTTCCCCTTCCCAAGAATTCTGCAGTCAAACGGACAAGGGATACGGCTGGATTAGATTCGGATGCATCATTTTGTTCCAGGCCAGATAGAGACCCGAAAAAGGCCCTGACCATGTTGAAACGGAGTCTTCTGACTCGCCATGACGTACCCAGGCGTGGATCGAGTTCTACGGTGACACTTGAAAAGTCGAATGAATACGTCGATCGTTCTGCTCTCCGGCGATTTTTGCGTCCTGACTCTAGACCTGATGCTCCAGGCATACTAATTACATCTCCGATTCCTTCGAATGCACCGTGCCCTACTTCGTCGCAGGATTCTGCACCATCTGAATCTATGACCGTATCTCAGCCACCTACTCCATTACCGACCTCCAATATCGGTCATCGTCTTTTAATGAAACAAGGTTGGACACCTGGAAATGCCTTGGGAGTCTCAGATTCTCTCGACGACCGAGTTGGATTGGTTGAACCCCTTGAAGTCAAGTCAAGCCAAAATCGAGCGGGGCTAGGAATTAAACCAGCAGCAGCTGTTTCCGCGCCTGATTTGTCTGGTGCAGGGATGAGTTGGAAGGAGCGAGAGAAGATGAAACGATTCGCCGCCCTCAGAGGTTGAACAAGCGCTTTCCTAATAGTACATACCCAAGAGGTCAAACTACCTTTTCCTCCTCGTCCACTATATTCACTCGTCGTTCCTCAATCACCCATTCATCGGGGGGAAGACTACATTATTACTTAGTACTGTGTTCTGTACCGTAGGGGGCTATGACTTGATAATGCTTAAAGAATCGTGACAGGGGTCACAGAGGAACGAAGGTCACGAGAACGTAATGAGACGTAATGGCGCGTCGCGCGTTGTTTGTACAATATTTGTTAATTCACGTGATGTTGTTCTTAAGAAAAAGGTGGTTGTCGAATCTGTTTGAGGCTGACGATTGAGTTGAGAGTTGGACTGTCAGACTTCCAAGGCCTCAGACCTCATTCCCCTCTCGGGATATAACCACAACTACTCACTCAAACAACCTTAACTGGTATCAATTTCTTATTTCTTAACATGGCTACAAATCCTGCTCGCGTACGTCTTTCTTCTCAATCTATCAAACATTCACCCCATAGTAGTTATACCCCTCAGCTACCTCAACGACGTACATTTGGCACCCGCCAGCCTAAAGCCGACGAGAATGCCATTAGCCGACACGTCCGACAGACCTCCAACTTAACAACTACTACAGGACCAATCCGATTTACGGCCAAAGAGAGTGTTAAAGCCACCACCACGCGTCAGGCCCTCAGTGAGGTCACATTGGCAGCTGTGAATCGCACCAAAGTATTTGACCCCCTAGATGATGTTTAACATCATAGCTGACGATCGTGTATAGGATACGGCAACAAAACCCGGTACAGGGAAAGAAAAGGAAGAAGTAGGTTTCAAACGCGGTCGTTCCGGATCCACCATTCTAGCACAACGCGTGCCTTTGGGTCCAGGAAGAAGTCAAGTGGTCCCTCCCGTTGCCAATGCAGTTACCGCAAGAGCGCCTCCAGCACGGACCCGGTTACCTCTTGCTGCAGGACTTAAACGTCCTACTAGATCTCTCTCCGAGTGTATCCGAGAAGAGGTTGAAGTCAAGGATAAAGACCAACATGTCATGGAGGTTGAAGAAGACCTCGACATTGTACAAAATCATGAAGAAGCGATAATCGTTAAAGAGGAGGAGCCCATGCTTATGGAGGTGGAGGAGAGTGAAATCGAAGATGAGGTGGTACCTTCAACGGCCACGAAACCTCCTCGCATTTGGCCCGAGTTTGCCACGGAACGCGCACTTAGATATAGAGACGAGGTACAGGCCATTCGTGAAAGTTACCATGATGTGATCGATATGTACGACACAACAATGGTTTCTGAATATGCGGAGGAGATCTTCGAATATATGGGTGACCTCGAAGTAAGATTCCTTTATTTCCCGTAGAATGAATACCTGTGTCTGACAAGAACTTTAGGAAGAGGTGATGCCTAATCCAGACTATATGGATGGGCAGAATGAAATCTCTTGGGGGATGCGACAAACGCTTGTCGACTGGCTGCTGCAGGTACATCTGCGGTACCACATGCTTCCAGAGACGCTATGGATCGCCGTTAATATTGTAGACCGGTTTCTCACAAAACGGGTGGTTTCTCTCCAGAAACTTCAGCTTGTCGGTGTCACCGCTATGTTCATCGCAGCCAAGTACGAAGAAATCCTTGCACCGGCAGTGGACGAGTTCGTTTACATGACGGAAAACGGTTATACGAAGGAAGAGATTCTTAAAGGAGAACGGATAATGCTCCAGACACTTGATTTCCGAATATCTCATTACTGTTCGCCTTACAGTTGGATGCGAAAGATTAGCAGAGCGGACGATTACGACATTCAAACTAGAACACTCAGCAAATTCTTGACGGAAGTAACACTACTAGACCATCGATTCCTCAGAGCGAAGCCTAGTATCATCGCGGCTGTTGGAATGTACTGCGCAAGGAAGATGTTGGGGGGCGACTGGGTATGTGATCTCGTTTCTTCAGCGTTATAGGTCAACATGCGGATTCCATGTGTTCCACTTTCTGCATGTTCGACTTCCGGTCCGACATCATGTGACTGATACTTTTTTTTTAGAACGAGGCTTTTGTCTTCCACTCTGGTTACACAGAAGAACAACTACTTGCTGGACACGATCTTCTAGTGGAGAAACTAACGGAGGACAATTTTCATAAACAATATGTTTGCAGAAAGTATGCAAACAAAAAATTCCTCAAAGCTTCTGTCTTCGCTATCGAGTGGGCTAAAACGCAGCTGGAGGTCATCAGAACAGATAACCGTCCAGATTCGATGTCAGAGTAAAAGTATCATCTTTTGCTTTTATCTTCCCCTTGCATCGTGTTATCTTATCTGTATCTCGCATTTCAACCCTATATATCTATGTCATCGTGTCTTTCTTGACTCGATTTCCTTCCAATCCATTTGGTCGCCGGACAACCTTTTGCAACGTCTCCGTCCTTCCCTTTGTTTATTTGCTTTTCAAATGCTATCGAAACATGTTCTTTCCTTTTTTTTGCTGGTCATGCTAAGTAGACCCAATAACTCACACTTACGCATCAACACTCTCATGCTACATGCCGCCGTTATGATCTTATGCATAAATCCCACTTCCGCTTCCCCTTACTCCATATCTGAATCTCTCTAGTGTTGATCTTTCTTTATTTTGATCTGTAGCGCTATCTTCATTTTAAATCCTTCCCTTGGTTTTTCTTCTCATTTAAACAACCCGTGATATTAAAACCTTCTTACTGTTCGTTCCTATCTACCTGGAACCCGACTTTTTTTCACTCGTTTCCTCCTTCGAGAGGCTCATCCTGCGCAGATTATATACTACAGTCTCTCATTACATGTCTGTATATTATGCATAGCGCAAGTCGCCCCGAATCAATATATTTATTACCTACAAGTGGACGGTTAGACTGAAGCGAATCTTTTCGGGTTTTGAGAGCAGGCGATGGTCTTTCGGGTTCCATTGTGCAGTGTGCGCGAGTACAAGGCTTGGCTGAATTTAATGGATGGTATTCTTCATGCGAGTATTTTCATAGAGAGACTCATGGAGAGCTTTCACAAAGGATTGTCAATCCGCAAACTGTGAACATAAACAGGCGTCTATCTTACATACCATAAAAGGCTAGTTGATTACGTAACTACCGGGTATCTTCGATTTCACGTGCTACTATAATAACTCTGCACTATCTTCAAGCCTTACAAAACATGGCACTATCATTTAACGGTCATACTGTCGTTGTAACTGGTGCTGGAGGAGGATTAGGCAAAGCGTATGCGCAGTCAACTTGAACATCGCTGTTTACATTCATATCATGGACTTATAGCTATTCACTGTTGTTTGCGTCCCGGGGGGCTAATGTGGTGGTGAATGACTTCAATGCTGCCGCTGCACAGAAGGTTGTTGATGAGATTGTCAAAGGTTCGTCCATCATACATGATTCCATTCTCGGAGCATCTCTGAATCTTGATTCTTAGCTGGCGGAAAGGCTGTTGTAAACACTTCATCCGTCTCGGATGGTGCCGCCGTCATCAAGACCGCTATTGATGCTTTTGGCACAGTTACTATCCTCATCAACAACGCTGGTATCTTGAGAGACAAGGGGTGAGCTACTCCGAATAATCGGTTGTTCACTGTTGAATCGTATTGAAGCTTCAAGAACATGTCGGACAAGGAATTCGACCAAATTGTTGAAGTACATCTGAAGGGTGCATTCTCCTGCACAAAAGCGGCATGGCCTCTGTTCCGCAAACAGAAATTTGGACGTGTCATCAATACCTCCAGTGCCGCAGGCCTATACGGTGTGTAGTAACTGCGCCCCCTTCTGTCGGTTCTTGAGGCCCTTATGTATGGCAGGCAACTTCGGACAAGCAAATTACAGTGCCGCCAAGATGGGTCTTGTCGGATTCACTAAGACTCTTGCACGTGAGGGGGCAAAATACAATATAAGGTCCTCCGCCATCGCTCCAGTCTGTCCACCTCTTACTTTTCCATGAATTGTAAATGCTAAATCCCGATGTTTACAGATGGCTGCGTCCGCAATGACCGAAACTGTCATGCCTCCAGAGATGTTGGCTAACCTGAGTGTATGTTAGATGGGCATTTTGTCATGGATTCCGTTTTGACGCTCTCGTTAGCCTCAATATGTTGCCCCATTTGTTGCAGCCCTTTGTCACCCCGACGGACCCGATGCTTCGGGTAAAATCTTTGAGGTCGGAGCTGGTTTCGTGGCGGAAATACGATGGGAGAGCAGTAATGGTACCATCTTCAAAACTGATGCTACTTTCACTCCTTCTGCCGTGAGTCTAGCGTCACGTCAAGCATTAATGCGGAGCTAATGAGCTAACAGGTAAAAGCCAAATGGTCCGATATAACTGACTTCTCAAAACCATACCAGTAAGTCCTTCAAAAAGAATCTACCAGTTCGTTTGGGTAACAATACGACGACCCAGCCCCTCTTCATTAGCAGATATCGACTCGACAGTAAGGATTTCAAGTCAATATCTGTATTTATGTCTGATAATCCACATTGCAGGCTAAACTTGAAGCTGCGAAGAAACTTCCTTCCAACGGTCAATCATCTCCCGCCGTACGCTTCGATGGGCAAACCGTAATCATCACTGGCGCTGGTGCCGGCCTTGGACGTGCCTATGCCCACATGTATGCAAAACTCGGTGCCAACATCATCGTCAATGATGTCAATGAGAAAAGTGCTAATACTGTTGTTGACGAGGTCGTCAAGGGTAAGTACTTTTCCATTCCATGATATTAGATCGATTTCTAAGGATATGCTCTTAGCTGGAGGAAAGGCTGCCGCTGTTGTCTGCTCAGCTGAAGATGGTGACAAGATCGTTCAGATTGCATTGGAAAAGTTTGGCGGCATCCAAGTACTCGTTGCAAATGCTGGTATCATCCGCGACAAATCCTTCCAGAGTCTGACGGAGCAAGAATGGGATATCGTTCTCGCTGTTCATCTTCGGTATACTTTGTTTTTTCTGTCCTGAATGTTTGTTTGCTCATCATCATTTTTAAAGAGGGACGTACAAGGTAAACAGGTCACTTTTTCGTGATTACATCCCTTGATTATACGATATGATCCAAGTGCGCAAAGGCTGTATGGCCTATCTTTCAAAAACAGAAATATGGACGCATAGTCACAACTTGCTCACATGTTGGCTTACGTATGTCAACTTCTCTTTCTTGTTCCTTCCTCGCTGACTCTCTTTGTAGATGGGAACTTCGGTCAAGCTAATGTAAGCTAACATTTTCAAATTGGACCTAAAGATAATAATAGCAGAGGATCACAGTACTCGACAGCAAAGGCTGCGATCATTGGTCTAACAAGAACGCTTGCTATTGAAGGTACAAAGTACAACATCATTGCCAATGTCATTGCACCAGCTGCTGGTACTGCTATGAGTAGCACTATCTTGTCGGTTTTCATTACCACTGTTTATTTCAACTTTTGATGCTTCTTCGTAGGCCTGGAGGGATGGTTGATGCATTAAAGGTCTGTTTAAAGGTCAAGATGACACGTTTTCTGACAATGTTTATACCAGCCTGACTTTGTCGCTCCTGTCGTTGGCTACCTAACGAGCAAAGGTCAGCGCATTGTTGTGGCTCTTCAGAAATAACTTATATAATTGTGCCTTGGGTAGACAATGAGACAACTTCGGGAGCCGTGATCGACGTTGTGGGTGGTTGGGCTGCCCAAACACGCTGGCAGCGTTCAGGCGGTTATGGCTTCCCCACCAGCAAACCGTACACAATCGAAGATGTGTTAGCAAAATGGGGTAAAATCACAACCTTCGGTACGTAGTTGCTGGCACAACACGGCTTGAATTTCAAGTAGCTTGACTTCTTCTGACTAGATGATGGTCGCGCTACGCACCCCGCGTCGTCACAAGAAGCTATCCAACAGGTATGCTTTCTCCTTCCACCCGAGACACGTCTAAGTTTTACATATTACAGCTCGTTGAGAACTTCGGTAACAAGGGTGATGATATAAAGTCAAAACTGTAAACTACACATTAGAACTTTTCAATATTGTATTTTACAATCACTTCTATCTATGTTGTTCCTTACTCTGCTTGTAAGCATGTGATTCCGACCCGTATGGCATATCTTCCACGATTCGACTTCAAACCCATACGTGCTAATGTCCTCTTTCCAAGGCGCCAACGCTTTTGCGGATCCCGAGGATTCGCAACTTGTCGCAGATGTCAAGAAAGTTGTTACCGAACCTGTTCCCTACTCTTACACTGAGGTGACCACACTTGGGGCCATGTTCAATCATTTTAATTCCGAACCTTACGCTTCTAGAAAGATGTCATCTTGTACAATCTTGGAATCGGAGCTACAGAGAAGGAGCTGAAATGGACATTTGAAGGAGACGATGAATTTTCCGCATTGCCAACGTTTGGTGTTATTCCTCAGTTCAGTGCAGGGGTTGCTTTGGATTGGCTCCCCAATTTCAATCCTGCATGTGATACTAATCATGCACCATGGAGTTTGTATTGACGACTACTGATTAGGCTAAACTACTCCATGGAGAGCAGTACTTGAGTATCAAAGGGCCGATCCCTACGTCTGGCGAGCTGGTTAGTGAAGCTCGGTAAGTCGACCACTTGACGAAACTACCACCCCCTCCATAAAATCTCAAGTAATTTCGTTCAGTCTTATGGAGGTCCTTGATAAAGGCAAAGCCGCAGCTGTGACAACCATTATTGAAACAAGGGACAAACATAGCGGTAAAGTTGTATTCGAGAACCAGATGACCGTCTTCATTCGTGGAGCAGGTGGTTTCGGTGGAAGGCGTGCTGGAAAGGGTGAGTTTTCATTGAAAGTTACCTATTCAATTCCAATTCATTCATTAGATCGTGGTGCTGCTTCCGCTGCCAACGTTCCGCCACAACGAGCTCCGGATGCCGTCATGGAGGAGCAGACTGGCACATCACAGGCTGCTCTCTACAGGTAAGCAACTTACGATCATCCTTGAATTGTGGGGCCCCCCCTTCATGTCTGGAGGTAGATTGAGTGGTGATTATAACCCACTTCATGTAAGTGGGACTACGTGCATGTCGGACTGGGAAATCATGGCTGTGTAGATCCTTCCCGAATTTGCTGCCATTGGCGGTTTCGACCAGCCTATTTTGCATGGTCTATGTACAATGGGGATTGTTGGAAAGCATGTCCTCAAGGCATTCGGACCGTACAAAGACATCAAAGTCCGGTAAGGAATTATTTATGCAACTAATAAGACCCTTTTTTGTCTCAATCACCTCTGCTGGTACAGATTTGCTGGAATTGTGTATCCAGGAGAAACTATAGTGACTGAAATGTGGAAGGAAGGTCAAAAGGTTGTGTTTAGTAAGTCGCAGATCAATCACTACCTCCTCCGAGTATATCCTGATTTTACATGTCTTTTTAGTTGCCAAAGTGAAAGAGCGGAGTTCTGTGGCTTTAGCAGCAGCAGCGGCCACCCTAGCGGATCCTACTCCTCAATCAAAGTTGTAATCAAGACTTAGAACAAACCTCTTTAGAGTATTCCAACACTTCGTATGCTGATTGTGGCCATCCAGCCCAAAGAATTATGCCGTTCGTTTAGGATTTATTTGAATACTGATGGAGATACAATGAGTGTTATGGTAAGGATTCAAGTGCCAAGAGACCATGAGGACTATGTGCTCCAGCACAATAAATCGGGGAAAAAAAAGTGTCAAGAGTACTACTAGGATATATGTGTGATGAGCAATGTCTTGTAGTATTCAGAGGCAGAGGCGAAAAAGCTTCAAGAATGATAATTATAAGTCAAAGCGTACTTGGTATAAAACTTGGTATAAATTATGTACACCCTAGGTCGCTACCTAGAAAAGTCAAAAGTCGTCAGGAATGGCTACAACGGGCCAAATAAATTTGCCAGCATACCAGGGTAATACCAGAAGGTGACCGCCAAAATCAGATATAAACCTAAGTCACATTGGTAGGTAATCATGGGAGTATAGGGAATGAAAACATACTCATGAGAACGAAGCCTTCCAGCCAATTCGATTTCCCGTCTTGCACTACATAGTTGACAGTGAGAACTGGAGTAAAGAATTTGTGAGCCACAGCCATGTACGAATAAGATAGGAACTAATGACCTGACAAGAACAACGCGACGGACTCGTATGGATCGAATAGTAGCGTCAATGGTTTACCCAATATCCATCCAAGTGTGACAATGAACCTTTGAGGAAAGAAACGGTCAGCATATGCTTTGGGAATCAGGTGTGTTGACCCATACGGAATAACGAAGAGAGCAATTTGCTGTAAACCCAATGCGACGTTAGTAACTCCCAGGACTAAACAATAATGAGACCTACAATACTCGAGCCTACTGCAACTCCTAAGCTGAGAGTAAGTTTGTCCTTGACAGAAACCGTCACGGCAGTTACATGTTCTAAAAATGATATATAAGTATAAGTATTATGATGAAAATAGGTTGTATGTTGCCTACGAACCTGCAGCATTGCCGACAATGGGAAGCAGGATCACTCCGACGAACTCTTGGCTGATATGACCACTGTCCGTTAATCCTTGAATAGAGTCGACGAGCCATTCGGCCGTGACTGCCACGAACTGGATGAAGTTGTCAACGTGAAAGATAACCTAGCATGTATGGGGAGGTAACTCACAACCGTGACAACAACAAGTAAACCAATTGTCGTCCATACACCCATCTGAGGTGTCTCTAATTCGCTTTCAGGCATTGCGTCATCTTTTTCTTTACTTCCTTCTGTGCTCGTAGTTGCATTATTGGACTCCACATCTTTATGTTTATTCAGACGCTTGAGCAGGGAATTAGGCGTTCTAGGCGAGTAAATAGTAGATTTAGCGATGTCATGACCCTCATCGTTATACAGAGCAGTGTGTGAGTAAAGTTGGAACCACAAATAACCTCCGTAGACTGGATATAATAGTGATCAGAATACAAATGTTTCGGTTAGAAAAATTGGCCTACTGATAAGAAGGATCAAGGCGACCTAGAAATGATGTCAAAAACTAGAAAGATTGTTCATAATACCACACTTACTCCATGGCTTACGGCGAGAATATCCTTCTTTTGTTGGGTGGGGTCGAGTTGGTTTGTGGTAAAATGAAAGGCAGCCGGCAAGAGTACAGCAATGACACTAATGGTCAATAGGGAAGAGTTCAATTGAGTAGCGCCTATATTGTGACGACGTCAATAAATGAATATCAAGGCAGAAATCATGGGCTTTGACTTACTGGCGCCAAACCCCTGCTCTGAGTATTTTAAGCCGCCGGCAAAGAAGCACATGCCCAGAACAAGTACTGGTATTACAGTGATGAACGTTAGCTCCCTATGAATGGAATGACGACTGGGCACTTACGTAGATTGCTGAGAATCGATCCTACCACTGTAATGACCAAGTCAAGGAAATCATCAAGCGACCGTGGGCAAGATCGAGGACGTAGGCTGAACTTACAGGAGGATTGTACGATGCGTAGGTCACATTTCACCAGAGCGATTATCTTGGAGATTCTGTAAACGACATGATTCAACAAAGGAAGCTGGATCGATACTCACAGCTACAATAAGTTCGACCCTATTTGTCGTGTATTCATAGGGTTAGATGATGCATTTATCCTGTGTTAAGGGAAACCTTACGCATTTCCCTGCAAGTGAAAAGGGGGATGAGTAAATCATGAGATTTATTGAAGATAAATCTTACGAGAGTGGCATTCATGAGGCCAGCCAATGTTTGCCCCACTCGCATTGATAATTCTTCTGTGGCAAATGACAATAACTAGAGGTGGCCGAATCAGCATAGCGCCAACATATAAGGTACATTTTAATCGCACTTTGGCTAAGGGTATAATGGAAAGGAATGAAACTGATGAAAGCAATACTAAGTTGGTGTATGGATTAGGTGTCAATGTGGAGACTCACAGATGAAGACTAGGGTATCGTTTTTACTTGATGGAGGCAAGGCAAAATGCAGAGCCCACTGTTGGAACAATATATGAGGACGATACACGGCGATGTGGTTGTGTACATACTGATATGGGTATACATATTAAGAGAGTATTTAGCCCTAACAATGCTTTTAGATTGGAATCATTTAACTATGAAGAGGTGACACGAACATGATGCAAACAGGATTGCTTGTAGACTTTTGAGCACAGTAGGCGGGGGTGCAAGCGGTTTCTCGGGCACAAACATCGTTGCGGCACGCTGAAGTGCGGTTGAACCCGTCCTGACACGTAAATTATGCGGGTGGGTATGCGCAGAGGAAGATGCGATGGCATTTGTGTCAGAGTCGTTAGAATTCTCTGTCGAGTCTGGCAACCGAATATTCAGCAATGATTGGAAGCCATACAGGGAAAATACGTACTCATTGGAAATATTGAGGAATGCTCACAGAGTGGGGTCGACTTATAGCCCCATGAAAAGTCACGCTGTCATGTCACACAGCATTCGCATAGCCTTCTTCTCTTGGCGGTGGTCAGCAGGCCTTTTGGGCGACCAGGTAACAAAACAATAATATTTAACGGGCCATCCTGACCAGCTTAAGCTAGCTTTTGGTGATAATAAAAATATTAGGCCACAATGCGACATGACAAATCTCCGAAAACATACCCCATCACGGAGAAACATACGGGGGCGGCGTGTATAGCCTCTACGCTACATCCTGTGGCATGCTCAAAAAAAGCGCAGTAGATTCATGATATTCTCTGCGCAGCAACAGAGCATTATATTCCAATAGATTGATAAACATCGCTAGTAGAGAAAGAGAGATACAATAGATAGAACCAATTGATTAACCAAAAACCCATGATAAAAAATTAAGATCACATCTTGAACAGCTCATTGAAGATTCCACTGCGACTTTTGCCGGTTATGCGAATGTAATATTTTTGGGAGAGGAAAGCCTTCCAGCTTTTGGGGGAAACGCTCATCCTTGATATGCGAAAGATACCGCGCCGTACAAGCCGTCTTCCCGCCCAAGCATACCATGACCTTGTAGGACCTTTCAAACATAAAGCCATCAACTAAAGATAGTTAAAAAGGTGAAGAAAGGGTACGTACCTCCATTTTGCGAGCATGCCACCCAACGCCACTATTAACATTTCCATTGGCGTTAGATAATTTCTCAAGCTCGAGTCTGAACGGATGATCATGGGGAAGGTCTCGGCGTAGGACGCTCCCTTCGCCTGACGATCCGGCTTGTGCCGTCCATCCACTGGCCGTATCGACATACCAGCCGCGACCACCTTTGCTTCGGATAATCCGCCAAGCCCCTGCTCCAGCCCCTAGGCCGCCGAGCATTGCCGTTGATAATTCGATAACACGAAGATTGGATGGCGGTGGCTTAATATTAGGAGGCGATGAGCTCAAGCTGAAAGAGAATGGTGGCCAACACAATGGACGAATCAGCTGCGTATGGAGAGCCAACGATGATTTACGGGTCGAGGACTTAGGATCTGAAGTAGGCCGAAGGCCGCAGTCCAGCTCCGGCGAAGTATTGACCACCGTCAAAATCTCGACATTCGGGGCCTTTATTTTTATAAAATCGGTCACCGCATTTAGATGCAGGTCTGGTATGTGAGAAAGGCCGAGAGATCGGAGTTTTAGCTGCGGCGTGACGAACTCCAAAAGTTCGCTTGTGATGGGCGCACTGGAAATGTCCAAGTAAACGAGGTTTCCGCTGAGGAAGCAGGGTGCAAGGGTTACAATCTCAAGCAAGTCCTCCTCAGTAAGTGGGGAAACGTATGTCATATCCCCATATAAATTCAGCTCACTGAGCTCGCTCGTGACTAGCGAGTGCACCAAGAACTGCTTGATACCCCCGCTTGTCAATTTTATGCAACGAGCAAGAGCAAGGGATTTCAGTCGGAGAGTCGAAGATTCCCCCAAAGAGTTGAGAATGTCTGTCGTAACGCGGGTGCCAGATAGGTCGAGATGAGTCAGGAAAGGGAAAGCCATTAGGAACGGGCCCAGGAATTTCGGTAAAATAGACTTGACGCCACGCATGCCCAAGCGTCGTAGGCCAGGGAATAGGAGAGGTTCGTACAACATCCTGCGTTCGGCTCGGCGCGGGCGACGAATATCTCCGTCCTCATCGCTACTGGACTCCATCTCTCCAGGGGGTGTGAGGTGTGTGTTTACGAATTCAGTGAAAGCATTCACGAAGACGGCACTAACACAACCCGTGAGATCAATGGCTTCCAGATCTTTGCACTCCCCCCTCCGTTCACGGTCCTCTTCCTCTATGTCATGGCATTCAATGAGTGCTCGACCACGAGTTGGACGACCACGCCCGCCGGAAGGAACTCCTCGTAAAAATAACTCATTTAACACGGGCAGTGTCAGGGCGCCGTCCATGTACTCGGTAGCGCCGAATGCGACAAGATTTGGCATTTCCTGGGGTTATGAATGTAAGTAATTACTTCAAGTGGGGGGTGAAAGAAATACCTTGAGCACAGCTTGGACTCGGTCACCAGTGACAAAGCGACTATTTACACCTTCTTCAACAGATCGACGCATACCAATGGTACGGAAATGGTTGAAATCCAGGTGACGCACAAAACGTCCAGGACGAGGGTCCTTGGGTGTTGGAACTGTCGGCAGATGATGAGAAAAGCGTATGAGAGGAAACAAGGTAATTCACCATAAACACCAGACGCCCGGGAATTCATAACATCCTGGATGGCGTCACTGATAGTCCTTAATAACTTCCACCGGGCCGGGCTCTTACTTTTGGGTCGAAGTCGTCGGGGACTCGGATCACGGGAAGCAATGGGAGAAAGTAAATCTGCGGAAACTGTAGTATCTGGGAAATCTAGGTGGTCGAAAAACATAGATTCTTCTAGACGAGGTGTATCTAATTTGTTGGAATGAACACTAGAAGACCGTATGGCAGCATTGGTAGCAGCCTTGATGGTCACTTCCATCACAGAGTCGACGGTCTCCTCTTCGTAATTCCAAGCAATCTCTTCGACAAGAGAGAGCCATGTTCGAGGCAGGCGTACCTCTAACCTATGTACCAAAGTGTCAGCAAAGATATACAAAGGACGACGACAAAACGCACTTGTGCCATAGCCATGGTTTTGCAGCTTCGAACC
Organism: Phlegmacium glaucopus; assembly: GCA_015039465.1. Taxonomy (NCBI): domain Eukaryota; kingdom Fungi; phylum Basidiomycota; class Agaricomycetes; order Agaricales; family Cortinariaceae; genus Phlegmacium; species Phlegmacium glaucopus. Next base: position 958,496 of record MU130379.1, read on the forward strand.
ATGCGTGATTTACGAGACAAAGGTTTGCCAATGTACGACGAGCGACCGGTTCTGGCCAATAACCGGCAGGAATGGAAGAAGGGTGCGCTGTGGGGGCAGTATGATCCGTAACAATGAGGGGATCAAGAGAAGGCTCGTCAGGAAGGAGACAAGATGCGTAAACATGGGCACATATGGCGTAGAGAAGTTCAGGAGGATACTCGACACGGACGGTGGACATTGTTGAAAAAAGTGGGGTTTTCTGGAGGAGTCAAATGTAGGTCCTATTTATCGGATCTGGCTTTCCAGGAACTTGATTCCAAAAAAGTATTCCCGAAATGATTATGTCATACGCCGTATTGCGGAATCCCGAAAAAGCTGAGCCGACTTCTATATGTCAAGATCACTTTGGTGACCAACTCCAAATCATGTGGCCAAATCGCTATCTACATCTGGATCAACGACACATGACTAGCCTAGACAAAAACGTAAAAAAACTAGTAAATACATCAGAAAGCGCTCTGTCACAAGGCAGGTTAGAACTATGTAGGCCCGACATTCCGTTCTACTCTGCGGCCAAGGTCGACGGTCCTGGTGCCTCCTGAGTCCTGACATATTGCACCCTGGAACGTTCCAAAATTGCCCCACAAAAAAAAACGCTCATGGACTGTCCTAATTAATCTCCGTGGCTTTAATCTCTTTAAACATCCTGGGGAAATTGACGCGAGAGTCGCTCGATCACTTCGTTTGCCTGGTCCCTGAAAGAAATACGCAATATAAAACACCTTCTGTATCATGGCTTTCGTAAATGGCGTCTTGTGACCACAACCAATTTCAAAAACACTACACTTGGTGTCATATGCAAATGTCTTGATGATGTCGTTCCACTCTTGCGTCAAATGATCCCCTGGTAGTTTACCAAACCGCACAATGGTCCTTAGGGGGCTAGCGTCAATGACTGAGTTCATACCCTCCCGACTGGAAGCCGTTTCTCTGAGGACTTATGTTATGGGCTGGGCTGTTGTCAAGCCCAAATCAAGGATATCATTTTCCAGTTAAGAAGTACAAGGTGCGTGAGACGTATCGTAAATCTATTTATTGGCAGCCGTAGTATTCCAAATTTTTATCAGAGGCTGACGGGAATATGAGCGATAGATGTTTCCAGATAGATATTTTCCACCCTTACCTTCTCGAAATGCATGGGATGTTTCGGGAATGCATGTCTTGTGCGCTCATGCAATTCCGGTATGACGGACTTTTTTCGGAACGACGTTTGAGGACTGTCTGTTTTTTTTCTTGCTTTGGTCGTTGGTGGGACTGATTGTTATGATAGATAGGCTACCGCATAGTCTTCACGTGGACCCACTGATTCCTCATATGTTCACCTCGTCATATTTTTCTCCTCCTAGAGACGGTTACCCGCATTCCGTACACCGATGTACCCCATCCGCACTGGCTTGTTAATTACGCGTAAGGTCCACAACTCAAGAGGTGTCCAAACTATAAATGCCAAATGAAAGCAAGCGAAGTTCGTATCGTCTCAGTCTTGATATGAAGCCTCGGTGCCGAAGGCAATTCAATATAGGATACTCGACTGAGTGAATAAATTACGGGGCGATGATACTTATATAAGTATGGCTCGCCATGCATCGGGATAATCTCTGGGACATGGCGTTCAGGATTTGGACCAATGTTATATAGTATATTTTACATTCACATCCACTTGGGTGACAATCCGCAGGCTTTTATTCCAAGGAATATATTATTTTGACAGTTAGAGTGGTGAAGCTGAGTCTGTTACATAAATAGGTTTGCCTCGACCCCTTGCACTGCCAGTAGTCACATAACTCTTCAAGGATTATTTTAAAGTTATTAAATACTCTTAGTGAAACTATGCTAATATTATGTAACAAACATTAAAAGTTTAGCATAAATCCAATTTGGGAGATACTGTGAGGGCCGTATTTACAGATTATCATGAAGGCGTTTCGAATGACTCTTTGCTGGACTTATGCTGAACTTATTGAGAATGTTTATTGAGGGTCTTTGACCCAGTGTAGATTGTTTAATCAAACCTTTTTTTAGGAAGGTGCCAATATTTTCCTATATTTGACCGCAAGTCATCCATTCTGGCGTTCTGCCATCAACTCCCCCGCAAATTTAATTATAATCTTTACTTTGTATCCTTGGACAAAAAGTGGAGTTGTAATTTAAACTTGTGGCAAAGTATACAACTCCACACATTTACCCTGCGGGAAGTCACTCACCATGTGAATTTAGATCCATCCCAGAACTTGAAAGAAGTTCAAAAGTTGGCATTTACAAAGTGGTTGGAGGTGCAAAAATAGTTTTATTAGAGATCGAAATATTACGAGTTTAACTTTATAGTAACATGACTGACAGCTGCCTTAGTATCCCCATGGAGGTGCATTGCATTTTGTGTCCACATACGATTGCATAATGGAACGTTCAGGCCATTTCACATCGCGAGACATCGCGCCGCTCAAAAGACGGAACCTATGATGATACCCCGTGCAAAACATGAAGCGTGGATGGTTAGTTTCGGACATAGAAGTCATATTGGACAAACATCCAAATCAGACTTGTAGCTAAAAGGACATGGTTAGATGAGTGGAGCATCCGTCACAGCTAAGGAACTTACTCGAGACAATGACGGGACTTATTACGGGACCCATCTTGCAAGAGCCGAAAATAAGGATTTCAGAAGAGAAGTGACCAAATGCGATGAGGTAGGACAAAAATGCCATGTCATATACACTGTCGAATCAAAGTAAGAAACATAACATAGAGGAGGTGAGTAACAAGCTAACATTTTATTATTGATATTGTATGCCGCGTATACACGAATTACAGCAGAAGTGAGTGTCCACATTGCGAATGTACGCGCTTGAAGAGCGGTCACTGATGCAGCATTCCAATTAACTGAGTTTCAAAAAACACATTTTAAAGCAATTTTACCAGCGTTAGGTGGTACATTGTTATATATCCTTCGGGTGAACGTGAGCGTCGCAAAGTTTTGTACGAAGTTAAAGACAGCTGTTGCCGCAACAAATAATTGCCAGTGGGCCAACCAACCTGCAGATGTAGGGAGATCTGAAAGGATAGAAGTTGACTGGAAGAGAAGAGAAGAGAATAGATATCTTACAAGTAGTGAACATGTGTGCGTTGGCAGTGGTCAGGTCCAAGGACTCGAAGCTTACATAAGTAATTCATCGTGACAAAGTAATTTAGTGAGCTTTGTTGGTTTTTGCAGGACATGCTGGTCAGCGAGAGGTCTTGGCTGTAGAGTCTGGAGACATCCCCCTCAGCGCTGCTCAACCATGGAACAATCAGCTCAAAGACCTGGCTCAATACGTTCTGTGGCAAGTAACTCTAGCATCGGTAGTGGCGTTAGTCTCTCGCGTCGGCCAAGAATCAATAGGGCTCGCTCTAGAACTCTTACAGGATCCTCTTCGCGGTCAGAGGACCCTCCGCAAAGTCCAACAGAGTCTATTCTGCCATATCTTAACGATCTCGTCGTACAGGATCCCCTGGAGGAAAAGCCGACAATAGTCGAAACAGCTATAACCGTGCCCCCTATTAATTCTCCAAGTTCTTCGGAGCAAGTACTCGAGATACGTAGTACCGACACTGCGTCTTCCCTAGAACCTACTGCCGCGGATGCAACCATCGTAGAGGCTCCCCAACTCCTTAATGCTGGCAAGCAGGTACATACTAAACCTTTTTATGCTGCTTATCTGAACTCTAACTATGTGAACCTCCAAAGTCAAAAGCTATTAGAGTGGCATCGAGCCTTCCTCATCTTGACACTGGGTATCGACCGCCGCCATCAGCTTTCTCTCGTGATCCAGCCCTTACGCCTGTTGCAAATGTACGCGATTCTGTGTCGACCCATCAGTCAGGATCTTCGTCATCCCTTTACCCTCCTTCCACTTCAACCACTTCAATGCCCGGGTCACCTACGTCTCCACTCTCCATGTCAGATCGTATTGATCAACTCATTCTCCCTTCTGTTGCTCCCGAAGTGAATGACGTTCAGGAATATGACAGTGACGACGTATCGTACCGCCTTCGTCTCCTCGTCAAAAATAACTACTTTCTTCCACCCGCACATTCAAAACCATCTCCTGAAGATTTTGCCTCCACCTCTCCGAATGCCAGAAAAGCCTCTACTCCGTTTTTGGACTTGTTTCGCGTTGGTAAATCAAAGTCGAAACCTTCGACACCACCTGGACCCTCTCCGGGTTTTGATTCAGCTGCGCCAATGCTCAGGACAACATCCGACTCCATTGCTGCTCCGTATGCGCTTCGTCCACAACAACCGCGCTCATCATCGCAAATGCCACGACTATCCCCTCATTTGACATGCGCTAGTCCGAGGGGAAGAGTAGTGGTTGTAAGGGAAAAGATGAACGATATTGCCATCGCAGCGAAACAAGCGGAACAGGATTTAAAGACACGGGGTGTTAGGATAGATCAAGGATCCCAGAAAGCGAAACAGGAGCCGATTGATGATGTAATCGATCCGACAGACGCTGTTGACATCCCTCTTCTTTCGCCGTCGTATCCATTTGCAATCCAAGCATCAGCATTGCATGGTCTGGGTGTTCTCGATTCCGTAGGCGCAGCAGCGCTTGCTGATCGTCTGCCTCCTACTAAAAATCCCAATTTGTCAACCTCATTTGACTCTGCCGAGGATAGCTGGAGGAAAGCCCTTCTGCACGAAGCAGTTCATCATTCGTTGGACAATACGCCCGATGTGTCAAGCTTCTCCCATATTTTGGGAGCATCCACTCCATTAGGTTCTCCTCGATCAAAACGGACCGACATTCCCTTGCGGGTGGACACCCCAACGAACACTGCTAAAATGATCCAACAGAGAATAGTCGCCCAGCCACTTATAGATACCCAAGAACCAAGGCCTACTAAGCATGTTCGCAAGAAATCCAACCAAAGCCAGGCGTCAACATCCAAGGGCAAGAACGGCACCTTCTTGATGGTTTCCCCAACTTCTACACAAGCGTCTGGAAGACCTGCCAGTTACTTCCCTGAACGAGTGGATACTCCTTCAGGGCCTATGACACCTCTTGGCCCCCCTCCGCGACGACATTTTGTCAACACTGTCCATTCATTGTCTCAAACTGACTTGATAAGCGGTCATCAGTCTTTGGAAATATCAGATAGATCAATGAGTCGAGGTTCACCTTATAATGCTCTGCGGCGAACAATGTCGTCTCCTTTACTCGCTGAAGGCTACGAATCATCATCCGCAAGGCAGCCCATGCCACACATGCCAACTGCGACACAGCATCCAAGGGACTCTCAGGCCACCACTGTATCTTTCAATACCATCCGGGAAAGTTACGACCACCTGAACGGCGTCATGTCAGATAGCCACGAATCGGAGGATGGCGCAGGCGTCCGTGCATCATTAGCCTTATCTGCAGTGAGAGGTCGGCCTTCTCTGTCTGAATACTCACTTTCGTCAATGTCTCCGACAACATCTGTGTTCCAAGATATGCTCAACCGTGATGATTTTTCTGGTTCTTCTCTAAATGCTGGTCCGTCCCGCTTCAGTCTTGAGCAACAAAATGCCATTAGAGCTGGCATAACCCCCCGCTACTCCGCTATATCCCCACCTCCCAGAATGTCAAGCTCACTTAGTTATGCTGTTCTCGCTCCTCCACGCGGTTCTTCTTTGAATTACTTTGCACCTGGGAAACCTCATGTTCCACCGCCCGTGCCCCAATCAGATCAACCTCATCAATCTGATTCAGACAAATCAACGCTACAACTTGAAATATTGGCACCCGAACCGACTACACCACCTTTTCCTCTATCCCGCCACGCGCCGCTTGCTGTCACCATTTCGACGACGAGTACTCCTGTTACAATCCACTCCGCCCCTGGACCTTCGTCGCCAACATCATTTTTCGACACTATCCAGTCGCAGCCTAACGCCATGGATGACTTGGAGTCTTCATCTGACGAAGATGAGGATGAAGCAGAACATCAACGTCATCAAGATCAAAAGTTATTTGTTGATTCTCGCCATCGAGCTGTTTCTAACGTTTCACCGTCTCAAAGGCCTTCTATCATGAGGCTGGGAAATTTCTCCACTCCTTACCTTCGGACAGGGGAGAGCTTTCGACAAAATTTACTTCCAATTGGTAACAACCCCCATTCCAAACAATCTAGTACTTTCCGTCAACCTTTTTTCATGGATCGAAAGAAAGATGTATTACCATCGTCTACATTCGATTTTTTCAAGTATGCTAAAGAGCATCCACCACCAACTTTAGCTTCTCTGTCCACACCTGCAGGATCAAGCGATCCACCTCGACCTTCGACCGCGGACGATGTGACTGTTTGGAAAACCAACCAGAGAGCGCAAGCATCTCTCAGGAAACTAGATGGCATGCTAATTCAACACATGGAAGATGAGAAGGATACCATCAAAAGGATAGCTACCACGCTAAAACAGACCTCACCTTCCAAACGCATACGTTAGAAACGATACATCCCATTCATTCAACCTTATACCTCATTTGTTTTCATAGTATCAACTTTTCTTTTTCTTTTTTCGAACTAAGTTTTATCGCACATAGCATATCCTACATTACAATTTTCTGGATCTCTTTCGTTTGATATCTCGCTCATGTACAGTGCTCAATGATTTATTGCTCTTATTTGGCAAACTTATAGACGCCAGTGGCATCGTTCCTAATTGGGCGTTCGGGGCAATTCCGAATCACCACAGCCTGCCTTGTACTCACACAGCTGCCTTCCTTTGAACATTCACTGCCTTCCTTTGACCCTTCCATTCACTTCCCTCCATTACGCCTCAGATCCTTTTATCCATGGAAAGATACAACGAAAGACCTTACTACCCTTATTCATGGCACCAGGTAAGGCTATGACTCGTTCATACCATGTTACTTGCTGAAAGTTTGATGTCAAGTCGCATGATCAGGTAGATGAGTTCAAGCCCACGAAATTTATATATCTTCTAATTAGAACTGTGATTATTACCGCTAGGCGACTGTATTGCTTATGGTGCCATATAATGTTCAGGATGAAGATCTTTCTGTGCGTCCTAAATGGTGTTTGGGTGGTCCTTCTCTTGACAGAGGTTTTGTACCTCTCTCCTTCAGGTAGTTATAGACCGGAACCATCTAGTCATAGGCGTAAGAGGTCAACCGTCGATCATCAAGGTGGGTTATCATCCATCGTACCATCAGTAGTAACTTCAGTTTCGTGTAGGGGCGTCTATACAGTACGATCGACACTACAAGCTCTGTGTGGCAATTAGAACCTCGTACTTCGAGGCAGACTGGACGAGAACGCACACTTTCAACAGCGTCTACAACCTCAACTCATTCTTCCTATGCTTTTGTATCCGACCCTGATATCTCGAGTAGTTTCGCGGCTTCTCTGGAAAGTGGACAAGCATCAGACGTTGATGACGTATACACCACATCTCCAGAGCACTCTTCACCAAATCTATCATATGACGATGAGGGTTTAGATCCCATTCGTCGACGAAAGCTCAATCTTAATGTTGTCAATTCTCGCTCTGTTTCTCCGGGTCATGCACACCCTAGCATGACATCGTCCTTTTCATCTCTTGATTCTTTCCAGTCCCCTCGATCGGGAAGATTATTGACAGTCCACCTGGAGAAGCAGAAATCCATAATTTGGCCGTCTCTTATTATTGGTCCTGTGCCCGAGTCACTTTCGCCAACTCTCGCAGGTTCGGTAGTGTTTGATGCAAGCCTCGAGATGGAGCAGCAGTACAATATGGATCCAACAAGTTTGGCACTTATTGCATTGGAGCTTTCTGATATTCGCAAAGATAAAGAAGAGGCGTTCGAGTACTTTCTGTGAGTTTGCGCTGATACCTTCAGGAATTTCCTCTTTCTGACGCCTTTCTTTAGACGGGCATGGCACCAGGCACATGTACCATCGTCAACGATGCGTCTTGTGTCCCACTATTTACCCCTTCAAGTGGCCACTACTTTAGGTCAAAATGCAGAGAATCCAACCAGGGGCACGACAGGCTACTATTTGAAATCCGTAGGTGGTTCTAGGGGCCTCGCCCAGCTTTACCTTGAAGCAGGTTTGTTGCACTTGGAGGGTGCAGCCTCTACCCTCCTTGCCTCGTCTTACTCCAGCCTATCATCTATCCGGATGCCTCTGCATTCCCAAATCGGCGAAGGAGGAACAGAGGCATGGAGACGAGATCGCGAAGCTGCCGGACATTTTTTTGAACAAGCTCGAGTACTCCAACCCAACCTTGACATTCCTACACTTCCAGCCGAGAGTGAGTTGGAACTCGAAATGCCGTCCATGCATTTGGCGCCGTCAGCTCCTGATAGTATCCAATCAAAAGAATCCATGTACGCCGACTCTGAGCCTGAAGTCCCAGTTGCTCGTCGACGCAGAAGGAAAGAGGAACAGGCACTGTTTGATAAAACCTCTGCTGGATTGGACGATATGGAGAACACATGGTACCTCTATATTCCCGGTATTATTGGTGCTGGGACAGCTCTGCTCGTTGTAGGGATCGTTGGGGCACTGAGTTTTTCGACGTGGTCAAGGAGAAACCAGGGCTCTTGAAGGGCGACGCAAGGCTTGTTTGTGGACTCGGAAGTGTACGATTACGACGGTGATGCTGGTGTTTCTATTACATTTGCTATCCCACCTTGAATTACTTACCGCTTTCGCATAGTTTTTGTAGTCAACGAAATGCTTCAAGTTGTTTTGCTATACTATGTACTTATCATGGATTGAGTCATGCCCTTGTTGTCCTCAATATTAAGTAATTATTTGTTGGCAGTGACAATTAGGCCCTGCGGCGCCCGATTGCAAGTAAATCTTCTGTGAAGTCCAATACAAACATAACAACTAGACCGGTGACCGGCGGAAAACTTTCGATAGAAACGTTCTCCTACTCATTCCTCGCCTGGTTCTCTGTGAATAGCAAGATTTCTCCGCGGTAACACGATGTTAACCTCACCCATAAAAACTCCGTACCTCACTTCATCAACAATCCAATTTAACGGCTGTGACATGGCAGATTTCTCTGAGGATAAAAGGCGCTGTAAGAAATAGCAGATGGCCAACCAATTTTACCTACTCAATTATTGTTGTGATTCCTCTCGTAATTTGTGCTGCACACGACCTTGATTTGAAGATTCGGGTTATTGCGAGTACTACGGCCATAGGTGCAGTAAGTAACAAAATTGTGTAAATATATAACGGTGTAGTGACGGTTTCATAAGTGGGAAACCATGGCAAAATTCGACAATTCTTATGTTCCCGAACCTTCACATGGATAATGAAGTAAGAGGAATAAATAATAACGGACAAGAATAACTTCATATTTCCAATTTTCGCCGTTACATGCTGGGTGTATTACCAACGTTCTAAATGCTAATTCTATCCGCAACAAATTACTAGGCATTCTAGATCTGGAAGACATTAATTAAACTGCTGCAGGGATTCCAGGGAAAAGGCCGCAACTATTTATGTTTGTAAACGGTTTCCGGGGGTTTAGGGGGTTTACAGTTTGTGTTTATTTACAGCCCACCAAAGTAGTCAATTTTTACTGTGGCGTCAAGTGTTGGTGCAAACTACCATATATGACTTGACTAGACTTTTTACATAATCTCCTAGAAATTCCCGAATGTATGCCAGACCACCATAAATTGTGACTCAAGTTAATCTGGGTTCAATTTGTAGCCAAACGTCTGGCTAATCATAGTTTATCTGACAGCAATTTCTTTTAGTAGCCCACTCCGTGATAATTGTGTACAGGCTCATCAATCAGCAGGATACGCATGGCCCGTGACTTGCCGGCTATCCGAGGAGATATCTGAGTTGCTAAACCGTTTTTGCTGAATCTTATTTGTAAACTATATATATACCTTTATTTAGTATTTACAACGACTTCTCCCTGTACATGTTGTTGTCCGTCGGTACTCGTCAGTGGTCATGTCAATTACAGCAGTAGGTGTAATCGCCTCTAAATTATGAGGCTGAATGAGGCACGATTATAGGTAATTCTCCGAAAGAGAAAGAGGAGCTTCTTAGCGAAGGCGGGATGTTCACGCGTTCCGCCGCCGACAACAAAGGCGTATTATTCCTCTGCCAGGTGGGACAATGTAAGGGCCCGAGGAGGGCCGGAAATTTTTTTAATCAAGTAATTAAATCTGCCTTATATGATCTAGCGTAGAAAGGTAAAGCAAAGCAAAGCAGATGATGCGCTTGAGCGGCAAAAGAAGCACTTGGTGTAAAAATAATGGCGCCGTAAAGGGCGTGCGGGTTGTGGATAAGTGAGTTGAACGTTAAACCTGCTGTAAATCAGCGTAATTTACATACAGTGAGTTATGGTACATCAACCCGAAAGTAAGCACTTTACGTTGCCCCAACCACGATTTTTAGACCTAAACAGTGAGGCAAAGCTATAAAAAGGAGCCCTTATACAAGATTCCGAATCTAGGGAAGGGCCGGAAGGATGTAAGGAAGAGCGCAAAGGACACCACTCCTAATCGCATATCAAGCGACGGCATGCCGTGTAAATCCGTTGACATAAGGTGTCAAAAACGTTATTTGAACCGAAAAGACCGCGGAAAAGGACCGTTATCGATTCTCAGGGACCTAACTCCAAACCTCGCTTAAAACCCCGCATTAATGACTGTTCTGAGCTTTTCTGTCCAAGTTATCGCATTGTCTGTAATCGATGAACCGCATCGGTCTCGACTCCGATTGGTATTTTATAACCGGTTGCTTTCACATCTCACAAGATGAGTACCTCATGGAATGTCAGATTCCTTCAATCAACAAATGGAGTCAACACTCGATCCCATCATCATGCCCTTATCATCTTGAATCAGCCTTTCTGTTTACCTCTTCTACTCAGACTCTGGCATTCTTCGCAATGGCGCTGTTGCGCGGATGGCGGGGCCAATCGGCTCTTTGATAGCTTCCGCACATCCGAGGAACGCAACAAGTGAGTATGCCAATACTCGGGGCTAACAGAAAACCCATCCTTTTCCGAGCACAGATATTTTCCTGACTTGATCAAGGGTGACCTGGATTCCATACGTCCCCAAGTTCGAGAGTATTATAGTTCTTATGTGAGTTTGCTCCATTAAGGTAATGCAAAAAAACCTAACCAATATTTACTTCAGGGTGTTCCAGTTAGCCATGACAATGATCAGGACTCAACAGACCTGATGAAGTGCATTGCTTCTCTGAGGGACAAGGAGGTATTTCAGGGCTCACCGGTTTGCTTCCACAGAGATACCTTGACGTTCCCTACCTTAAACTTTTATCCTTTTTCCGGTTTCAGCAGTACGATATAATTCTCCTTGGTGGTTTATCCGGTCGTCTAGACCAAACCGTTCATACCCTTTCCTATCTCCATAAACTTCGGAAAGATCGTAATCGCGTGTTTGCAATCACAGACGACAATGTTGGCTGGGTATTAGATAGCGTGAGTAACGGCAATACATCTTGGCTTTCTCGTATCCTCCCGTGGTTAACATCGCTATTAGGGTGAACATGAGATCGAAATAGATCATGATATTCTGGGACAAACATGTGGACTCCTTCCCGTTGGAATAGACTGCACGATACTGTCAACCTCTGGTCTAAAATGGAACTTGAGTAGGTGGAATCATTAGTAATTGCATGACACTAACCAATCTTTTTTTACTATGCAGCGGAACACCCATCATCATTCGACGGTTTGGTTTCTACGTCAAATCATCTGGTTCCCACCGAACCCGTCGTTTGGATTAAAACAACTAAACCAATCTGGTGGACAGTAGAGCTGAAAGATATTAGGTGACGGGAAATAGTAGACGACGAATCCCCCATCTCAATAGTGGCACTACTATCAGATGAAGGCTATGGGGCATTTTAGATAACGATTGGCTGTATTGCGCCACAGAAATAATAATAAATGGATTTATCCGAGGCAGAGTCACAATCATCTGCCTTTTATTCATTACCACCACCACGAATGTCAAATACACAGCCAACCATCACGGTACTGTATTTTGCTGCAGCCTCTACTACAACTGGGCTAGCTTCAGAAAAGATATCCATCCCATATGAGGGCTTGAAACTCTCAGAACTGGGCAGCATTTTGACTTCCCGCCATCCAAAATCTGACCTAGGGAAAGTGTTGAACACTAGTCGATGGAGCGTTGATTTAGGAATGATTGATGATCCTGAGGTTATTATTCTCAAAGGCGGAGAAGAGGTTGCTGTTATCTGCCCAGTGTCTGGTGGATAAGGGTGAGAAGCCGTGCTTGATGAGAGGATAGGTTTATCTCACAGTCCTACTTGCTTCCAGAAATCTCCCTAGTACTCTGAATATTTTATTAAACAAACACCATGAACAACAACTCCCTGGCGAAGGCCGCATTTCAGGCAATCCGCTTGACATCGAGTACATTCCTTATCAAAGAGTACAATGACATATATTCCGAACATCCTCATATTTATGCAAAATTGGTGTTATCATCCAACACAATGCTCATCATCGATACCGGCTGTGGTGGTGCATCCAACGATCCTGACATTACAATCAAAAGCTTAAGAGAATTCATCGAAACCGTCAAAGTAAAAGACAACAACGGATTGCCGTTGAATGAGGGCAGTATGAGCTATGTGGTGGCATTAACACACTGTCACTATGATCATATCCGTACGCTCAATGTCCAATTATTCATTGGTTTATATCTTACATCTTGATTAGTTGGAGTCGAGGATTTGTGAGTATATTCCTTCTTTGAGCTTCGCTCCCAACTTGATAAGAAAACAGCCTAAATTCAGTCATCCTGGCATCGGAACATGATCCTAATTTCCTTGAACGAGATGCTCTCCCTGAACATTCACTCTGCAGCGCACTTGGTATCAAAACCCCCCAGTACACCCCCACACTTGTCCCACATCTTTACTCCATCACCTCGTCAGGCCCTGAAGCCATTCCCCTGGGTGTAACCATCTTGCACACACCAGGACACACTCCAGATGAAATCGCACTTTATGATCATGCCGAAATGATGTTATACGTTGGCGATTCTCTGTACGAATACGAGCCCATCATCTTTCCGAGTGAGGGCTCAATCGTGACATGGTTCGAGTCTATGGACTACCTTATCTTGTTCGTGGAGGCAATAAATGGTGACCCAAAGACTGCATCGGGATGTGAGGTCCAGATAAACTCTGGACACTGTACTGTCCTTCAACCAGCACTTGAAATTCTTCTAGCTGCGAAAGCATTCATGGGGGATGTCGTAGAGGGCAGGGAGAAGGTAAAAGAGAGACAGCAGAGGCGAGGTGAAGAAACAGTGACATATGAACAAAGTGGGGGTCGATTCTCTTTGCGATGTCCAGAAAGGTTGATCCTGGAGATGCAAACCAAAGGAAACTAATAAAGCAAAATGGATTACAATGTATTTTAGATAGAATTTCTGGACTGACTGACATCATGGGAAGGAAATCCTGTTTCAACTGTGTTTCTTGATTCTAGATCCAAGAAACTCTTGTTCTAAATCAGCCAAGAAAGTGTCCGCTTCGGTTGCAACAGGAATAGCTTTCTTCTTCCCTTTGATTGATGACAATGTTTGGGATTCCAGCGCAGCGAAAGGATCGCTAGATATAGTGGGCTGGGCAGCATTCGCCTCCCTGACTTCCATCGGCTGAGCACCTGAATGTGAGGGTAGTGAGGGAGTCTCCGAAGCAGCATCTGCGTTGACTCTTGACGCAGCGTCACCATCCAGTTTGGGTTTCTTTCTCTTCGCTTCGATCATCTTTCTCCTCTCTTCCAACTCTCTTTTCCTCTTTTCCATCGCGCGACTTTTCACAGTACCCGTCGTTCCAGGTGCCTCTCCATCACGCATACCTTCAACTTCTCCAGGCTTTATGTCCACGGCACCCAACTCCTGCCTCATCTTTGTGGTTTCCTCTCGTGACGCTTTTAATTCTTCCATTTGTGCCCTCCTTGTTTCTTCGTCTGCAGAAAACTGATAGAATCCAGCACCCTTGGCGCGGATCTCATTGGAAGCATCGTAATGCACTCCAAGTGGATTATTTTCCTCAGAAAACGCCTTCGCAATTTCGGCCACACGTTCTTCAGATGGCTGGTATGTCGGGAAGTGATTGACAGGATTGCCTAGAAGAAAAGAAAGGTTAGAAAATGAGCGGTTCCTTGCAAAGAATGAATATCACTAACGTATGACAATATCTCTACGAGAAAACACAGGTTTAGTATTGTCGCATGGTAGAGGGGTATGTAGGCTTACTCATCTTCATCAACTTCATCTTCTGGGTCTGGCCTGAGATTGCGGGGCACTTCAGAACGCCGAGCTGTCCGGATTCGTCCAAACTCATCTTCATATTCAACAATAGGATCATCCTGTACAAAAAGATTGAACATAAGGAGAATAAAGAGTCGATAAAGAACATACATCGTGCAGCGGAGGTTTGGGTACCGTCAGTGACTCGTCCTCATCACCACTACCGGCCTCATAGTACCTTGACGACGCCGTGTGCGAGTCAAACTGTTCAACCAGGGTCACATTCATTAGCAAAAGGTTGTCCAAGGATAATCTCCTATCGCTAACTCACGTCGACCAATAGTGCATCATATTGTGCATCGTTTAATCCACCCGTCTTTCCTCTCCTCAGTTTTTCATAGATTTTTGCCTTTCGTTCAAGCACCGCACGAGCAGAGTCAAGTGTGGGTCTACTGATCTCTTCCAATTCGATATCACGATTGGCTCGAGATGTGACACCTTTATTCTGACGCGTCCATACCGTTGGTTTCTATTTTGAAGCACCTGGTTAGTTATGAGCATATTGAATATGATATAGTGTACCTTGTCTGGTCGTTTCACCCCGCCAATAATGGTGGTACTTTTTCCTGACCCTTTGGCTTTGGCAAAGTCTGCCTCCTGTTTGGAAAGCTCAGCCTTGAGGTCGAAGAATGAACTTGCACTAATTCCTTTAGCTTTTGACTTGCTCGCGTGAGACATTCTTCAGTACAGGATAAGATGTTGTGCTCGAAGCCAAGCGCTGAGCAGGCTCCTGGTCATGTGATCACCATAAATTTTAAAATAACTTAATAAGATTGTAAAACTACGCCACAAGCGAGTTTAAATATAAAGTAATGTAAATCGAATAATGATAATCCTTGTATAGTAGTGTCGAAAGAAAGTAATAGTTGTGTTTAATCCCTTGTTCAAAATTGCCCGTGCATGCCACTCGAGTCTTCATGTCAAACTCCCCATCTACAAAAACAGCGCTCCAATGAGTCCAACAACACCGACGAACCCATAATTGTTTCCTTTCAAGATAGACTCAGCGCCTGAAGAGCTGGTAGCGGCAGCGCGAGCCGAGGTAGTTGTACGGGAAACGCTCTGGGTCACACCGCTTGGAGACGCTGAACCCAAAGATGCAGCGCGACTAAATGGAGAAATATTCATTGATAAATTTCGCATCATAAGATAATGAGTCAACATACGTTGGGGTTGCTCCAGAAGCAATGCTAGTCGGGCGAGTGGTTCCCGTAACAGCAACGGTACCGTTGGGAGTTCCAGAAGTTGATCCATTGGGTGTGCCAACAGACACGTCTTGAGCGGCAAGAGACGGGGGAGGCGGGCCTCCAGAGCCACTCAAACATCTATATTCAAAAAGTCAGATATGCGCCTATATGTTAAAAAACAATGCGCACGAGCTATCAGATCCTTGTTGAATGGTCACTATATCTGAATACGCCACGGTACCAGTAGCGTCCTTCACAGACATAGTGCTGTGGGGGGGGACAATTATATAAAAAATCAAAAATGTATATGGGACATGGCTGACATGGCTGTTCCACCTCTTAGATCGACCTTCCAAGTGAGTTGATTACCAGATTGTGTTTCGAATGTTTTGAGCTAGTCCCAATTAGTAACATAAGATACCAAATCGGGCAGCACGGATCAAAAAAACATACAGGGGCTGCGCCAGGTTGACCGCCTTCACAGAAAACTTGTCAGCCATCTAAGGATATCATACTAGATGATGATAGACTTTACCAGGAATTACTGACAAGTAGTACGGGGGTGTACCATCGGCCCAGCTGATGAGTTGGGGTTCTGCCAGTGAAAAGAAATGAGCTAGGCGATATGCACAAAACAGGATGCTTACGGCACTGAACGACACTAGAACTAGATGTAAAAGTGAGCGATACAAATTTCTACATTCGGCGAGGTGGATAACACATACGGCGTGTTGATAGTTAAGGACACAATGGCGGGCACGATGGAAGCCAAGGCAATGGCAGTGGTGAAGGACTTCATGTCGGTCGAATATGTTGAGGCTGTTGGCGAGAAAAGAGCACAAAGGCGTAGATAAAACTGTGTCGAAGTAGAAGAAGAGAGAGATGAAAATTAAGAGAAACTCGCCAACTTGCCATCCTATATAGTAGTCATTTTCAATGTCCGCCACATCGATCGCTCCAGATTCAAACGCATAACTTGAAAAGGCTGGCCCCCACAGAGTGTAAAAATGGATTGCTTCTGTTTTATATCTTTTACCAAGTAAGGAATTATAGTCCAATCCAACTACTACGACCCCCAGGATTATGCAAGCTCGTATGTCCAATTTTAACAGTGTCTAATTCAGAAACACCTCTGCAAGTTAAATCAATGGGCGAAGAAAAGAAAGTCGGATCCTTGCCATCAATCAGCGGACTCGGGACTCCTAGTACTGACAATGAAGACGAAGAGGCAACACAGGGCTGTTTCAATAATAAATCTTCACTTGTTGCCGCCGCACTGGGAACTGATATGAAGGATTCTGCATGCCATTCGTACCAAACTTGGCGTTCATTGGTAAGTCGCCAGATAGATACCTGGAGTTCCGAGTTACTCGGGAGATACAGCGGTTCCTTGATTGAGAGTAAGCACAGCGGCTCATTTCTGGCAGCGGTATTGTACATACTTTGAAAGGAAAGAATAGAGGGAACCAACTTAACATGTCCTTTGATACTTGATCTTTCCGATTTGGATGTATGCTGAGTCCTATATTATCGTATAGCACCTAATAAGAGTCGATAAACAAATCGTGTGTTCAGAGAAGAATTACATGTACACACCGCTTCAAAATATCCCGCAAGTCCACTAGAAGAAGATTAAGAGTCAATTTTCATCACCTCGCTTCATAATCAACAACTCCATATACGCACTGTAGTATCCCTGCATGTGGGATGTAGAACCGTAAATTTGCTGACCGAGCATTATGACTATTCGTGAATGGGAGACCTATCAAAGGATATAATTCCAAAATCGACAGTTCAACACCAAAGAACTTACCACGAGAATCAAGTACTGCGTCTCTCCTTGGATGTTCAAATTCCCAGCACTCCTGAATCTCAGGTCCGCATCGCCCATCCAAAAACGCTTTTGTTCCACTGAGAACATTGACTGCTTGGAACATGACTACATAGGGCGTCTCCAGACTCTTTTCGTCTTTGGTTAATCTAGCTTCGTTGTACAATTTCGAAGAAGAAAGAGGAGCTAAATGTGCTGTGTACGAAGACGGAATTGATATCCCAGTTTCTGACAAAAGTGCGAGACAGTTGAGTTATCAAAAGGAACTGGTCGATGACAATAGAAACGCTTCCACCATTTAGAAATCTCGACGCTCCATCCAAACATTCTGGACTAAGTTCGTTATCGCCAAACGATCCCAACAGCTCGCTGACAAGAATATCAGCCTTTTCCGGAACGTCGACAACGCGCATATCTCCAAATATCAACTGGACTTTTTCGCCCCAATCCATAGCTTGTCTTTGTTGCAACCTAGAACCTGAGGCGTCAATGCGCATCTTTCTAGATATTACAAATGATGCACATACGTCACAAATGCGCTTGGGTTTTTCTCCACGACTAACACGGTAGCGTCTCTACCAGCTCTACCGAGCGCATTTAAACATCGGGTGACAAGAGGACCACGGCCAGCTCCTGCAACGCAGACAACACTGATAATGATGATAAATCTCAGACACCTTCGAGGTAAAGAAAGAAGAACAGACATTTTTTTATCGCTGGGATGATCGAGGAAGGCCCTATACATTGCCTACGAAGCCAATTGAGACTTTCTGAAAATCAATCGAGCTTGACAACAACATACTTCTTCGTATAGCATATACTTGACAGGATCCTGTTCAAACGTCTGGTACGTGACACTAGGCAGATTATCTCTCAATGGCTAATGTTTGCTTCAGATAATGGACCATGCTTCACAAAAATAAGCTTACTTGTAATGGCGCTTGAAGGAAGTCTTGATATCCCTGCGCGAAATGTTCTACTGTGCCAGCACTTTGAACAGCCTTCATAGATGGGCTGGTTTTTTCCAGATGACGGACGTATTGGGAATACGCGACTTCTCCGCCACGAGTATGGTTCCCAGCATTCACTTCCGAAAGGATAATCACTGGCCGATGCTACATATGTATGTAATTGTTAGGATATTGCCTTGTGCAAGTTAGAAAAGACTTGCTATCATGCTATCTCGAATGAATTGTTGTGTGGGTTTTGGGAGGACTGGATAGCCTTTCATATTGGCTATGAAAGTGGACGAGGGGAGAAATATATGTCGTACGGATTCGGCAGTCCATTTGCTGAGAACTCCAAGAGTGGTGGGTAGGGCTGGAGAAAGGTCGAGAGCTAGAAAAAAGAAAGAAGTGGGTCAGAGATACTATGATCAACAAGAGTCTATCACATTCTTACTCAACGTCAACCGAGGATTATAATCACATATCGATCTAATCAAATCCCACATCTCCCAAGTCGCATTTAACGATACTCCAGGCATAGTCTCTAGTTGCTCACTTGAGGAGAATACAAGGGAAGGAGCATTCGTCGATTCAGGCGGAATAACTCCCAAGGAAGAATCTGGGCTAAACGAAGCCATCTGAGAGCCTGTTTGGAACGCGGATGGATTGTAGATTGGCAGGCGTATTGAGAGATAAATATAGGGTGACTTCTGAAGACATGAATTAACGATACGCGCATACGAAGCCACATGGCCTCGATTATGTGGAGAAGGAAGGATGACAGTTTGGATGTTCAGGTATGATGCATATGCTAGCTCTTGTTGTAGTGCCTAGAACGTGATTGAGATGGTATTTTTAGTATCTCTAGTGGATGCGTGATGCGGTAAATCGACCCTACGATTTCTGCGTCGTGACGGACCCAATCATCGGTTGCATCTAATTCTAGCCAATCGGAAGCCATAACGATTATTCCTTCAGCTTCATCTAAGGGAGACGGGGATTAAATGAGATCGATTGTTATGGAGTGTGCACACCTAATCGTGTTATCGTTACCTCATCCCGCTTGAATGCAGGATTCAACCTCCAAGCCTCCGCAGTTCTCGCCGCAGTCTCCTTGTCCTGTTCACTGCTTTCCGTAGGAAGCAAACACATTTGTGACCATCTCTCCTTCCATTTCTCAGTCGTTAGCGGAAGACAGAGTTTGCCATATCCCTTGGCCTTTTCAATTTCGATAAGTTTGAGAACAGGTGTTGTTTTCTCAGTATTGAATACTTTAGAGATGTCCTGCAGAGTTAAACAGGTGGATAGAGTAGCAGCTGGATCCCAAGCGGACATGGAGTCTTGGTGTTTAGGAGTTCTGAACTGGTAGTATTTACGTGTCCTTTTGCCACGACAGCCGAGCTTTGTTCATAAAGTAGGAATCAGTGATAAGATTATGGGCTTAGAGCGGAACCCTGAAACTCCGACGCTGTCGTCGGTGTTGAAAACAGGCCTTTCTCCAAAAAGGGATCTTTTTTCCAACGTCGACCGCTGTTTGCATATCATCCAAATATCTTCTGTAGAAACTCATCCTGTGCGATGCCCTTAGATCTCGAATACCAAAATGGTGCGTTAACCCTTGCCATGAAAAACGACAGGATTATGATAACCCTGCGGACAACTTGTAGTCGCATTAAGAGGCGGGCTATAACAAGGCCCTCATGGAGACTTGGACAAACGAGATGAACAACAACATCATCTACACCCCAGCTCAATGTTATTATATCTAACACACCCCCCCATCTGTCCTATACCAGGCAGGTCTATTTTTTACGATCCTGACGTCTTTCCTCGTTTGACTCCTTGAAAAGCTTCAAGGGCGACCCTTCGGAGTGAACCAATGCATTGTTGGGCCGATCGCCTGCCTATTAGTCGAGTGAATCGTTCACACTTCCCTCTTTCTGGTCTTGTCAACCTTCCCTCTACGGCCAACAACTATCGCCATCACAACAACCATCACTATCATTGCTTTCTTCGCCTTCAACTCAACCTCCACATGTACAAGAGCATCTTTACCTGATCGAAACCCCGGGCGAGCCAACGTGGGGAACCGTAATCATAGACTCTGTGATGTCATTCCCTTACCTCAAGCCAGATAAAATCGAATGGCGCCCGTGGCGAGACACAGTAAACAGGACATCGTCCTATCTCACAAGCTCATCCACGTAGGTTTGAACGCGTCCTACAACATGCAGCCCCTGCGATAGAAGAGGTATGTATATCGACATTTCGATTATCGTGCCATAACAAGTATAATCATTTTTTCCTTAGGAAGTCCAAGCCGACAAAGAAGGTTTCCAGATCGTCGTTGATGATACTGCAGAGCTCATTGTCGCTATATGGCGCCTAGAAGAAAAGACTAAGACCCCGTGAGATCCCACAAAGTAAGATCGCCGAGCTTACATGCTACGAAGGATTTTCTGATCGATTATCAGTTTCCAAGAGGAAAACATCATAAATTCAACTTGGCTGATGCTGGTAGGCTCGCAAAAAGGTAAACACAGCAGGAACGAGGTTGCAGGTATATACTTTAACATTTGTTTCGGTCCTCTCCTGAGCACATCTTCAGGTTCTTACCTATGAATGATCTTCTCCTTGAAGTAATGCTGAGAGTCAAATGCTGAAACTCCCGAGGAAGAGGAACCAGAATGGCGTCGAGATCCACTCGTCGACCCAATCACGGAGGGAATGAAGTATTACAGTTATCCGGTTAGCATCGCTATCTGTGGTCTTCGAGCAAGACGTGCTAATATGAGTTTCTATAGTCGAATTTATGGACCGATGTTATCATACACCTTATCCTTCCATACATATATTTTGGGACAATCTTTGCAGACCAATGCATGTAAGTTGATCTTAGTTAAGCATTACCCTAGTAAATGGACAAGCGACTGCAGTAGAGCAATATTAATCGCTAGCACCCTGAAATTAAACGATGTGAAAACGCCAGCCCTGATCGAATCGTTGATCTTTGGCAGATCACGATCAATCATGGCGCTCAACTTCTGATCATGATCAAGAAATCAGATCGGATTGGCATTTGACATGATCTTCTAAATAAATTGATGCAAAGTGGGCGGCGAACTTGTCAACCGGAACCGTCATCTGTTCTTGGTCTTTTGGAAGGAGAGTCGTCGTTTGAAGAAGCATCGGTAGACATCTCGAAGCCGGTCAGTACTCCTTCGACAACCGTCCTGCTGACAACCCGACGGAGCTCTTCTTCCGGATCGCGACCCTCCGCCTCCGCTCGCTCCATTATTTCTTGAACCGAGGACATGAGTGCAGAGGTGAGCTGCTCCGATGCAGCATTTTGTGAATGTTGTGAAGGCAAGGTAGCAGCAGCTTGTGTGGCTGCTAATGCGGAGGGATCTAAAGTGGAGCGCAAGTACTCTGATATGTGTGGATAATCCTCGTTCAAGTGATCTATTGGCTACTTGAACCAAATTGAGGAAAGCAAGAAAGAAAGTCGATTGAGCGATGGTATAACGCACCGAGATGCCTTCATTGTTGCGACGTGCCACCACAGCACCATGTTGAACGAGGAAGCGGGCTGTTTCTAAATTTTCTACGGTGTATAAAGGAGTATCACCATCACTATCAGCGATGTTCACATCGCCACCTGGAACATGAAAAATTAGGTGGATGAACTGGAAATAGATGGAGGGGGGGGGATGTTAACCATGGGATATTAGAAATTCCAGCACATCGATCTGGCCATAGGAAGCAGCTGCATGCCTTGTAAAGGGGGGTCAGAGAAGATTGTACATGAGGAGGTTGAGTGGTACATTGGTGTGTAAGTAAATTGATCTGGCACGTTGGGAGAGAGGTCTAAATGGAGATTCTGGGTTATCGATATGAGGATGATGAGGCATCGTTCGGCTGTCTTGCCTTGCTGCTCTAACAACTCCTGGATTGATGTTAAGAGTGCGAAATTTGATATTGTAGGACAAGACTTACTCTAACTCTATCAATGTCTCCATCGCCAGCAGCTACCCATATGTTTTTTGAGGTTTTAGCCATTTGAGTCGGGAGAGCGGATCTGAAGAGCGGATCTGCTAGCGATCGTGACCTAATTAGGAATTGCTTATGGCATAGTGCAGGAGGAGGAGTGAAAGCGATATTTTATTGTGTTTAAAAGGAAAGAGTCGGAGCTGCAACGTTGGATGTTGTCTCAGCTTATGTCTCATCGTTCCTTCGTCTTCTAAACCATGAGCTATCTCATGTCTTCACAACGATCTTTTGATCAGAATACTAGAATTCAGTCATATCCTCAGTCTTATGTACAAGATCATCATCCAATATCTTTACCTAAAATCGGTCAAACTCGCTGTTGTCAGTCTTTCTTTTACTCTACGCGATCATACATCGATCATAAATCTTCCAATAGACTGGGCCATGCTCTCAGCTGATTTGCAGTTCATCTATCTCGACCCTGTCCTTGAAAGTCATCTAGAAGAACAAGCTGAATTACTTCTCGGAAAGTCTCTTCTCTCCTTCGTTCATCCTGACGAGCAAGCATCAGCAAAGCAGGACCTTGGAGGCGTGTTAGAGAGCAGAACCCTGCATGGCTCGGTTACTCGGTATGTCCCGTTCACTCCCTTTGCCACATGCTCTTCAATTTTCACTTCTTCTAGCGTCAGGTTTTCTCGCTTATACAAAGTCCGTCGTCAGCTGGGTTATGAAGGACCTCCATCTACTTGGTCCGAAGCTGACAAAATCGCTTTGGACAAAGATTACATGGCCGTTGATATTGTCATAAATTGGGCTGCTGAAGGCCTTGTGCTTTGTTTCATTCATGCTATCGTTGACCTTTCTCCCGGTGACAATGATGAAACCCAGAAAACGGATTGGACTAACTGGTGTGGTACTCCCTACATGCCAATGAATCAAATCAGTATTCTATATCGCGCTCTCCTCATGTGTATCCCTCAGCCCAGCAATATGTCAAGGGTCTTCCAAATTCTATCAACTCAGCGAGAGAGGCCGCTTTTGATGAGTTGGCCTCCAGATTCAAGTCAAGGTCCAGACAGTAGAGATTTTGCTAAGCTCGTGGACAACGTGCATATTGGAGCAGACGTAACAGGTGGAAACGATGCTAAAACGAGTTGTACACGCAGGTACAAATCGTCACAAGGCATGCCACAAGTTTTTGGGGGTGAGGTCGAAAGCATATTCATACCGCACGGTAAGTCATCCCCGTTTCTTTCGGTTCCATGTTCCCAGTTATAACTGCAGTCTTCCTTCCTTCCTTTAGGCACTATAATTTTTGCTTGCCACAAAGTTAATTCCATTCCTCGTGGCAGTGCCAACTCCAGTGCGCCTATGCAGCAAATAGCCTACGGCTCTGCGAACTATAATACGCAGCAAAATGCCTCTTTTTATGAGCAAGGAGGTTATGCACTGCCCCCTCTCCCCCCTCAGAGCCAGTCATACCATAATAATTTTATCGCACAACACCAGCAAGGGTCAGGCATTCAACCATCATATTCCCCTCAGAGATGGACTCAAGGTAGCTTCCTTTTTCATAATAATTCTTCCACTCGCTGATCACTGCGCATATAGGTCCTCTCCCATCCAGTATTAGCAACCTGCGCTCTGGGTCTTACCCTCCGACCTCAGGTTCTCCGACCAACCAAACTTGGCAACAGGGGCCAGGCTCGTCCTACCTAGACACTGGGTCCGGGCAGGCATTCAATCGACCCCTCTCGCCTACTTATACGAATTACTCTCCGACTACAGCTAGTAGTGCAGGGGCGTCCCCGACCTCTGACATCGTTCCTCCCCCGAGGCGTCGTATCAGCCCTGGCTCACCTCGGGATCAACCCGGATCCGGTCGTGGTGCTGGTAACAGGCCCACAGGCGTGCAAAAATGCTCAAGTTGTAAAGCTACTTCGAGCCCAGAATGGCGAAAAGGACCCAGTGGCAAAAAAGAGTTGTGTAATGCGCAAGTTTTTTTGGTTTTCAACTAGATTCCCATGTCTGACATCTTTCCACTATTTCAGATGTGGGTTAAGATATGCTCGTTCTCGCGCGAAGAAAGAGGGAACGAATCCAGGTCAACAGCAGCGTCGGCGAAAAGAGAAAGGTTCCAAGCGAGAGTCACCCATACCTCCCACATCGGCATCCGTGTATTCGGCCATCCGTCGGAACTATGCTGGGAGTTCTTTCTCGACTTCATCTGCGGGATCTGCTTCAGGTAGCGATATTTATCCTCATTCAAGCCATCACATACTGGACAACATGACCCCTTCACCTTCTCCCCCAGCTTCAAATATGAACTTTGTACATTATGCCCCAGGCGGTTCTGATAGTCGACCTTCATACTCGGGTGTTCAAGCCAGTAGTTTTTATAATATTCCATCTCCGCTATCACATCCTCCCGTGCTTCATCAGGACGACCAGCAGCAACAGCAGCAGCAGTCCCTGAATAATAATCAACTCCCACCTCTGGGCCAATTGTCTTCATATGCAGATCGATTGTCGCCACCAATGACACTGTCGACGTCTCCGATTTCACACTCCTCGTCGACTACAACGTTACCTGCCGCATCTTATGAACGCGAAAGGGAGAGAGACCGTGACCCGCGGGAACCACCAACACCCCTATCTGCTCAACCTCGACTTCCGAGGAGGTCGATTTTGACGCAACAATAATTGCACTGCGATTCGGGCAGGAGAAGCATTGAAGCCTTTCTTTTGTCTTTTTTCGTCATGGACAGGAACACATATGGTTAATAAGCAGCAGTAATTTTTCTTTTGATCATCAGAGAGCAGAAAAGAACGCCACGTGTATGGTTTACTATAAGGTTAAGCGTCCTTCTCACTTTCTTTTTCTACTCTTCTTTTTCAGCGGTCCTTTTCTCTCTCCTCCTTCCCTCCCTTTGATATGCTTCTCTTCAAATGCGTACCATTTCTTCTCTCTATAATCAGGTAAATACACGCAGCTACCCAAGTTCTTTTTCCCCCTCTTTTCGTTACGGCTCGAGATGGACGACGCAGATACACTAGTTACCAGTATATTTTATATTCATGCTCTCCTTTCCACCCTCCACCCTCCTCATCAAAGGTGTTGCATAGTAAATCCTTCATTCCTTTCTTTTTTCTGTATCCATTCCCTTGCATGCATCTGGTTCTTGCAATTGTAGGTAATAAGTAACGTATTTTTTTTTTGGCGGTAATTGGTTTTGAATCGTGATTTCTCTATCTTTTTTGTATTATTTCATGTAGCGCTGCCAAAAGCATGATGTCATCCGTAACTTACACAGCCACTAAGTAATTAGCTTGCCTCCGTTTCTCACCGACACACCCAACATAGTATACAAAATGGCAACAGAAGAGACGTCTTCAACATTGAATGGGTTCAACAAGAAGTTTGTTGTTCATTCCACCTCTCTCTCTTCTCAATTGACATTGATCTGATATGAAGACCTACCGCGACAGCAAGAGTGGTACTACCAACTCCAAGTGCTGACATCGATACAGACGAGGAAGCAGGAGATGACGGCGAAGCAGAAGAAATACATGATGGAGATTTCCTTGCTGACTTCCCGGATGATACAGAGGTACGTTGTATTTCAGATGCATTTTCTGGTTGCTCACGTATTCGTTTTATTGTGCCTTTATAGGAATTAGAGTTGTTGCACTCTCGCATTGGGTCTTTGGCGGGCCTAAGACTCACTCGATTCTCTGCACATCTGAGGAAACTGTGTTTAAGGCAAAACTTGGTTTCTAATCTGGACCCAGAAACGTTTCATCAATTGATCAAGCTGGAAGAATTGGATTTATATGATAATAAAGTTAAAGGAGTTGGAGATGCACTTGATAAACTATCCAATCTTACGTGAGCTCCTTCGAAGCCATTTTTAATTTTAATTCTTCTATTGACTTGTCGTTTATTTACTTTTTGCGCGATTAGCGTTTTAGATCTCTCCTTCAACCTCTTACGAAATGTACCTGACAGATTGGAGTACCTGATGTCTTTGCATACGATCTATCTTGTTCAGAATAAGATCAGTCAAATAACAGGATTGGCTGCATGTTCGTTACTCCGGAGCCTTGAATTAGGAGGCAATAAAATTCGAGTGAGTATAAATAATGTGATACTTAAAATCTTTCAAACAATTCCTCTAGAAAATTGAAAACCTTGATGCGTTGGTCAATTTAGAAGAACTTTGGCTTGGGAAAAACAAAATCACGAAATTGGAGGTACGCCTTTCTCAATTTACTATATTAGCTACTGTTGAGGGTTAATCGATATACGTAGGGTCTGGAAAATCTCAAAAAGCTGAAAATTTTATCTTTGCAGTCCAATAGGATTACCAAATTGGAAGGCTTGGAAGAACTTAAAGATCTTGATCAATTGTATCTCAGTCATAATGGAATAAAGCGTCTGGAGGGTCTGGAAAATAATGTACGACGCGTCTTTTCGTTATCATTTTTGCTGACGTTATACGTGCATAGATCAAGCTCACAACGTTAGATATCGGAAATAACTTCATTCCCGTCATTGAAAATTTGTCACATCTCAAACTTCTGGAAGAACTTTGGGTACGGAGAGTTATCTTTGCCATACTTCGTTGAGATTCCATTGAATCTGTTATAGATGAATGGAAACGAAATACCAGATCTTCTATCTCTTGGAAAAGAACTGGAATCAATACCGTCTCTTACGACGATATATTTGGAGGCTAATCCGTGTCAGACGAATGATATAACGACGTATAGGCGCAAGGTTAAGCTTGCTCTACCGCAACTAAAACAAATAGACGCGATGTAGGTGTACCATGATATATGTTCCTAAAGACCTCGAGCTAAACTATCGTTAATGGCTAGGTATACGAGACCAGCGTGAAATCTGGGCCATGTCGGAGCATCTTTTTTTCGATTTGGCTTATCTATCCCCTTGTACAATAATAATTCCTTGGGCTTGTAGGGGTTCGAAGCCCACCACACAAATATTGAAGGGTAATGCAATTTAGACCGGTGCAGTACTTTAATTAGGTTGTAGACGAGCCATATTTGCCCTTTTCAAGGTAAATATCAGCCGACCTTAGCTCAGTTGGAAGAGCGCGAGACTGTAACGGATACCTGATCATCTTGAGGTCGCCTGTTCGAGCCAGGCAGGTCGGATTCCTTTTGTTTTTGCCGTAGTGTAGCGTACCTGAGGGGCGGCAAGTTGACTAGACGTAAATTGTTTATGTAATTGATCTACATTGATTAAATTTGATTTGCGTTATTGGGCTGGAGAGTTCACGGTTCCACTGCCACAGCAACTTGGAGCCTTCGGGTGTACATGTAGTAACGGGGATACGAAGATGAAAACAAGGCGAGGGTGATAGATAGTGGGAAGTATGGTAGTGGAGCAGAAAGTTCCTAACCCGAGTAACAACAGCTTCATGCACTGTGACGCTTGATGTAGAATCGCTTGAAGTCTTTCTTAATTGCTAAACATATCCAAGCTATCATCCGACCTTAGCTCAGTTGGAAGAGCGCGAGACTGTAATGGTTAACGGATTCATCTTGAGGTCGCCTGTTCGAGCCAGGCAGGTCGGATTTCTTTTCTTGTTTTTTCTCTTTTGCCTTGTAGGATAGGTAGGATAACTGTTCTCGAGTCGGTCAGACTTCAGCCGAATTTTCAACATTATTGAGAACGGAATTTATTTACTATTACGTAACGGCAAAACCATCTAGATCCACAGGTGCGATAATTTAAATGATACAATACAAAAAAAGTCATGTTCTGACGCAAAATAAGTCCACAAGAATTTTAGCAGTATAGATACACAGGATGTGATTTGCGACGACGAAGTAAAAGAAAGAAGCAAATCAACTTTTGAGTTCGACAATAACATTAATCATCATGATGATCGTGTATGTGGTGATTAACAGTATGCCCCACCGCCTCGAAAGGAAGTAGTCGTTAAATGGAACGAAGAACAAGGTAGCGGCGAGAAGGAAGAGCAATCCGAAACAGCTGACGAATAGCGTATTTGATAGTTTAAGGACATAGGGCTCAGAAGTTTGGTGAATGAGATATGAGCCCGATACTCCGACACCGAGAAGGATGTTCAACATGGGACCCCCGAAACAAGCTGAAAATCCCATGATAGGTGCAAATACCTGGGATCATTGGTTGTTTAGTATTTCAAATATTCAAAAGGAGAGGCTTTTTAATAAGAATGAACGCACGGCAACGCTCATATTTGCAACAAGGTCAGCAAGGGAATTGCCAACAGCAAATATCGTAAGACCGATGATGGCATCCGAGAGTCCAAAGATTAAACCGAAGGTCTTGGGACAGTTCAGTAACCAAAAATGGTCAAAGGAAGGAAGTAGAACCCACCTGGAGTACATTAACAACTTCGTCTGCTATCGCCATGATCCAAACAATGGAAACGAGGAAACCCATCGAGCAGCGGGTCATGCGGCCTGCCACACAAAGGCCTGTGTCGGCAAAGATTATAACAAGAGTACCGACCGCGAGACCCGCAATCAAGGTGACAATCCATAGCCACGGAGCAAACCGTGTGCCCCCTGCAAGCAAGGAAGGGCTTATTAGACATCTATGTGCATATCGGACCAAAAAACTTACCAAATAGAACTTGAACGCAGAATGATGGTCCGAGAACGCACTGCACGGCAGTAAGCCATTTGCTGAAGGATAGTTCGTGCATATTCTCCTCCACTTCTTGCTCCGCGATAAGGGCACGTTCGATACCCTCTTCTTCAAAATCAACCAAGCGTGCGTCTCCGTATATCTTCTCATGGGAAGCATGAGCATTATTATACGGAGTCACGACCACGGGGAGTGTTACGGTAAGGCATAGAACTGCGGGTGCCGCCAAGACAGATGCTATCTGAGTCAAGAGGCTTTGCTGCCTGAAGTTGTGTAACGTTGGGAAAAGTATGTGATACGCGTTTCCAAGAGAAGCCCGCATGCGCTGACGCTTTGTTAACGGGATGTAGAGTTGTTCGTCACTTTCTGCGTCGGATATAGTAGCTGAAGGTGACGGGGGGATACGATATATAGAAGGTGCAACTTGTAGCTGGTAGTTCTGGCGGGCATTGAGGTAATCATTTGGGGCATCGGCGCTCTGTCGTTCTTCGTGTATGGGCTGAGCGCCCTGTGGACGTAACCTATCATCCAAGCGTAGCCTATTAAGCGTCGTATCATCGATACTTGAAGACAATGACGACTGTTGGGACTGTGACTGCGAACGTACACCTGCATGATTTCGAGCATGGTAATGACCTCCTGCGTATGATGCGATAGGAGATTCAAAGTAACTCAGGGATGTACCCGCAGCTTCCTTTTTCAATGAGGCGACTACTTCTCGGAATTCAAGAGCGCCGAGAATCGAAAAGGAAGGCAGTTGTGCAACATACGGAGAAGTCGGAGAAGGCGACCGCGGCATTGTTTGTGGAGGGATGGTAATCTGTAATCGAGGGGTCATTGTGGTAGATGATGCATACAGTCCAGGAGTTGGAGGTGTAACTGCTACGGATGGTACCGCTAGATCCCAAATCATGATTAGGGGTAGAAAGATGAAATCAAGAATGATGCTCACGTCGATCTGTATAAGGTTGGAAGTGTGGTTCTTCCGCGTATTCTGCTCGAATGAGGGCATCCATATGCCGCTTGCGCTCCTGTCTGCGTTCCCACCACGAAGAAACGACTACTACTACCACATAGACCACATACATGACGACCAGAGCTCCAGCTTCTCGTTGGTCTATTTTCCCATCCCAGAGGGTCATAAGCATTAAAATGACAGCCACAGTGAAGAAGCCGACGTCTCGTAAAAACGGGGTACGATGAACTTTGAAAGGTTTGATGATACACATCGAACCTACGACACACGAAACAATGAATGTTGCTGCTCCGAGTAATTCTCCAATGGCCAAACTCCCAGAGTTGGCGTGCATTGCTGAGAACGTTGAAAAAACGTCTGGACTCCCATTTCCAAAGGCCAAAAAGGTGACACCTGCGACATTCTCGTCTAGCCCTAGTAATTGAGCAATGGTAGCTAGATTCGGAGTGAAGAAATCCGAAGCACTGATGCCAAGTGTCGAGAAGAGAAAAATGAGCCAAAGGATAAGGCCGACGAATACCAACGGCCGTAACGAGATATCTGTACAAAAATAATGGTGGAGGTGATCAATACCAAGGAGATTATTCGGCCGTGGACAATCCACTTGAACATGTTGACATTGTGAAGTAGGAGAATATGCTCGTGGTCGACACTATCCGGATCTTTCAGAAAGAAGAGACTTTATGCTGACAAAAGAGACACTTGCCTCATGCGAAGAATTAAAATGTACGTCAGTTCCCTGAGGCTGTGATAACTCGTAGGATATTCGTTTTACCAAGCTAGCTCCAGTATCGCTTTCGAGCAAACTGACATGAATTGGTTGCCCATAACGACTTCTTGACCAGAGAATACAGTTAACAACGAGAAGAAAAACAAATATGAGCCTGCCCGTAGTTGCGGACATTGTAGGGGGAGGTGGAGAGGGCTACCCTGTATTACTTCATGTACAATACATTGTAGATTACGTCAGCAGACCTTGTGTTTAAAGAGCAGTCTTCTTGACGCTGCAAGCTCCGTGAGCGTCATGTTACTATTGGTCAGTGTGCTGGCAGTCTGTATTTCATTGGGTTCCATCGTTACAACTTTCAAGACACTAACTCCATTAATACGAAGTGTAGTGTAGTCGTCAGACCTGCATGTTCAACTCCGAGTTTTTCAACGTGGGTGGGGTGGAGTCCGTCTATTCAAAGCATGGTTGGTGCCGAAGAAATTTTGTAGGACGACAATACTCACAGCTATCAGATGTCTACTATCTTTATCCGTACCAAGTACTCTGTTGTTTTCCCGTGTTCGAACCTTGCTTGCGTGCGTAAGACAACATGAAGAAAAAGAATAAAGTTCCATACTTGACTGAGGACGTTTTGATGGTTTTCCACTGCCGAAGTTACATGGAAGCTTGTAGATAGCTCTGTAGAGTCCGAAGCACCTCGTGAATCACTTCGGAGTGTCGCCCGGGAGTTGAGAACCGCCAGTAGAGAATTTGCGTATACTTTCCTCACAATCAGGATAAGTCACCATTCTATTCTCAGGTTGGAGACTGACGAACATTTTCCAATGACGAAATCTATAGCTAGCGAGTAGAATGAATTAGGCAGTATAGAGAAGACGATGGTCTCCGCTACAGCCACGGCTCTATAGTCATTTTAAGCGCAAACTCATCTAGTTAAGGGGAAGAACGCACGACGTCAGGATACAACGATTAATGGCGAATATGATGAGTCCATTTATGATGTTGTTAGTATCTTCAAACGCAGATCGATTTCTCCCAAGAAGGATGCAAAGAGTTGCTGCAATCAAGATATCTGATACAATGGCGACTATTCCAAATGGCACAGCTGCCACCAACTTGAACAACAACTTGAATCAGTCTCGTGCTCAACGTTAATTTTTTAGAATTGGCACATACTGAGACCTCTTTGAGACGCCGGAACTCTTTTTTGATAAACCTGGTGAGTCATAGATGAGTTTGCTTTTACTATTAAGAGAACCTTTTCACTTACAAGAATGCTACGGTTTCTGGCAGATATAGCAATCAAAGAACTGTGCATGGTTCCTACCGTTCAAGAACTCACCTATTCCAAAAACTAGATATTTCCAAACACCGTATGAGCAAGGTCCGAGGGTACATGATTAAGAATCCTCACCAAAGTGGGCAAGAACCGTGATCCCAATGATACCAGTCACCCACCATCGGTGTCGGGTGGGGCATACTATAAATAAACTATCAGATGGTGTTACAATGACGCTGGCTGCTTCGCACATTGGAATATCCGTTCAGTGAAGAAGCTGGTAAACGTTGATCAACATTCGGTCATCTTTGAATGAATTTATCTCACCATTGCGCGATGAATGATACGACTACCTGTTGTGTATTTGAGTTGGGATAGTGAGATTATAAAAACACTCACATTGACCCCTATAGAAGCCTGACAAAACAACGTTAGCCACGTTGCTGAATATTGGGTGCGTCGAAAACTCACAAATAATGTCCTGAGAATTGAAATTCTTGCCACGTGAGCTATGCCAAGGAATAAACTTGAATTAACCCACCAAGTTCCACTCACGAGTGCTTGAGGATTTCCAAATCCAACGATCTAATCCAGACGAAGGTCGATCAATATCCTCTCTGACGCCAGCAGTGGCACCCGTATGCGTACAAGATAATAGTGCACTGCATGACACACTGGGGTGGTGATTAGAAAGGGAGTGGAGTATCGATAATAGAGACGTACTGAAAACAACATGAATTGTATCTAAGATCCTGCAACAAGTAAAATAAAACTTAGAGGGTTTGATGCATAGATAAACGTGAACTGGGATGTTCAAACCAGATAGCTGCGACCTAAGGTCGCCATGCCCCTTCTCGATCAATACCTCAGGCATCGATTTGAAACTGAGCTCACCAATAGCTTTGTCGGGATATCGTCTTTTGGAAACGACATATAATAGAAATACGCCTACATTGTTCAAAATGAGGTCTTTATTGACGAATGGCATACTAGTATGGCACCTGTAACGTCGTGATCCCATAGATGCCCATAGCAATCAAGGCTGCTATAAACAGAGCACCTTACATAGCAATATCGATTACTGATAAACAGTTCAGTGGGTTCGACCGTAGTGCTCACCAAAGGTATCACCAATTGCTACATTTGTGGAACCTGAAGACATGTGCGGTTTCCGAAATTCGAAACCAACAAAGTTGAAATGGGTGTGTCGAGTGGGGCAGTAACTTGGCTAAGGAAAAGTGGAAGCTTTGCAAGGTAAATAGCAGACAGGGGCTTAGAAGGCTAGCCAAGAATGGTTTAGACCGGAGAAGGACAGATGCTGGCAATAGTATGCCGTGAGGGAAGGTCATTGACATTTTAATTACCACTGAAAGAAAGTCCTGTTACTAAATTTCCTTATTAGGCGAATGCAAACTGCTTGCATGCTCACCAACAGATATCTGATCCGTCATGTTCGGGTTATTACACAAACAAAAATACTCGGCCAGGTGAGCGCTGAGCTTTTTATGCCTTTACCACGGACCAAACGTGTATATAGTTTCTTCTCTTCGAAAATAAGAAGTTGGGAATGTGTAAAAAGAGGTCATCTGCTAGGCTTTGCTTCACGGATGATATTACATAGTCAGCGCAGCAACCCTTGGTAAACTTGCCGTGAAGTTAACATAAGCCAAACAGCACAGATGCCTACCAGAACCGATATTTTCCTCTTTGCAATTTTGTCGAGGGTTCAATGATCAATCTGAGCAGGCAAACCTTCATAGCATGTAGTGTCAGCGATCTTTGTGAGCATGCAGACACACACACTGCTATCATATGCTGTTATA
The DNA here is from genome assembly GCA_015039465.1 of Phlegmacium glaucopus. Taxonomy (NCBI): domain Eukaryota; kingdom Fungi; phylum Basidiomycota; class Agaricomycetes; order Agaricales; family Cortinariaceae; genus Phlegmacium; species Phlegmacium glaucopus. The sequence goes on from MU130379.1 coordinate 992,298, forward strand.
GACAACGTTCTGACCCAACAGGGTTCGTTCGACTACGGGCCTTTTTTGGTGGATGTTATTATTGGGCTGTCAAAGAGTTGTGAGCGCTCACTGTCAATGGCGTGCATAATGCGGTATGCGTTCATAATCAACGTCACGTGGAGTTTATGTGCGCATCCAAATCACGGCAGTGAGGTAAGATATTAAAATCCGCTACTATCGTTGATCAGCAGATCGTCAGATCATCTACTGCGAATATCGCGATGCTCACAGCCTCAATGAGCCTCGCACTTGATATGCAATTCTAGTACTTAGAGGATTTACTTGAGGCCATTTTTATCTAGGTTCGTTCTAAGCCGCTGTTCTTCTGCCGGTGAATGTTTGGCGGATTTTGGAGCTCCGCCGCACCACCATCTACCAAGGCTTCAAAGCTTCACCTGTGACGTACCCGAGTATACCTCCTGCATCCATCACGTCTTTCTCAACCGGTGCACCTTTGGATCTCCGGATTTTCCCATTCTTCCAAGACCCCAGAGTCCCAGACGGCTGCACCACTCTTGAGAAACATATTTGTTGACTTCTCGAGGTCTTTATCTTCCGAGCCAAATAATGTCTCGGAGAATTGTCCAAGGGAGAACTTGTTACAGTGGTCGGCCATATACCGAAGTATGTCTTTGCTTTTTAATCATCAGGGCGTGGCTCTTTGCGGGTTGGTAGGTTCAAGAATCGTAACTCTGTCATCTATAGGGGATATGTACAGTAGGTAGATATGAAGAATTGAACAAGTCGGTCTCTTGCACATTTTCTGCTGACAGACGGAGCTTCTGTAAGCATCCCTAGTTAGCGTCGTCTAATCCGAATCAGGACGACCACGAGGAAATGGCCATATTTGGACCCTCAAATCCGCCAGACCCATATACACATTTGGTACACACAATTGGTCCAATGTTGGGTTCAAGTGTTGTCTAAGTCTAAGCAAATGTGTCCTTCGTCAGCCCCACATTTCTGTTCAACGGCAGCGTTTGGCAGGATAACACTTCCAGCAACAGTGTAGCAACACTAGCGTGTGATAGCAATCTCGAATATCCCCGAGAAATAGCAACCTGTAATATTTAACGTACTTTGGCTGAGAGGACTCCCTGTGATTATTTTAAAAAACTGAAATTACACTTTGATAACGACTTCGAAGAAAGCAGTGGCCTTCAAAAGGAGATTCGTTGATGCCATGTGGATCCGGTCTAGTTGAACATTCTGCTCCATCATCACGAAGTCTTTACATAAATCCTGGCAACCTCTCGTTATCTCCCACACACTACTGTATTGTATTTGCAGTTGGCGTGAAAAGAAAACTGGACTCTCAGGTCAAAGCAACGGCCAATAATGACTACGATACGAACGCTTACATGGGTGGCACTCTTCTTGGTACGTCCCCTCTCCCTGAAATCATTCTTGTATTCAAGTTCATTCCTCTTAGAGTGTAATATGGTATCGCAGCCAAACCGTCTTCAAAAATGTTATTCTCATAAAGTCTCCATTGCCTAAAGGCTATATCGCAAACGGCGACTACGACTCTCAATGCACTACCGTCCGTGATTTTGCGGACAAACCGGGGGAGAGCCTGACTTCCTGCGAAGATGAAACTTTCTGGGAACTGCACGACGCGACAGGCAAAGTCGTACAACGACCTGTCATCGTCAGCTGTGATCCTGGACGTAGATCATGGAACACAGTCATGGGCCCCCTGCGCGACCCAAACCCTCATGGTGCTTTATGGCTTTACGTTCCATCCCTACCTCAAAATAAACCACGTATCCTTAGTTCAAGTGTGGAGACTAACAAAGCTCATCGAATTACAATGAAAAACTACCCCCCCAACCACGATTTCCATCCTCTCGGTATTGAAATCTGGCCTTCACATGCCGGCAACTCCTCCAATCTCTACGTCGTCAACCACGCCCGCGAACGCACCGTTATCGAACAATTCCTCATGGACCCTTCCCATCCGACTGAAATCGTCCATGTGCGAACCATCTCCCATCCTTACTTCCTTTCCCCAAATGGGCTGGCGTTGACTTCCCCAGACTCGTTTTACGTGTCGAATGATCACCTGATGACGCGTCGTTGGCCAGTGGTGGGTCATGTACTTCCCATAATCGAATCCCTATTGGCACTTCCTTTGGGTTATGTATCGCATGTGACTTTGTATCCACCCTCTGCGACTCCTGGAGGAAGCGCTGACGCCATCGCAAAACACACCTTTGCGAAATTATTCATTCCATTCCCTAACGGGGTCGCCATATCTGCATCAGGAACAGAAGTAGCCGTTGTATCTACCTCTCTCAGCGAAGTATGTTTCTATGAACGGAATCCAGCTACAAACGAGCTCACGCGTCGAAAACACGCCGTCACGGTGCCTTTCTCTCCTGACAACATCCACTACACTCCTTCCCTAACCAACAAAGGTCAAGAAGACGTGATTGTCGCTGGTCATCCTAATTTTCCCGACCTCATAACTGTAGCTGCGAATAAAACGGGAGCTAGTTCTGGCTCGTGGGTCGTGGCCATCGTTCCAAAGGATGAAATCGATGCAAAATCTGAAGCCAAGTTTGATCAAGAGGCGCCGGTATCTGCCAGTTCTAAGATCTTGAGGGATGGAAATAACTGGACTATGAAAACTCTATTCCAGAGTGATGGCGTGGAAGAGAAAGGCGGGTTCGGAGGCTCGACGACTGGTCTGAGGGATCCACATTCGGGTGCTCTTTATGTCCCGGGGCTCTATGCTCGTGGAGGATTGTTGGTGTGCAAGCCACCATCTGAGAAGAAGTAGGAAACATCACTTTCTTGAGAATAGAGATCTAATAGAAAAGAGGAGAATCTACTACCGTGTTATTGTATTGCCATATCTTGAGACGAAAATTGAATACCCCGCCATTTGACGACGATGACATTTGACACACCAGAGTACCGTGAAAATTTCATTAGAAAGAAAGAGTATATATATAAAGAAAGCATCGTAAAAAACATTCTTAAAAAAAGGGAAGGACAAAACAAAATTCAAACAAACCGACAATTTTCACCTACATACATCATACAAAACGGAAAAAAGGAGGAATATCGAAGAAATCATCGGATGATATACATAAACGAAAGAAAAAAAGCCGGATTATTGAAAATTTTAAACGTATAGGAGGATAGATAACAAGTTGCGGGAGAAGGTGGGTAGAAGTGGAAAGGAACAGAAGCTCAGGAAAATCAGAATAAAAGACTAGAACTCTTCCGTCTAATGCTCTTTAATGCTACATGAAATTCGGTAGGAACGCTCTGTTTTTAAAGAAGTAAGCACGAGTCATGAGTCGAAAACGCTCCCAAAAGAAAAGGGTTTAAGATACTCACACTGCGCCCATACCCACAGCAAAAGCTGCCAAGCCCCATGCAAAAGATTTGGTTCTCGGTTCCATACTAAACCGACCCACCCGTCTATTTGTCGAAATAGCTCTCTCCTCCTTCTCCGGGTCCTTGAAATCAAACTTCAAAGGTTGATCTTGATCTTCCCTCTCCCTCTTCTTCCCATTTGAGTACGATGACTCTTCACCACCTACATCCATACCCTCCTCCACTTCTTGAGCTTTTCTGACTGCATCGCGTTTATCCTTCAAATCTTGAATCAGCTTGTGTTGTTCTTTGATATCCTGGTCTCGTAGTTCGGCGCCTACAACGCCGTCTTCGACTACTAGACTTTCTTCATCTACCACTGTCAGATCCGAGCCGCCGGGAGTTAGTGACGTGGTGAGAGTAATGGATTCTTTCTTAGTCGCTGAACGTGTGGCTTTGGGAGTTCGGAGTATTGGTGGTGGTGCGGAGGGTTGGCGCGGTGCTGGACTCTTGGTACGCGCGGATCGACGAAGAGTATTAGAGGGAGGAGGGGCAACTTTGCTCGGAGCTGGGGATTGTCTAGATGGAGGTTTTACCACGGTCTGAGGTTCTACAGCTGGAGAAGATTCTTTCCGACGCTTGGTTGGTGGGCTCGCAGCAGCAGTCGGAGATGGAGTAGGCAGGGACTTAGCTGCAGAAGGCGGTTTAGAAACTATTGAAGGCGGTGAAGCGACAGCCGCCGCTTGGGCGTTTCCGGTCGCAGGTGGTGAATGCACAGCAGTCGGCGCGTTGGTAGTCGCAGTCGCAGTAGCAGCAGTCGACTTCCCCGACCTCCTGTAATTGCCGTTAGGATCTGGTTTAGCTTCCACAACCGCTTCAATAAGCCTTCCAAGCATATACGCCTTTCCCAATTCTAATGCTACAGACGGACCCACCCACACACCAGCAAGTCGAGTGATATGAGTATCCTTTGTTGATCCATTGTTCCCGGTGAGATCGTAGGTGTCTTTGACCCAAGCTACCTCAAGTTTTTCTTCACTGTCGCTCGCGTTTGGGAATGCGGCGCGGAACATGGTGGTTAGACTGACTGCACCTGTATCGAATCTACGAAGAATGAAGGCATGGCCGTCCTGTATGCGGAAATGGACATTTTGCAGTAGTTGATCAAAAATGAAAGGAGGAAAGAGCAAAAGAGAAGTTGTGGCGTACATTTGGCGTATCAATTTTAAGCCTTCCGACCTAGTTATAAGATGGTTAGATGAGCGCGTTTGAAATTAAGCCCAAGGATACGGACGAGGATATCTTTGCCTTGACAGTTCAAGATCTGATATTTAACGGGGGGAAGATGTGTTGCATTTACTTGAAACAAATGTAAGCCCAAGTAATTAAAGTTTTCTGGAGATACATACGGTGTATGTTGATGTAAGGGTTAACAGACCGAACAGGCAGGGATGGACGGACGACCATGATGAGTGGGTGTGGCAGAGAAACAGATCAAGGGCAACCAGATTAAACATAAAACAACAATCTATTCCCACGCTCTCTTTCTATTAAACAATTGTATCAAACTGCCATTCACTCCTTGGAATCCCCAAGAACTGTGGTTTCCCAGCCAACTCTTCAACTAACCGCTTCGCATCTTTCCACCAGGCATCTTTGCCTCGTCGGTTCACCATATCAGCTTGATGCACCATCTCTTGGACCGGAACCCATTTGATACTGCTGGATTGTATCGTGATGACCGCTGCGGATTCGGGTCCTGCGCATCGTGTCTTGTGCACTGGTTGTTTAGATAGCTTCTCATGGTGTTCCTCAATGAAAGCCATGCACTTCAGTGATAACCGTACGGCTCGTGCTCGATCTATTGGCGATGGGATACCACCTTGCAAGGTATGTCCGAGAGACGCGTAACGAGCATCGAATAGTTTACCACCTTCCTCTTGGAACATCTTGGTTAACACGGATGTTGAATATACTGAAGAAGCAGATTCATTTCTGGGGATAATCCATCAGTTGTTTTCCTGGATTGCAACCTTGGTTCTTCCACTTACCTAATCACCAAACGTCCTTCACTCCTCCCTGGAACATCTAAAGAATATCTCGCCTTGATGAACCGTACGTCCCTCTTCAACATATCCAAGTTCATGCCTGTCTCAGGGGTATACACCAGGCTCGCTCCAACCTACACAACTCTCAATCAACACAAATCACCCTATGACATCAAAAATCACTCACAGCAAGCGCACCCATAGTCGCAATATATCCACACTTCCCACCCTGCGTCTCAACCACAAACACTCTATTCCTACTTGCACTGGCACTCTGCTTAATCGCATCACAAGCATCCACCAACGCATTCAAACTCGTATCACTCCCCAAACTAAAATCCGTCATAGGCACATTGTTGCTAATCGTAGCAGGAAGATGTACCATCGGGATATGAAATGCCGGATAATGTTTTCTACCTTCTTCTAAGAGTAGGAGAGCGTTGAACCCTTCGAAACCGCCGATGATGAGGAAAGCTTCGAAGTTGAATTGTTGGAATTTTGAGGCGACAGCGCCGATGTCAATAGAGGGAAGAGCACGGTTAGTACCCAGTTCGGAACCTCCGCGAGCCATCCAGGCGTCTACGCCCAGCCAGGAAAGTTCGTCAACATTCTCGTCTAAGAGACCGCGGAAACCGTTGTGAATGGCAAGGGGGATGTGGCCTTGGTTGACGCAGTACCGCACTACAGCTCGGGTAGCAGCGTTCATTCCACCCGCTGGAGCTCCCATGCTACATTCGAACGATTTAAACCAGGGTATGATTTTTGGCACCTGGATACTTACTGGATAATACCTACGCGTATCCTCTGTATGTACCAATCATTAGCAGCTCAACTCTGAAGGCTGGTTTCAAACGACACTCGCCTTGTCTTTGGGCAACCATGCATCTTTGACCGCCAACATCGAGGTAGCATGGAACCCTTCCAACATCTCTTTAAATTCTGGTCCTCGAAGTTCCAAAGCCTGGTCGAAATCGTGCGCCTTCATCGCTTTACCAACGGCCCTAGTCTATCCAAATCCAAATGTTCAATAAAGCGATTTGAAAGGGTATAATTGCATACCATTTCAACTGCATCCATCAACGGGACCCGCGTAATTTTGTTCTCCTGCAAACCTATCATGTATGTCGGCGTACCGGGCTGAGCTTCCAACAAAGCTTGAACAGCTTCGGCACCTTGTAAAGTCGGCTAATGAGAGATTAATCATTATACTCCAGACAACAAATCGTTGAGGCCGTACTAAAATTCTATCAAAAGCACATGGCGGCCCGCCTCTTTGGGTATGTCCAAGCGTCGTAACACGCGTATCCAGCCCAAGTCGTTCAGTTAACACATCTTTGATGTGTTCTGCACGGATGGGTTGGAGTAAACTGTCATGTGCACCTTCGGCGACTATGACGATGGTTTTTCGTTTGCCCATTTCGCGGTGCTGGGGGATACATTGTGTGAGAGATAATGGAGGGAGAGAAAGAAGCTTACGCGATGGATCTCAGCACACATTTCGTCCTCCCAGGGCATCACTTTAGGTGGTCTTTCAGGTATGAAGATGAAATCTGCACCACCACTACATCGATTTAGTTCACGCATACAAATACCATGCTGATATTTACTCACGCTACACCGGCCTGCAGAGCCAACCACCCACAATCACGACCCATAACTTCCACCACGAAAGCACGGGAGTGACTATATGCGGTTGAGTTGATGTTATCTATGGCTTCGCAGATCCGTTTTAAAGCGGTGGGGGCACCAATGGTGAGATCGGTGAGGGACATATCGTTATCGATGGATCCGACGAGACCAACGAGCTTCAAGTGGGAGTGCGATTCCAGTTGGGCGGTGGTTATTTTATCTATACCGGTGAGTTGGGTTGGATAGATGAGAAAGAATTGAATGATGGATTTACCTTGCTGGTGTAGGTCTTTAATGATTGCTGGCCATTCTGATCTGAAAATATCAGCTCCTGTGAGGGAACCGTCACCACCGCAAACGACCAACGCGTCGATCCCCTCTTTGATAAGATTGTAAGCCGCTGCTGTGCGACCTTCAATTGTCCTGAATGTTTTAGATCGTGCAGTTCCGATAAGAGTACCCCCCTAAGAGGTGTTTGAATCAGAAACATGGAAACCCATAGAGCGTTTATTCCGCTCACCTGCGAGAACCAGCCTCTCACATCATCCCATCCAACTCTAACGATATATCTCCCTTTAAGCGATCTCCCACCAACAAACTCGCTTGCACCATCTCTCAAGAGATCTCCATCGCCAAACCTCAAATTATGCAATAGATTGGTATCTGGCTCATGTTGGGCAAGCAAGTTTGTAGCATGATCCACTTCATTGACTGTGTCTGCGTTGACTTCTTGAGCTGCTTTTTCACCTGCTCCGGTGTTTCCACGTACGAGGCCTTCGTAGCCTTCGCGGACGACCCACATTTGACATCCTCTGCATATGTAGCTTAGATGATGACGACGACGATGATGATATGAGTTACTTGAGAATACCGAATTTGACTATGGAACGGACGACAGCGTTCATCCCTGCGCTGTCGCCACCAGAAGTGAGGATAGCGATCTTCATGGTAGACTAGAAGAAAGCCGGAATGGATTGGGATCTATTTTATACTCTACTCGGAGTTGGAGGTGTCTCGTCTCACACGTGTAGCGGAGTCTAGTGGCGTTGGTGGCTGATCAGTGGCGTGTGTGCCTTGCTCTTTGACCAATGACTCCCAACTACAATCTCGACATCAATGAGCTCTGTCGTCGTATAGTCCCCAACCAACCCACATCAACCTCACATTCATCACCTATTTCTTGTCTACCACCAGAAATCCTAGCTCAAGTATTCTTTCTCTGTATACCCTTCGAACAATTCCCAATTCCAAGCCACAATGAAGCCCCTCTCCTCATCACTCGAATCTCCTCTTTCTGGCGCACACTCGCCATCAATACCCCAGACCTTTGGTCGGCTTTCCACATCAACTATAAGGACCCAGGTGAAGATATCCCAGCTACAAACCTCTGGCTAGCCCGTTCGACCAACAGACCACTCTCCTTATCCCTCGCTATCGATTTTGGTGAACAAAGCCAACAAGGCATACTAGACGCTCTTTGTCGTCATTCCACCAGATGGAAACATATCCGTTTCGACTTTCGCCATCTATATTGTCCACCCATGTATTCCCTCAACATGGCTGAGAGTTCTATCCCCGAACTGTCCACCTTCGAATTCCATGCGAGGGACATCAGCAGTTCCAACCTTTCCCAAATAACACGTCTATTAACAACTGCACCCAATTTACGACAAGTTACTTGGGTCGACGACTTGGCCGACACCGATATGTTGTTGGAACTTCCTTTGAACCAACTTACATGGTTATCACTGGCGATGGATCATGGTACTCTGGATTATATCCAAATCTTAAATCGCTGCTCCAATCTGGAGCATATAAGGATAACTCGTCCTTTGTCATCTTCATATCAAACGAAACCGTCACCTTTGTTTTTGGACAAATTGACGTCATTGAATATCTCTTACGACCTTACTGCTGTCCTTGACTATTTGGTGTTACCATCTTTGAAGCATGTAATAATTTTCACTGCGAACGATGGAACCGACAAACACAGTCTACCGACTCCGGCGTATTCCTATGAATCCCTACTTCATCATTCGCACTTGCAACGACGGATGGCTCACACTGGTAGAAGCGAAGTATGGGACCCCTCTCCTCTCATATCCCTCATCGACAGATCATCATGCGAAATAACCACTTTGTCACTTAGTGCACCGATGATGGAAAATGCGTTGTTGCTTTGTTTGTCAAAGATGAGTTCGTCGCTTGTTGGTCTCGAGGTAGAAGGCGTGGAGGTTGGAGATAAGGTGTTAAGCTACTTGACCCGCCGTCGTAGTGTTTGGCCCGGATCATCTGGAGTGGACGACAGAGAGCAGCCTGAGCTCGGTGAAATTGAGGAGGAGGAGGATGATGATTTCCTATGTCCAAACCTGGAAGACCTCATCCTACATACTCAAATCACATCCTCCCAAGGCATATTAGCTGATATGATCGCATCTCGGCTGATCCGCGACGAATCAGAGATTAGTATAGATCCTTCGAATCCCCAAGAATATACCACTACTGGAAAAGCGTTGAGGAGATTGATGATATTGGATGGACATTGGGATTTAGATAGACTGAAAGAAGTCAGTTCTTTGTCCCAAGAACAATCTAGTGAGTTGTCAACAACAGGAGGGAATGGGTTCAAGGTCTACATCATACCACGGAAATCTATTACGAAAGGTCGGACAAGGAATTATTTTTTCAAGAGGAAGTTATGTGCAAGTCGGTGATTTCCGTTCCGACGAACGACGACGAATAACTTTGCCGGCATTGTTTTCATCTACGATTTGGCCAATTTCTCGTTTCTCTTTACTTAGCCAATACCCATGCAAACATAGATTTTTACGAATGCTAGAAACAAAGAAACCAAGAGTTTTTTTTTCTTTTTCTTTTTCTTTTCCTTTCTTTTCTTTACTCACTATCAATCTCGTCCTTCATGATAATACCATTTTTGCTGTTAATATTATTCTTCCCTCATGTCACATAGGCTCTAAGGCCCTTCCCTTTATGGTAAGGCGTCTGAGGTTCGAATTTTACTTTTCTTTACACACATACTATTACAGTATGTATCTCCATCTTCATATTTAGAGGCTTAAACAATAAGAACAAGGATATCGTGTTCACAAATCTCAAATCAACATTGAATTTTAGAGAATTGGTTGCACCAACTTCACCACCAATGGGAGCTGAGGTCCCGTTTCTTCACCTACAACTATTGGTTTCACTGGAGTCTCCATGTGCCAAAATATTTCTTTCTCTGACAGGCTAAATTCGAACGACTCGAGCAACAACGACAGGACCACCTCTGCAGCGAAGAAGAAAGAAAGAAAGAAATATGATACATGATTCAGTTCAATAAAACGAAAATGCTTACTCATTTCAAGTTGAGCAAACTTGAAGCCACTGATGTATATTTTTCATTAATGTGAAGACAAAGCATATAAAAAACAATTGCACTGACATGCATGCACTACCACCGCCAATAAAAGTCATCCTGGAGGGTTCAAAATTTTTTATGAGCCACCAATCATGACAAGTTTTTTTTTTTTTTTTTCGATAGTATACGAGGTTGGAACTCACAGATGAGAATAAACTCCAGGCAAATGAGCAGAAATAACCGATTCAGGCAGGGGAGTCAACCATCTTTCAGGTTTCCATTCATAAGAATCTGATCCCCATATTTCAGGATTTCGATTAGCAGCGAGAATCCCGACCACGACGCTGGTATTGTTTGGGATAAGCACTTCAGTGATCTTTCGTCCATCCAGTCCTTTGATCGGGGTTGAAAGAGGAAGAACAACATCTCGATTGGTACTATTTCAAACCAAACCGCACCTAATCAGTTTACCAGGTAATATAGAAATGAACAAGGAAAGTGAATTAACGTACACTCTCATAACATACGAAAGGGGCGGACAACTGTACGAGGAGATTGGTCGACAAAAGGATTAAATATCACAACAACAAAAAAAGGATAAAAACTCACATTCTCATGGTTTCACGGCAGACTGCATCCAGATATGGCAAAGCAACTAACTCGTCATACGCAAGGTTTCCACGACGACTCCTTGCGTCCACAATTTCTTGGCGGAGTTTGCTTTGGACATCCTGGTGGGCCGCCAAGAGGTGGAGTATACGGGCAAGCGCGCCGGAAGTGGTATCCATCGCAGCGAAAGTTAAAGTACTACTCCGATCAGACCGTTATGGAGGGGCAATGAAATTTGACACCTACGACACTTGGGCGAGCAATTCTTCCTTTGACAATTTATCTTCTTCAGACACACTCATATTGGCTCTCACTATGGTAAGTGATGAGTCAACTACACTTTGTGTCAAAGAGCAGGTGATGATACGCACTTAAAATGTTCATAATATCTTTGCCTTGACCGATCTGTCGAGTGTCCACTTCATCTCCTTCCGCCAGCGCTTTCTTATTTGCTTCGAATATTTCGACCGAAGTGCGGTGAAGTACATGTACGATGTCTCGGAGTTCATGAAGCGTCTTCCACGGTAAAATATTCATGATAAATCGTCGGAACTGAGGTGTTCCAATCTTCAGGCATGTGGACTGCAAATACATAATACTGAATATCATTTTGTATAAAGTTGGCCTTTGTATGAGTGTCAGTACGAAAAGACCGATGACCGTTATGTCAGGACATACACATATAACCTGGCTGCAGTACTATATGGATGGTGGGTAGCGTCCTCGGTTAGCGGGTCAAACGAGTACCCCAGCCCACTTTGGCCGATCAATTCAAGTGCTGTGCGAGTCAGCCAGGAAAGTACTTCAATCTATAGAAAATGAAATGAGAAATTAGATAGTAGCAGGTTATACAAACTACAAACTTCTCGTGGCCCGTCTTTGACTCTATGGGCAAAGGCATCTCGAAGCTTTGGGAAAGAAAATAATATTAGAATGAGGGGACAAAAATTAAAGGAGGTGTACCTTGTAGGAGATGTTATAGAATGTGGGAACTAGGGCATTAATAAGTAGACTTATATCTGTAGGTAAAGAAATTGTACATGCTCATTCCGCGCAAATGTGCAACTGAAAACACAGGGTTCAACATCTTTCTCTGCTTCCGGTGCTGATCCCCTTTGAATCACATTTAGGACATGCTCATGCAGCAACGACGAAAAAAAAAAACGATACCCAAGGTTCCTGTAAGTCCAGGACCGAAACACACGCGACTTGTCCTTGAAAGCGAGATGTTCAGTATGACATGGTTACTTCTTTATTACATGGACAATTCACTGAATAGTGGCTGATGTTCCTTCATAGATATGTTGATCCTAAGGCGGTGAGAATACGTAGTTTTAACGAATATTTTAAAAAACCTACTTTGACAAATATATAGTGCATTGCTTTCGGGTCGAAAACATAAAGCTGATTTTCCTGTTTGGTGCGATCAGGATCAATTTGAAAGGTCGAGAAAAAACGGATAGCACAAACACCAAGTACGGCCTTGAGCTTCATAACACTGCCATCTACTGGACGTCAACGATCCTGTTCCTGAGGAATTGAAAGATTTTCATACACTTCTGTGCAATTTCTTTGTGAAATTCCCATCCTTTGATGCTGAAAAATTGTGGAAAAACACCTGAGGATTGGGCAGACGATAAGAGAGCAGTTTCAAGTTTGAAAAACCAATTACCGAACAAAAAGGATTGGGAAGGTGGGCCCGGTAGGTTATCCAGAGCCGATTTGACAAGGAATTGCCGTAGTACCTTCCACGTTACATAGGAAATTGCACAGAAAATGACAGCCTGAGTAAACATGGCAGAACAGTAGCGACGAAGGATGGTCAAGTCAGGATTATATTCCAGTGTTGAAGCGGGGAGAATTGATCGTTGACATCACCGATGAAACTTCGGATATATGACATATGCAAGCTCCTTTGTTAAGAAAGCTGGCTAGATGTATGGCAATGAGAGTTTTAAAGGGGTAGGAATCCCGGATAAGCCCGGATACCATGTGTTGCAACTTGCGGGGTTTAGAATACAACCTCCTATCAATCGGCAATCAAGTTAATATTTTGTAGTAAATTTATAAATTCGCATTTTTGACAGAGAAAGAATTTGTCTACACATTTTGATTCTATGATTTTGCGTTTCTCCAAGGTTTTTCCGAGCTGCGTCACAGATCAGTCACGTAAGGTGACGTATGTCCGGCGTCCGCTACCTTACAGTAACTCGCCAGAATGGATGCAGTTATGTTAGACCAGCTGAATCACATTACTCTGCCATCTGGAATTTCTTTAGAAGCCAACATAACGCGACCTTTATATAACGACTCAACAGACACGCAAGTGGATAAGAAACTGGCAGTCTGTCTTCACCCCTGGTCCTGGCTTGGAGGGCAAAAAGACGACCCGTAGGTTTTAGACCTCTGGTAATAATCTCTGGGCTTAAATCAGGTCATTTGACCCTGCTAAGAGTGTTGATGACATTGGTAGAGCCATTAACCACAAAAAACTATCACGTCCTTCGATACAACTCGAGAGGGGTTGGTGCTTCAACTGGCCGCGCATCTTTCACCGGTTTCAGTGAGGTGGAAGATCTGGAAGCCGTTGTTCAATGGGCTCTAGATAGAATCCGAGACGTTCGTTCCCTTGTTATTCTGGTGTGGTTTTGTCAATGTACTCTAAATCCTGGCTGAGCTAACGCGCCTCATTGCAGGGTTATTCCCATGGCTCATTAATTGCTTCCATGCACCCAGTCCTCTCCCAAGCCTTCCCTTTGGTACAAATATCGCATGTCCTGCTCTCATATCCCCTTGGTCCAAGAAGCTGGCTGACTATATTTCACTCATCGTCATATTCCAAGGCGCTGGAAGCACTCGTTCAACATCCCGACTCTAACGTTCTCATAATTTTCGGAGATCAGGATGAGTTTACCTCGCAGTCTAAATACACGACATGGGCTTCAAGTTTGAAAGGCAGCGTAAAAATCGTGCAAGTCAAAGATGCTTCTCATTTTTGGAGAGGGCAGAGTGGACATAAGCTAGGAGAGATAGTCAATGAATGGCTTTTATGACCTTTGTATTTGTTGGACAACCAAGTTACTTATTACCTAATTTGGCAGTCAATGTATGTAACCATCTCTCAGGAGTCTGGGCCAGGTAAACTTATTACATCTACCATCGGTTCTCGAACCTGTTTCTCGAGGCTCTGATCTTCTTTTGACCACCCTCCTTGCCTAAAGTCGTACACCCACCACTCTCGTCTGTTACTTGCCTAATCTTGAAGGTCTTTCCCTTACCACACGGCTAAGGCAATGTACGTGTAGCCCACTATGTAGCACGTCGCGTCATCAACCCTTGTTCATCTGTATCATTCATTAAATAGGCCACTTCCGGATGAGCGACCGCGGCAAAGCGTGGCCAATCTCATAGGTCGATTCGAGACTCAGAACAAACGACTGTCCATCTCCGCGAGTTCGCCATCTCGCAGTTCCAGTGTGGTCTCTCATATAACCGGTGACTCGGTCAAAGAAGAAATCAAAGAAAAACGTGAATGGCCTCCCAAATCAGTCGTTAGCACAGAGAAGCCTCCCATCATTATTCCGACTTCCATTCGTCACGTTCCACCCCCATTAAGTTCTCAACCTATATCCTATCCATCTCCATCAACTCCATCCACTCCAGTCAACAGTCAGGTCAAGAACGAACACCCTGCTTCGCCATCACAGGCCGAGCCTGAAGTACCGTTGACGGTGAAAGCATTGCAGAGACAAACTGCTGAAGCACCCAGCTCTTTCTTAGCAAATTGGAGAAAAGACATTCCTTTGGCCCCCGTTGAAATGGCGACAGAAACCGATCCTAACTCTCTGGAGCTCACACTTGAAGCGCTTACGCCGTCCCTCCCAACTCCAACTGCAGCATCAATGCAAAAATCCGGAAATCTGATACCCCCTCGTACTTCGACTGGAGCTCTCAAAATCAAATCTAGTTTGTCTGCTTCCAAAGTAACTCCTGCTGCATCCAAGACCCCCATCAAAGGAACAACAAAATCACCGGGCCCCAAACAATCATTATCGTCCTCAACCACTCAACCCTTGAGATCTCAACATACAGGTCAATCTGTCGCGTCAACTGCATCGACAAGGAAGCCAACATCCAAACCAGCTCCTATCACACCATCTCAATCAAAGACTGGTCCTCGTTCAGATGCTTCTCGTGCTAAAACACCGACTTCTGCTCGGCCGAAAACACCATCCTCTGGGCTTTTTGCTCCGACAGCTGCCTCTCTTGCCCGGTCACGTAACGCTCCCCCTCAGCTACCCACCCCTACCAAGAAACCGACTTTGAGCAGTAGTTCCATGGACCGACTCAGCAAACCCACGGCTGCCTCTTTATCGAAAGCGCGAACTCCTGCCGTCATAGCATCAACGTCCACAAGCCGATCAACCGTTGCTAAGACTAAAGCTGCTCCTACAAATACTAAATCCAAGGAGCCGGTTACTCAGAAACCTGCGGCACAAACGGTAGCTGCACCTGATCAGAATGGCTCTGGAGCAATCCCTGCTGCGATGGTGGATAATGTCATAGAAGCAGAGACCAAAGAAGTACCCTCAGAAGATGCTGACCCAACTCTCGTTTCTTCTTCGCCGGCAGAAACGGAAGAAACAGCACCAGAAGAACCTGTTGTTGAAGAGACTCACGAAGATTCCACCTCCGGTGTCAGTCCATCCGAACCTGTAGCGAACCATTTAGAGGAGTCTAAGCCCACCGATGAACTTGAAGCCATCGTCAACCTTCTGGAGTCGGCTTCTCTCCCCAAATCAGAACCCGCGACCATTCCCGATATACCCGACGACATCCTCGAGATTCCCGACGAAGAAGAGAAACGTCAGTGACAGTCGAGCGAAGAAGAAAACAAGACGAAATGACACCCGAACGATACATATTTTACCAAGCCAAACCTCTAACAAACTTCTTTTGCAGTGCAACTAGTACTTTCATGTATCCTCTGTGAGGGTAGTATATTCCTGGTTTCACCGATCATGTTAGTGCTAAAGCTCCTGAAGTGACCTTTCAGTGCATCCACAAACTCATCCAATTTAATGGACTTCGGGATTGCATCATATTTACTATTTTTTTTTTCCTGCCGAACCTTTTAGTGGGCTTTCAGAAAGTGGTATATTGAGGAACATGGTGATATAAATCTATTCTTTCTTGTGCAGTTTGAAATTTGAGTCGGAAATCAAGGTGCAGTCACTGTCGGCATCTGCCGTCCACATTCTCACGATGCGCGATTTGATCCAACGCGTCACCTCCTATTAACATCCAACATCAATAACAATGTCTGCATCGACTTCCAATGCAAAAGCTAGTGAATCTTCAAAATCGGCAGAACAACAAAAGCAGGAAAACCTGCCCAATCTAGGTGTTCTCGAGGAAGACGATGAATTTGAGGAATTTGCAGTAGCAGGTCAGCCTAGGCTACAATATTCATTCTGATTACCTTTGAATCTTTTTCTGTTTCGTTAGATTGGAACGATTCGGAAACAGATTTGGCTCATCTTGGAGGAGCACAACCCGGAGCAGCGAAGTCGGGGGGAGACAAACTTTGGGAAGATAACTGGGATGATGATGATATTGAGGATGAATTCAGCGTTCAACTAAGGTAAGAGTTGTCTTCCTATAGTCTCATCGCGATTTTTCATTACTGTTGATATCAGGAATGAACTAGCCAAGACAAAAGAGTCCGGCAGTGGGACAGCTATGGAACATTAGCATATATACGCCATGATAATCGTTCATGGACAACTCTGGAATTTATAGAATCTGTCCGTATATCTCCTGAAACGTGCTTGTCGACTGTATTGCAAGGCAAAAGGACTATAGTCAACTAACAACAGTTCGGAGCAAGGACATCGTTATACGTCATTTAAAAAAAACAAGAGTGTGAGTCTCATGAGTTTGGCATTACTGGGTATCTCAAATTATAAAGTCAAATAAGAACGCCCACTTGGGCTCAGGCCTTCTCAGCTTTCTCTCCATCGTCCGAAGATTCGACTGACATGGTATCCGCTAAGCCCATAGCAGAGGTATCGTAGCCGTTGGCCTCTAAATACTCGCGGAACTATGGACAAGAAAATGGTCAGTCAAATATTCTTGAAAGCCAATTGATATACGAACCAGAGCGTCTTCCAACTCCATCCCATCAGTAGTGAGGGGTTTAATGAAGAGCAAAGTAATGATGGCGCTCAGAATCGCCAAACCTGAGAGTAATTAAATTTCCACAATAAAAACATTGTAGAGAAAAACACTAACCACTTCCAATCCAGAAAGGGCCTGTGTTACCTTTCACCGAGTTGGCACCACCGAAGCCTAGAGGTATCCCAATGAACTTCCCAATTAAACCCGACATTAAGAGTCTTACTATCAATTATTGGAGGGAACGCTAAATAATGAATGAGCGAAGGACGTCTCGGTGGGAAAACTGAGTAAACTTACCCCATGTACCAATAAAAGCACCAATCTTGCCAACTGCTGCTGCAAATCCGTAAAATTGCCCGCGAACAGCTGTTGGACTGGATTTGCTCGCCAACAAACCCAGACAATTTCCTGGACCTATACTCTGATTTTAGCTGGTATGTACAGGCAGTCCCATTGGAGACAAACCAAGTTCTCCGAAGCTCAAGAAAATGCCATAGACGACCTAAAATAGTTCCGTATCAACATTTGACAATCACAATTATGAAAGGTCTCTCCATACTGCGAAAGCCCCAATGTGTCGAGTCAGCCTAGATATTTTAGTTCGTCAGTCAAATCCATAGGAATGCGGCAATAAACGCACGGTAAATAAAGACCACTCATGATAAATCCAACTATAGCTTGCAATACAAGGCCCGTGATCTGAGCTCTAGTTAAAAGTGTATAAAAGCTGAATGAACAGCTAACTCACCATTGTATATTTAGCGCCCAAGTAGTCGACAACGAATGCTCCAATGATCGTCCCTAGGGGATAGTTCGTAATAGTCCAATAAGTAACATGAACGTGGCTCACCTGGCATGTAGAACAAACTAGAAAGAATATTAGAAAAGAGGTCTTGAGAACGTTCAGGGAACTTACTTGATGATCACGTTCCAGCCAAAAACCACGGTAAGGGCGCTTGCACCACCAGTGATGCTAGATTTAGTTAGCAAGAAGTTTCTGAAGAAGCGTATGCGAGCATGTCCTTACTTATTAATGACGATTGAAGAGTAGATCCCGAACTAGAGTACTTGACAGATGAGAAACATTTACCTCCGTCTAGGAATAAGATACAAACTGGATAACTAGAACCAAAACATTATCAGCGGATTCGAGAGAACAAGAAAGAAGTTCTTACGTGATG
Source organism: Phlegmacium glaucopus (assembly GCA_015039465.1). NCBI lineage: Eukaryota > Fungi > Basidiomycota > Agaricomycetes > Agaricales > Cortinariaceae > Phlegmacium > Phlegmacium glaucopus. Next base: position 1,010,657 of record MU130379.1, read on the forward strand.
AAATCATATAAAAACCTAATGAATGAAATAAGCCAGCTGCATCCGGATCGAAGACGCATCGCAATAAATACCATGTGACTGAGATTGCAGCCAACCGTGTCCCGTAACGACGAAATATGAGCATGTATGGAATGCGGGCATTTTTCATGGAGTCCTTTCTGAAGCGCTTAGGCTCTTCCATGCTCAATCGCCAAAGGAAGACGGCTGCGGCAGGAACAAAACCAAGACCAAGGGAAAGACGCCATACTGCGCGAAGATGATTATTGCCAAATCTTTTAAACGTACAGTCATTATATTTGGTAGACAATGAAGAGAAAAAGTATATTTACATCCAAAAAAGGACTAGAGGCACAAATGCAGATATAACGAATCCGAAATCGATCATGGAATCTAAAAGAAAGATGTCAGAGATTGGTAGAAGGAAGGATAAGATTGATAACACACTGGTAGCGAGGGCGAACCATCGATGCTGGGCCTTTTTATTAATTCCAGGCTCTTCCGATTGCTCAGATGCCGAGACAGATCCGCAAGGATATTCGGCGCCTACTCCAATGCCAATCAAGAAGCTGGATAACGGGGATGAACATTGTGGCGAGACACTATGCATGGCAAGAAGCAGATTTACCGCATCGCACTCAACATAGCCAGCAATCCACCTATGCTCCCATGTGCGCCAGAAGATGCCGCAGAGAGTAGGGAGAACAGTGCGACTATACCAGTAGCAGTCATCTGGTGGTAAACGAGGATGCAACAATGTAACCATTTGTAGATGTGGATAAGGAAGGAAAAGGGTCATACCATACCAAATTTCCGTCCAATCTTGTCAGAGAGATAACCTTGGATAATTCAAGATGACATAGAAAAAATGCAGAGGGAGTGATCTCACCAAAGACAAGCATGCCCACAACGGTGCCCGCGAATAAGAGACTGCTCACTATTCTGCTATAATTGTGCTGGTCGATCACATCCGAACCATAAATTCGTGTCAGAACTTTTAGAAAGGGAATTGATGAGTTCGTAGACCGAGAGCAGGGCGATGATTTTTCACGGCTGACCTGTGTTTACTAGAAAACAGGACTATTGAGTGCGTTAACCGGCTTGGTAAAAATCGACATACCACTTCCAATGATGCCATTGGCATAACCTGTTCATTGACAAATTTAGACCCGGTTCGAAAACACTCAAATATAATAACCGCACCATCGGAGAACAAGGCAGTCCCACACCTATACCAAAATGGCGTTCTGTATTAATCTCATTTATCTGAAAAAAAATCTACGCACGCAAAAATGAGGGAAACACTCTTGAGCCGTTCTTTGAAGGTTGACGACGTCGACATTGTAAGTCGCGGTGACAGAAAGTGACGGTGAAGCTTGCGAGGAAGAGGGATCTTCGAAAGTGCCTATCTAACACCGTAGGCTTCTTATCCATATTGTATAGAAAATAGGAGGTTCCAAACGGGGAAGAGAATGAATACCCATCAGTACCGGGTTGTGACAGGAGCAGCATGGTTATTTTCACGGTGGATCCGGAGTAATATGGCTTCCAATTTATATTCCCATTGCATACTCGACTGAGGAATTATGTACTGAGAAGGGCTATATTGTACAAGCCACAAGATGGCAAAGCTTCAGTTGTGCTTTGAGTCTAGATAGAGCATTCGACTGTTGATGAATGATTTGTCTTCAATGCGGGTAATGTAGAGATGTTTAGAAAATTTCACGCACGTTTGTCAACGGTCTGAAGGCAGGGATACCTGTTACCTTACTAGTCTCCATCTGATGTGGTAGTATTTGTATTTACCATGTGATTTCTTTTGGACGGTCAACCTTCCTCCGGTAACGTCATAGTACACAATACATCCTACAACCACCATGGGAAGACCCACAGACTCAGCAGTGTCTAACACTAGTCTCACCATACATGATAACCGAACGGGAAAAGTGTACAATGTTCCGTAAGTCCAAGGGAAGAGGTAGTAGTGCTTGTCATAAACTGACGCGTCTTCAAACGTAGCATTGTGGACAACAGCATATCTGCCACGGCCTTCAAGGACATGAAGGCTTTGCCTGCACCGGGCGAAAGAGAAGAAAATGAAACCGAAAAGGGTCTACGCGTCGCAGACAAAGGTTTTCTGAATACCGCGGTGATAAGAAGTGAAATTACCTACATCGATGGAGAGGCTGGAAGTGAGCTCTCAGCTATTTCTCATCATTGACATCTCACCATCTGACTCTTGCATAGTTCTTCGTTACAGGTACCAACCTTTACCTTTGTTTTTACCATAGCACATTCATATGACTGTAGAGGATACCCCATCGAACAACTTGCCCTTCATTCGTCACATCTTGAAACAGCATACCTTCTCATTTATGGATCCCTTCCAACCCGAGCCCAATTCCAAGTTTTTCAGAACGAAGTCATGCATCACAGCGTCACCCATGCGGACGCGGAACAATTCTGTCGCTCCTTCCGGTGAGCAAGTTACCCATTGACAGATAAAACATCTCATTAATGTATGATGTCAGCTATGATGCACATCCTATGGCTATTCTGACAAGTGCATTCGCATACCTTGGTTCTTACTACAGCGAAGCCAATCCTTCCCTACAAGGTTCCTTTCATTCAATTTTGGAATTAAATTTAAGCTTGTATTGAATATATTTGTAGGTCAAACTCTTTATACAAAAGGTGACAAAGCATCTCTGGCTGTTATGGATAAGCAGATATACAGGCTCGTTGGGAAGGCTACCACGTTGGCTGCGTAAGTTAGATCAGCTTCCTCCCATGTTAATGCCTCTGACGCCTCGTATTAGAATGGCGTATCGAATCCGCCAGGGGCGGGATTTTGTTACCCCGCCTACTGGACTCAGCTACACGGGATCGTAAATGTCTTTGTTTCCTCCTCCCCGTCGAAAGACAATTAAAGATTGCAATTAGGTTCTTGTATCAAATGGATCATCTAGGCGAGGAAAATTACACTCCAAACCCCGTACTTGAAAAGGCATTAGACGTCTTGTTCCTTCTTCACGCCGATCATGAATTGAACGCGTCTGCCACCACAGTTTTGCAAACTGGTAGCTCCCTTGTTGATCCGTATTCTGCAATCGCGTGAGTAACAATGTTAATTTTTTCAGATTTTTCTTCAACGTATTGCTTTGAGCAGGGCTGGCTGTGCTTCACTTTAGTAAATGTTCCTCTTAAGACGTGGAACAACGAATGTTTGAACTTATATATATCCATTTTAGCGGACCTCTTCATGGTTTGTAACCTCTCTAACACTCGACGCATCATCTTCATCCTTTCATCCTAATAGGTGGCGCAAATGAGGCTGTTATCCGGATGCTCATCTCGATCGGCAAGTGAGTCGCAGAACCCTATACAATGCCAAAGATCTCATCTACGTTACAGGCCGGAAAATGTTCCTGCGTTTATCGAAGCCGTGAAGAAACGCGAAAAGGTATTGTCAGGATTCGGGCATCGTGTTTATAAAACTGTAGGTCTTGCATATAAAATTATCATATGGTGAATAACGTCTTAATGGATCATTAGTCAGATCCACGTTCTTTCATCGTTCGAAAAACAGCGGATGAGGTATTTAAGATGTGATTGTCATTTCCTAATGTGAGAAAAGCCGGTGCCGATCTTTTGTGTCTTAGCACAGGCAAGGATGAACTTCTTGAGACTGCCATGGCGTTGCATGAGGCTGCGATGAAGGACGAATATTTTATAAAGCGTAGACTTGCCCCGAATGTGGATTTCTGGTGCGCATTTTATGAACTTGGTTCTCCAGAAGCTATCATTGACTTTTATGTCGGCAGGAGGTAATGTGTTCCTGGAAGTTGAAATCAAGTCCCAGTTCTTTAACTCTACATTCTGCAGTGGCCTTATTTATAGGGCAATGGGTGAGAAAATATAATTAATTCAAGTATTGCTCTGTACTTATACTTTGAACAGGGTTCCCTCTTGATTTCTTCCCGGTACTGTTTGCTGTTCCACGTGTTGTTGGTTGGTTGGCGCATTGGCGGCAGGTCAGTTATAAGCCCGGCGTTATCATCGTGATCCCAATAATGATTGACCCTTAAATGACAGATGATGTTACAGGATGGGGGCGTAAAGATCTGGAGACCGCGTCAGGTACTCAACAGACAGTTTAAACTGTACCATCAAAAGCTCATTGATTCGTAACCTTATCCAGATCTACATCGGAGCGGGCAAACGGGACTATGTTTCAATTCAAGATAGAGTTGCAGTTGAGGGACCAAGGAAGACGCCTTCATCCATTGTGCACTCGGGGTGAGTTCAAATCTTCTTTGCGACATGGCGACTATAACGTCAACTTTTTGTCCCGACAGGATAACAAAGAGGACAATGTTAGCCTCTTTCAAGGGAAAGCCCACCGCCAAGTTGTGATGGGTCAACGTCTGTTGGAATATATTCTTTCTGGTCAAGACTGAGTCCTGGCTCTTGCTTACCATGTGTATGATTGACAGTTAAACTAGGCTTTAGTTTAGTCCACGCCCTTAATTAAGAAAGTATTTGGCATGGATTTGATTCTTAGGCTGTTCAGGATCAATATAAATATTGGAACAGACCATCACATTAACGTTCTCCAAACAGGGATAGTCTCTATCCATGATTGACGTTTTGGAGTCAACGTGTCCCAGATTTTAATCAACCCACTATCAATCCTTGTTCTGCAGCAGTTATGTACATACTTGTCCTTCAGGCGTGATCTACAATCAGTGATTGCCAAGTTCATCTACCGTCTTTTGAACAGAGTTCCTCATTCCTAACTGACTTGATATTTGTTTATTGATCAACCCGATTATCTACCGATTATCAGACGACAGCGTGGAAACCTAACGGGTGTATACTATATAGCGTGTGTAAATGTATCCAAGACAAAAGTTACTGCTGAGGACGACAAAGCATACCTTCAATATTCTTTGACATCGCACAACTTAGCGATGGTGACCATGACAACAACTATTTCCTGCGAAATAAGGAGAACAATGCTAGTTGCAAGGCAAAGCTGGGCAAAGTTCACCAAGTTGTATAGTTCATGGCCAGTTGGGAATGAGCTCCACTATATATGTACTTGAAGAGATTCCTTTGTGGACGGGATCGGAGTTTTCTGAAGCACATGAGTTCCCTTATTTTGATGTATTTGTACTGACAGGGATTTTTCGTGTGACCCAATCACCCTTTTAACCCTTTCTCAACCGTCCCTCCCCTACGAGCAACCTCCTGAATTCTCCTTCTCGCCGTTCTTGTACGACTAACAGAGAAAATGTTCTCCACACTCATTACTGTCGCTCTCTTTGTATCTCTTGCCATCCAAGGCGCGTCTGCTGGATTTGCTATCAACACTCCTAACATCGTCCAGGTACTTCCATTGTTCGTTCTATGCCACCTCAGGCCACGTCCTCACCCAAGCCTATTAGTGTGAACCCGTTAAAGTCTCATGGGCATCCGCTTCTCCCCCTTATAACATTGAAGTTGTCTCGGCTACTGACCCATGTGGACCCGCACTGTTCGTGAACATGCTAGCTTCATGATTATTAGACTTGAAATTCAATCCATTTTTCATTATAGCGACACCATCTGGGGCCTGACCGCAACTCTCTTTGATTATTCAGGCAAAGTTGCCGCTGGAACTGAAGTCGTTCTGTATATTTCTGATTCTGCTGGTAACGAGGCTTGGAGTGGAAACGTTAGTACTCAAAGCCACTTGCAGGCGACGATAACCTCACGACTTACTTCCTCGAAATTTTAGATCACTGTTGGGGCTAGCTCAAACAAGACTTGCATCCCTGGTGCTTCCTCTATCGCCATCCCTTCGACCCCCACTACCCCTGTGATCAAGTAAGTCCTTCTGAAGCCAGACAATATTGCGTAGCAGTTAACCTTTCCAATCCTAGCGCCACCCCCGCTGGTTCGAGCCCATCATCAAAATCATCCATAGTGCCCCTCGGTGGTGCCATCAATGCTGGGACAAACATTAACGGAGCCTTTTCGGTTCGCCAAGCCAGCACACCCCTGCTCGTGATCGCGGTACTGGCCGGCATGCTCGCAGTGACACTTTAATAATACCCATCCATCATGATCAACGATTATATGGAATCGCATCTTACTTAAACACCCCATCGTTGCTCCATCCTGGACCTTTTCAACTTTTTCTTCTTCTTTCTTTGATGATAGTCACGATGAGCGAAATTTTTTGGTACTCAATTAACATAGATCTCTGGAGATTTTTCTGTTTTCGTTTCCCAGGCTGATCTGATTTTGGCGTGTTGAGGTTCTCTCGACTTCGAGCTGGATAACCTCCATCCTCATTCAACTCTGCTCCCAGCATAACGCTGATAAATTCCTACATTTATTATTATTATTGTCTATACCCGAGCTCTTGTTCTTCCTGCAATGATCATATATGCGTGGAGCTCATATTTCCTTTGAGAACGATTGCATCTTGACATCATTGGTTACAGTGTTATTTGATGTGGTTTGATTGATTGTAAACCCCTTTCCAATGAAGTATTATTCATAATGGGTCAAAAGTGTGTTAAAGAATGTTATTGCTCTTGCAAAATTTCCCTCTGATAACAACTGACAGGGAAGATGAATGATTTTAACATGGCCTTGATGAAATACACTGTTAATATCAGTAATTATAAAAGTAGTAATACTTGGCGTTCCCTCAGGTTTTTTGTGACCAGGCGTGTTCTCCACGAGGTGTGCTGCAGGCAGAGCATGACAGATGACCTGGCTGATTCTCACTAGAAACACGTTTAAGTACAAAGCCAAGGGAAAATAGAGAAAGCGACAGACAGAGTACACACAAGGCAGTCCCATACATCTTGCTTGATGGGTGCTGATTGGACATTTTGTATCATTCCAGTTGAGCTTGACCCCAAAGTCCGTCCACTCCCTTTCACAGGAGCCATACCAAGGAATTCCTTCTTCCGAAGGTCCATTTCAGCTTCTACCATCCTACCTAGACCGATGGCATTGGAGTTAGAGTGGCGAGCTTTTGAAGAAGTCTTTTCTTTGATATTGTGAGATGAGTTAGACTTTCCTTTGCCCTTGGCGGCACTACTAAGTCCATGGGTGAACGTAGATCCGGATGCGACTGGAATATTGCAATCATCATCGTCATCATCATCTGACGATATACAGATAATGTCGTCGATTGGCACATTTGAAGTCGCCTGATCATGATTATTAAAGTTGAATTCTTGCTCCAATGCATTCCAAGAACTACTGTGCTCCATTTTATTGCTCAAATCGGCGTCTTGGTCAGATGCAAGCAAGGCTTCACGCCTCTCGGCGTCAGTCTCCCCGACCAATTCGAATTCTTGGTCTGATTCTTCGTCTCCTGTCAATACTTCTGGTGATTTAGGAACCGGTGGGTCAGATGGGATAGGCTCTAGTCAGAAAGTATGAAGACGATGGCCTGGAATCGAGTAGAAAATTTGTACCTTGTGCTCCCTGAAGAGCGCGTAATCTACGTTCAGTCGCAAGAGCCCTTTCTTCACGAGCTCGTTTACTAAATGAGATCGAATTTAGAAATGCCACACCAAACGATGCAAAGGTTTCTCGAGCCCCTTACGTACCTTGCAGCCTGTTTCCCGAAGCCTTTACCATCACCATCGCCATCGCTGCTTAACATTGTACCCTGTCCAGTGAATGCATACTTTGACGTCACCCTTGCCCCTGCCTTTCGTTTTATGGCTGTTTGCCGTCCGGTGTGGAGAGAAGGAACAGTTTCTCTTCGTTTCCCTTGAGTTCTACGTAGGCGACGAGTGGCCGTCGGGCGAGTACGCGATTGCGCCCCACCGCACTATGCGATCATGTCAATAAACCACCGAGCATGCAGATAAGATGAATAGTACTATGTATTCTGGGAAATCTCCTTCCTGAATACCGTCTCCCGTAATTCGAGCCGAATCTGAGAGCCTAGTGCCTGAGGACCAATAACCTTAAAAAACCCTTATGAGATAAAGAATATAAGAATGTGTCAAGGAAATACCGTCTCCGTAATAGCCCCTGTCTTGTAATTGGCATACTTGCGCTCTTAGACGCTTCCAAAGTGCCTGAAAAGCAGGTCCATGGTTCATGTGCTTGCATGGCGTTCAACAGATTGCAGTTTTCATTCGCGCCATGATAACCTACCTTGATGTGTGCCAGCTGGCATCAGGTAGTGCCATAAGCCTCTGTTGAAAAACACGATTTGAGAAGATCACAAACCTCATGACATAGCGTACTCATTAACCAATAAGGGGGATAGAATGAACCTCCAGGACGTCTCAGGACCAATTCTGATAAGAATATGAGGGCCATGTCGAACACAAAGCTGGATTGAAGATTTACCTATGGTCTCACCAGCGTTCCAATTCCTGCCTGCGAACACTTGATTATATTCATACTGTGGCACGTAGGTTAGTAAAATAAGTAGAGAAAAAAATCAGACAAAAGATGCACCTCTTCCAAAGAGTTGACCGTAAATCCATGAGCTTTCATTACAGGCCGCACTTGAGCAGCCAATGCGCGTAGGAGTTGACGCGCCTCCTCCCGGTCCTCTGGATTGGTGGGTAGCGCAGTTATGAAATTGATGTAATGATTTGGATTAGGTTCTGACTGATTTAGCCGGACGTGGACCATCGTTGGCGTCGTTACAGCAAAGTTAGGGCTCGAACATGTTTCTTTTCCCCAAAATGGCCAATTTTGATGCGTTTATATCACAGGGGTCGACTGCGTCGACATGAAACCTTGCTGCATTTCTAATCACTTTGATATTAGTTCACATGTCATCATACTGCTGAGTGTAGCTATTGTAATCAGACTACAATATATATAAAAATGAAATGAAAGAATGAAAAGTTTTGAATACAAGTCGGCAGCCATTCGATGCATGAAGTTGGCTTGGACGCTTACACAACATGATACGCTAAGGAGTTCTAATCCCACTGAAAGATTTGTATATGGGTCAGTAGCCATTTGATGGACGAAGTTAGATTGGGTACGCTCACCATTTATTCTGCCTTTTCTTTTTCTTAAGTGGTCCTTCAATGATTGAGGATTCTCCCTCAGTTGCGGTAGCATCTTCATCCTCATCAATAGCTCTTTTTTTCCCTTCTGCCTTCAACAACGCGCAGGAGGCAACATCTTCCTGAGTGAGAACTTGTCCAGACGTAGAACTTGAGTGATTCGTTTCAGTACTGACACTGCTGGCGAGTTCAACTTTTGATGCACCTGCAACGAATTCAGGCTTGATGGCAGATTCGAATTGGTGTGGTGAAGTGGGCCGAGAAGTCAATTGATGCTTATACTGACTGCATCATCCGTCAGGCTGGAGACAGCGAGGCCGAAAGGTTTGAGCAGCACTGGTGACGGACAAATCTACAATATTTCATGGTCAACATCAATTATATCAGGAGATTTGGTTGGATGTACCCAAAGTTTGGATCAAGCAAAAAGAAAAAGATGGCGCGGTGATGATGTGCAAGGCTCGGGCAGTTTACAGATTTGATAAGGCAATCAATTTGAAAGGGTGAAGTGGGACGGGCATTCCATTTATCAGTATGGAAGTTATTGGGGATGTTTACATCAACCCAAAGTCCAAGCAATGTCCAAGAGGGCACGATGTTGGGATATTTGGGAGGAGCAATCGGAAGGTAGAAGGACATTGTTAAATGCGGGGCAGCGTGTTGAGGCAATTCAAAGATAGAGAGAGAGAGAGGCTGAGGTTGTTTTTTTGTGCGTCGTCATGACTTTTGCGATTCGTCCTGAGTATGGACAAAGTGTACATTCGGAATTATGAGGTGAACGCATAGAGTGTATTGGTGGTCGCACATGAAGGAGGGAAGGGGTCGTTGGTTGGGCTACATTGTAAATGGATTTAGAACCGTGCCTTCCATCGCACAGTTTGCCAGCTGAATATAGCCGATGAACGAATTCTGTGGGGGGGCAAACAAGTACAAAAGGATGTTATCAACTTTTCGGTACTTTTAGAAGGTTGAGCCATGAACGAAATCGTATTGTATTTGTTTGTGTTAGTTCATGACGGTGCAAAACAATAAATGTGTAATTTAGACCCGGCGGAAACCTTGCTTTACAGCAAGGTAATAATATACTTGTACATGTTTACATAAGATGAAAGTATATGCATTGCATCAAGACGAATACTCAAGGACCGCAATATCTTAGATTAGATATCCCTTCAATCGACTTTACCACCATGGGGAGCTGGGTCCGCGCGCCCTCACCCACAACTACTGGTACCGCGGGAATATTCATCCGCCAAAAGATCTCTTTCTTTGACGGAGTAAATTCGAACGACTCGATCAGAACCGACAGGACCACCTCTGCAACGAAGAAAAATAAATTAGCGTTGACAACGCAATCGTTATTATATGTTGAGAAATCTCTTACTCATTTCAAGTTGAGAAAACTGAAAGCCGCTGATATATATTTCCACAGTCAATACACGGAAACAGCATGCAAAAAAAATTATACTGACATGCATGCCCTGCCGCCACCAAGGAAAGTCATCCTAAGAGTCTATGATCAAACCATGACAGTTTTCGACGGTACGAGTTGAACTCACAGATTGGAATAAATCCCAGGAATATTAGCAGCAGAAACCGAGTTCGGCAAGGGAGTCAACCATCTTTCCGGCTTCCATTCATAAGAATCTGATCCCCATATTTCAGGATTTCGATTGAGAGCAAGAATCCCCACTATGACGTTGGTATTATTTGGGATAGGCAGTTCAGTGATTTCCTGTCCATTCAATCCTTTGATCGGGGCTGAGAGAGGAAGAACAACATCTTGCCTGGTACTATTCCAGACCACACCTAATCAGTTACCAGGACAATACAGAAATGGACAAGGAAAGTGGATTAACGTACGTCTTTGTAACATATGAAACGGGCGCATAACTGCCCGACGAGTTTGATTATTACTAAATGGAAGGATAACACTAACACTCACAGTCTCAAAGTTTCACGGCAGACCGCGTCCAAAAAGGGCAAAGCAACTAACTCGTCATATTCAAGGTTTCCATGACGATTCCTTGCGTCCACAATTTCTTGGCGAAGTTTGCTTTGGACATCCAGGTGGGTTGACAAGAGGTACAATATACGGGCAAGTGCGCTAGAAGTAGTATCCATTGCGGTGAAAGTTAAGGTGCTACTTGGATCAGACATTGGGGCAAAACACAAAATTTGACACCTACGACATCTGGGCGAGCAACTCCGCTTTTGACATCCTATCTTCTTCAGAAGCATTCATATTGGCCCTCACTATACAAGTAGTGAGTCAGATACACTTATGTACGTCCAAGGATTAGGTGATGCGTACTCAAAATGCTCATAATATCTTTGCCGTAGCCGATCTGTCGAGCAACAGCTTCATCTCCTTCCTCCAGTGCTTTCTTCTTTGCCTCGAAAATTTCGACCGAAGTGTTATGAAGAACATCTACGATGTCTCGGAGTTCATGGAGACTCTTCCAGGGCAAAATATCCATGATAAATCGTCGGAATGCAGGTGTTCCAATCTTCAGGCTCGTGGACAGAAAATAGGTTCTAGCGAACATCGTCTTGAATAAAGTTGGCCTTGTATGATCGTCAGCACAAAAGCCGATGAAGGGAAATAAGGTGACATACGTAAATGAGTTGGCTGCAGTACTATATGGATGGGGGACACTATCCTCGGCTAGTGGGTCAAACGAGTACCCCAACCCACTTTGACCAATCAATTCCAGTGCTGTGCGAGTCATCCAGGAAAGTACTTCAATCTGAAAACAACGAAATGACAAATTAAATAGTAGATTACATAATTACAAACTTCTTGCGGCCCATCTTTGGTTCTATGGACAAAGACATCTCGAAGCTTTGGGGACAAAATAATATTAGAATGGGCGATAAAAATAATATGTGAATGAAGAAGTCTACGGTTACCTTGTAGGCGACGTCGTAGAATACAGGAACTAGAGCTTCAATCGGTAAACTCATCTATAATTAAAGGGCTGTACGTACTAATTTCGCGCATATGCCCACTGGAAAACATAGGGTTCAACATCTTTCTCTGCCTTCGGTGATGGTCCCCTATGGATCGAAATTAAAACATGCTCATACTGCAAGGACGGAAAAGCGATACCCAAGCTTCCCAGAAGTCCTGGACCGAAATACAAGCGATTTCCCCTTGTGAGATGTTAGGATATGATCCATGAACTGATTCTTTATCAAATGGACAATTTACTGAATAAATGACGATGGTTCTTCATATATATATTGATCCTAAGATGATGAGAACTAGAATTATGATGAATATAAAAAAAACCCCTACTTTGACAATTATATGATGTAGTGCTTTTGGGTCAAAGACATAAAGTTGATTTTCCTAAGGCTGCGATCAGGATCATTTTGAAAGATGGAAGAAAGCATAACACGAACCCCAAGGAAGGCCTTGATCTTGATAACACTACCATCTGCAAGGCCTGAAAATCCTGTTCGTGGGGAATTGAAAGATATTCATACATTTCTGTGCAATTTCTTTGTGAAATTCCCATGCATTAGTGTTGAATAATTGAGGGAAAACACCTGACATTGGTAGACATTAGGAAAGCAGTTTCAAGGATAAAGGATTGAATAACAATCACCAAACAAAAAGGATTGAGAGGGCGGGCCCGGTAAGTTGTCCAGAGCTGATTTGACAAAGAATTTTCGTAGCAGCTTCCACAAAGCATAGACTATGACAACTTGAAGGAGGATGGAAAACATAGCACAATGGCAAAAAGGGATGGTATGACATTATTCTTGGGCAAATGGTTATAGTCGTGATCACACGGTGGTCGCATGTCAGTGTCATAGTGGTCATTCTAAGCGAACACGAAGAATGAGTGTGAACATATGTGAACATAGATGGGTTGTGACGTGACCATCTATCTTCTCGATTCTATCTTTACTTTCGCCCTCCCACACTCGTCTTCACTCCAATAATTGCCTTTTTATTTCATTCCTCAGCCAAAATTCTTTTCGTAACCCGACGCAACCCGTCAGTGTTCCCTGTACTGGAACTTTTCAACCCCTTCTTGTGAGATACCCTAAAAATATGTTATCTGACGTGGGTGTGGATATCATCGAATGTTTGTATCAATCATTTCTTCCATAATTTTTTTTTAGTAGCAGTCAAAGTAGGGCGATTATTGCACGATTAAGTTGCCGATTATCGATTGTTGAGCACTTAATCGCCTCAAAAATCGTGTAACCTTTGGACAGGTATTCCGCGTATAAGCATACCCTGACCTCGTTCTTATACCAAACTGCTTTTTTTTCTTTGGTCAATTTAGGCCTTTGGAACCAAGTTCCACGCAGACATTGCAAGCTTTTTTTACGGACTAAACTGCCTGTCTCCCTCCCTACGGCCCCATGCTGCACTGCTGGGGTAGATGATTCTATCCCCAGTCAACCCTGCATGAAAATGCCGTTTGCGTGGGCACCGCTCGATGTAGTGTGGATACCAAACTGCTTATATATATGGTCCGTGAGGTTCAGTAACTTTAAGCAAGACCAAGCACCGGTCTTATGCCAGAGAATTTAAGTGAGACCTCTTTTGGCAGATGGACTATCTGACAGCTATGAGTGCACACAACCCCAGCTTTCCATAGTGGTGGTTGGTGTCACCATTTCTCAAAAGAAACTTCTGGCTTGCGATTGGAAATTATTAAGAGTAAGATCCAATGTTATCGATCCTGGTACTATCGGTACAACTCTTTCCAGATGGTCCATTGATGATTCTTCCGAATTGGCCTAGGACCTTTCAAACATCATGGCCATCATGATATAGCCTCGTAATATGCATGGCAAGTCAGTTTCCCAGCAAAGCAACGTGTATTATATGACGTGAAGGTCTTCCGTCGGCGATGCAGACAATAGTCACTTTAATCTGAGTGCCTGGAATATTTTATGTCTGACTTCCACAGATCTACCATGTTTACCATCTTGTCATTGTCTCATCCTAGAAGGTGCTACGACTCAAATTGATTTCAAGTACTACAGGAACCGAATTCATTCGATCATTCAGTCCTCATACATGTATTTACCTATATGTTAGAGTCTATGTCGTTCAGAACTGGGTAAAGAAATGAATTTGACAAAGAATTTATCTAAGTAATAAGCTCTGTGGTCAAGTCGAATTAATGTTTTCTCTCGTCTGTCCAATCTGCCATATTTCGAATACTTGAAATTTATGTAAGGGCTGTGTTAACCTGTCTCTAGCCAAATGGCAGAAACACTTCTCGCATTGTTACTTGTGACGACTTCAGCCAAAGGTTCCAGCTTGGTGTTTCGCTGGCCCGAAATACCCATTGCCTCACCGCGACTAGCTCGGGCGCGTCCTGAGGAATCCGACTCCCTTTCTCACCTCGACAACCCATGGAAAGTATCTCACCCCGAGCAAGCAGTAAAACATGCAAAGCTACCGGAACATGACTACGGGTCCGATCCAGATTATTGTTGGCACCGTCCAAATGCTCTGCGGGATCGTTCTCCGTTGTTTAGGCACTCTTCTCACCTCTCTCCAGGTCGAACCTCCCCCGCGAGAGACAGGGCGTATAGTCTCAACACAGTCATGGTCCCTGACGAGTACGATCACCTATTGGGATATTCAGTCGATTTTCTCGCAACTTTGCTGTGTCCTCAGAAGTCAATGTGTCATCAAAAATTTGAATTGGTGGTGGATGATCTCGCCTTTATTGGACATCCAGTCTGTGCAGACCCGGATGGTGATTGGAGGTTCAAACCGGAGAAGTTTAAGGCTGATTCGAGAGGCCGAGAGACGAGGGAGCCTACAAACTCAGCATCACCTAATAACGATGCGCCAACTTCAACCAGCCCGGAAATGCCTTCTTCCGACCCCCCTTCAAAAAGTGCATGGCTAGATACCTTTCATTTCGCGCTTGTTCTTGATCTTCCCGACCCGTCATCATCTGCTTCTGGAAACCTTTCCAAATATTTCAACATTCTATATGAACAGATTGCTTTCACCCTTGCTGCCGTCCTATACCAAGAACAAGTCCTTTCAAACTTTGTGGAAAAGGAATGTGACGTTCTCAGCGCCTTGAAAGAGTCGTGTATCTCGAAAGGTGAATATCTGATCGCATTTGAGCTTGGGTCCAAGGCTTATATGGTCCAGGCGAGCCCTTTTCAAAGTATGTCTCTCAGGCTTTTGAAGTCTCGTCAATCGCTCCTGCCATGAAATCCATCTATGAAGCCATCAAGAAATCTAAGATGGCCTATATATCCATCAACAATCTTCCTTTAGAGCTCCAGCTCCCTCCTTTTCTCGATAGCCTATTAGACAGTCAAGGGGACCCCGAAGTTGACCTAATTGATCCTTCTGACAACGACGAGGCTCTGAATTGGGGTGAAGAGCTAAGCCTTGGCTGGAGGTTACCGACAATGGCACCTTGGAAAAGTTTGTTGCTTCTGGACGTAGACAACGAGATGGATCCGCACCAGATCTTGGCAGGCCCTCATGATAATTCGGAAGATAAGGCACTTGCGGAGGGTCTAGTTCGATTTCTGGAGACGGCGTCTGTTACACTATCGTAAGTACTGTTTGTTTCTACATGTTCTTGAACTAAGATGCGTATCTCCCCAGGCTTTCTGAAATGGCGAGTGTGTTGGACTGGGATTTGGAATCTCAGGTTTATCCAATCGTTCGATGGCTCGTCCTTCATCGACGAGCTAAAGTGGTGGATACTGTTCATCCAGGACTGAAGACTGTTTTCACACTTTCTCCAAAGTTTGAAAAGCCGTAAGCCTTAGTTTTGTTCTGACCGTAATTGTCAATCATGCATTCCCTTAGATTATCGCAACTTACACCTGAGTTTCAAGAAGCCTTTTCACATCCTGCCATTCCACCTCTCCCACGACTCCTTGCGACCATTTCTACTTCTATGTCGAAGCAGACTGACAACCACTTTTTCGCTTCTGTTGTCCAGTCCAAAGAATTCATACCCATGTATCATGATGTCATCCTGTGGATGCTTAAGAGGGACATGCTTGTGGCATTGCATCTCCGAATTCGTTTGGTGGCTACTAGTGAACTGAAAGCACGCGTTAAAGACGAACGTAAGGGAAAACTGGCTGGGATGAAGGGAGATTTCGCTAGGCGCGATGATGGGTCTAATCCACGCTTGACTTCTCAGCATCATGATTCCGTTACTGAGGAACAACTTTCTCCGAATCCACTATCAAAGAACCCGACATTTTTCCTATCTACTACGCATGCTCGCCAGTTTTCTCGGTCGAAAGACTCTGATAGGAGTGGCATAAGTGAGTTGGATTTTAGAGAAGGTGTGGATGTGGTTGAAGATACGCCTGGATCGGAAGTTGACAGTAACTCTGAACCTGACGAGGAAGACTCGGGATGGGATACGACTGAAGATCATGTTGGGCCGAGTATGATCAACGATCCTGGAAAGGCGACGCCTATGCAGCGTCGCTGGCTATCAGCCATGTCGGAGGGGAAGGCGCCTGCTATTGCCAGGAGATTTGAGATGTATATTCGTTCTTTCAAATTTGGACCTCTATGTTCTGACTTTTATGTGTTGATTAGGATTAACCAGTATTTCGATGGCAAGAAGTCCGATGATGAAATTTTATATCGTGCTGAAATCTCAAGGAAGCAGCTTCGTGAGGTCCTACACCATTACGAAGAATATGTAGGCATTCTCCGCATTATTGATGCCCTTTGTTCAATAGCTAATGTTGAGCTTCTATGCAGCTGCAAACATTCCTACATCCATCGTAACAGCATAGATTTCGCCAAAGCCGAGACTTCCTACCTCTGACCCATTTTTATACATCTTTATGGTACCAACCTAATAAAGTAGCTGCTTTGGAACAGTCAAAGAAACCTTCCCTCCCCACAAATGCTTTACCCTCTTTTATGGGTACATCCGGATATGAGTTTCGTATCAGGGACATCGTGTTTTCATCCACCGCAGTCTCAGGAGCGGTAATAAAAAATGTTTCGTGGCCGGACCACTTGTCGTTATTTGGTTTGATGGCTAGAAGGAAAGCTTCTGCACTGGAGTCTTCCTGGACATATCCCCAGAGATCTTTTGGTCGGTTGCTGTCTGCGATGGCTCGATACGGGACGGACCAATGGAGTCGCAAGCTGGCTACTTTCATGGAGCTGTAACGACGAACGATGGTGTCTGCTTGCATCTCACAAATTCTGGATGGAAAAGAAAAATGGTTATGGTTCAACGGGGTTGTTTGTGTGACGCGTAGTGACCTTACAGTTTAGACAGACCATAAGGCTCGTCCGGTTCACAGGGGTGTTGCTCGTCTATGGGAAAGTAGTTGAAGTGACATTGTTGGCTGAATACCAAGGTGATGACATTCGCGGAGGATGCTTGTGCGACGCGGGTGATTCCCAACTCAGCACATGCGCGGAGGATGTTCCATGAGATGACGACATTACTGTTGAATTGACAGTTCAGTGGCTCTGCTCGCTTAGGAAGAACAGGGGTGGGAAGTGAGAAGACCCACTTACCTATTATGCGTTGCTACCTTGTAATCGCCAGGATTGCGATGTGCAGCGAGGTTGATGACAGCATCGTATCCATCCAGGAGTTTCAAGACGACCTCAAAGTCTCTTAGATCCGCTGCTGCGAAGGTGTATTCTGGGTGATCATCATAGATCCTGGGCTGTGGCGGATCATTACCAGCACGTTGTTGAGTAAGGTCGATGCCTAGGACGGTGTTTCCTTGTTCCAGAGCTAATTTTACGACACGTTTGCCTACAGATCCGTTGCATCCTGTGATAACCAATTTCATGAGGAGTTGGAATAAGCTGTAGTTGTACCAAGTAAAAATATCTTTTATGGGATTGAAAAAACGACGGATTAGATGTGATTTGCAGCCCAAAATTATCCTGATTGTCTTCAACTTGTTGTGCATTTGGAAGAATCCTCCCTTGGTTTCTTGACCATGGGAGCATTTATTCCATATCGATTACTGTTATACAAAGTAGTTAGTTGCCCTACCGAACCATTGGCCTGCTTATGTTACTGTTGAAGGTGTTGAATTCCTGTCAGTGTCACATCATACCAACAATATGACCGAGTAAGAAACGGAAACAATTTCTGTATTCTTTTGGCTAATGAGACTATATACACAGGTTTACTCGAAGGCCCCTTTCAGTTCAATCCTCTGAACTTCTTCTTACGCCTCTACTTTGTTACTATGTAACAGCTATTCTCGTTACTCTACCCCGAACTTCTCTCATTCGTCTCGCTATTCTGCCAATAACGTTGTTTTTTGCTTTCCGTGCTTCTACTCAACTAGATCTAGCAGCAGGCTACGGTGACGATGGTAGGCTCGCGTATCTGAACCAGGCTCTCCTTGTGTGTAACAATTCAACTTGCATCTCACGTGTGGCACTCATTCATAGCCGACAGTTGGCAATGACCATCCTTGCCATACGAGCTATTATATGGACATTCCAACGAAACCCCTACCGACGTACTCATAGGTCTAGCGATGTCTCTTTGACCTACTCTCAAATACTGCTCGATGGCCTTGATCTCTCTCTCAACCTTAGAGGCATTGGTTGGTCGTGGTCATGTCTCCCTAAACCCCCTACAGAATCTCGTTCTTCCTTCACCTTCTTTCTCCACAATCTCGCCTCCTTTCTCTTTCATGTTGTCTTCTTCGATGTCGTCCACCGCCTTGTTCAAATTTTCGAACCAAACACCATCGGTTCTCCCGTAGGAGGCTCTATCTTCGATCCGTCCCTTCCACCGCTCTACCGCTACTCACGTTCAACTCTCATTACCTTGTTTGCAGGCTTCACAATATACGCCGCTATTCAAGCAGCCTATCTATTCCTTACCCTCTTCTCTCTCATTTTCCTACGTCATTCTCCCTCCCAATGGCCACCTATATTCAACCACCCTTGGTTTTCTACTTCACTCTCTCAATTCTGGTCAAGGAGATGGCATCAACTCTTTAGAGATGTCTTTGTTTCTTTTGGAGGAAACACTCTTACTTTCTTCATGGGCCGTGTAGGCGGTGTACTTGGCGCTTTCTTCATCTCTGGCCTTCTCCACACTTTTGGTCTGTGGGGCATGGGTCGAGGAGGAGAATTCATCAAAGTAACTGGCTTTTTCATGCTCATGGCTGTCGGCACCCTCCTCGAACACTCATGGAAAAGCCTCACGGGCTCACGCGTAGATGGATTCCTTGGCAGAGTCTGGACATTAGTTTGGCTTCTCGGCTGGGGAAACCTTCTCGTTGAGGCTTGGAGCACGAAAGGCCTAGTCGGCAGTGTCTTTTTTCCTGATGGATATCGGCCCTCAGATTACATTTTGCAATGGTGGATCAAATCATAGTATCAACAACACTGGATGAATATTGAACTAATCCTAGGATATATACCACGTCTAAAACTCTGCATTCACTCCCGAGGGGCCCACATTTTCAATACTCTGCACATACAATATACGTTTCAAATTTGGTCTTACACACCTTTCAAATTAGTATCCCCTGTTTACTTACTTATTTCTTCTATCCAATAATCACCACCAGTTAATAGATGCTGAGCCGTCGTATGGCGCAACTTGGGGATCCTTTGAACAGGACACGGCTTACAAATTCCAGCGTCGAAGTTCGTAATAATCGCTTGTGTCGTCATCCTCACGATCAACTTCGGTGTCCATCTTTCTTCTCATCTTGCTAGAAATTTAACCTCCTATAATCTATATATCCTCCAAGAAGATTCATACAAGACATTTTCATGCGCACCTCACACTATCGAGCTCACCATGTTGTTCCCTGTTGCAAGGTCATACACAATATCTCGCACGCACATCCCAGACTTTTACATCTTCGACGTCTGTGGAAGTTGTGAATATGACTAGCGCAGTGAGTTCAACCTGAAAGCTTAAAATAAATCATTTACGGGGAATCCCATCTGCGCCGCACAATCTTGACCACCGCGTGACGGTCTCACCTTAGAGCCTAGTATCCCGATCCGCGCACGCCGTCAGAAACACGTTGCGAGGACCCCTGAATATACCCTCAGATCCCGTTCCCAGATCCGGATAGAAATTGGCCAAAAAAGTTGCGATGCCTTAGCACTGTCCGGATAGATTTTTCAAAAATTTTGGGGAAACCCGGGGGTAATATTCCGGATAGAAATTGGGCCGACCGAATTAACCCAGGGCCGATCCCGGATAAAAAATGTGTGCATGAGGATTCGAAGGTTTACCGTTCATAGTACTGGGTATCCAAAAAATGAAAAAAGATGTGGGAGAGAATTAAAAATGGAAAAACATGCCTAATTATTGCCTTAATATGAATGACCCTTTTTTTTTCTTGCGCGCAAAGCGCGCATGTACACTATCTTTTGCACTTCTTTTGTACTGTTCACAATTCTGAATAACTTCTTTTTTTTACTGAATTATAGTTGCACATCCATTAATTAAATTAAGGTCAGCTTGCATTTGTATTTAATAGCTTGACAGAGTCTCAATGTATAAATCTGTAGGCATGGCAGATAACATGTGGCTATGCAGGCAAGAAATTTACATTCGGAACAATTTTTCTCTTCCAGCACACTAGTAAAATATGAAAATATTCATGATGGTAGTAAAATTCTATTTGGTTGTAAATTTGAAAATTGGGAGCATAATAATTTAAACTGAAGTAATGGGAACAAAATGTTCCAGTTGGCAGATAACAAAGGCCTCTGATTGGCTATGGTAGATAACATAAGTCTCAGGCAGATAACATATTGATCTTTACAGCCTCAACAAAGGCACCTTTCATATATTTTAAGAGATAGGATCATTCTAAACATAGGTTTTCATGAATTCACGCTGAGAGCTCACTTTAATCCTCATTTTTGAGCTCACAATGGTTAAAATATTGGCGAACCGTGCTCTTTTCGGACTTTGCCGGGCAGATAACAAACCCAGCACAACTAACGGTAAACCGATTCGAACACCAGACTTGATGATCAAATTTTTCTACAGCAAGATTCAACTAGACTAATCCAAAGACATTTGTGAATCATTTATGTTGTTCCTTATACCTTACTATAGGCCTTACTCAGGCCTTACAGGTCTTCGAAGCCTTGAAAGCTCTTGCAGGAAAGAAGAAGACCCCTGAAGAAGACAAGGAGTAGCTTAAATTTATAGAAAATTAGCATATATAATGGATTCTATATTCTTTTCATTTAAGTTACTTCTTTTTACTTATAAGACGTCCTACAGGTGCTCTTGAGGCCCTGCAGGGCCCCCCGGGCGAAAAAAAATAGAAATAGCCATATCCGCGTCCGGATAGAAATTGGCCAAAACTGTCCGGATAAAAATTGGAAAAATTTTGACTTTTCGGATACGGGACCTGAGGGTATATTCAGGGGTCCTACGTTGCGCCAACACCATTCCCACCGGTGCTCATCGAGAATAATATTCCCTCCATGACCCAAATATCGCATGACAATTCTACTCCCAGCCTCCAAGTCCACGGCACGACAATGATATGTCTCTTGCATCTGGCCTGAGGCGCATGACATCGTTCCGGTACTTGGCTACCACCGATGTCTTCTCGTGTCTCGATCTCATAAGTTGAAATACCTGCTTGGTTGCCTACCTTCAGAAAGCTCAGGATCGCCATCGCATGCACTCTCCTTATCTTCCTCTTCCCATTCTCTCATGCATAACTCCTGATTCTACTCCCATCACCAACAAAAATCAAATTTCTGCCGTACTTTATTACCCACCTAATGTTAGATTCAGCTTGACAGTTCTAGGCTTGATAAATTCACCTTCATCAACATTGGATGTGTCTTTCGTCATATAGCAATGCATATACGGAACCTTGTATTCTCCCATGGCGGTCACATTGTTGGAAGGAGATCGAGACAAAACATATTGCAACCATCACCATATATTAATCTATCAAGCCTGACCGTTCATAGCAAGAACATAAAAGTCTATCGCTGATACACAGTCCATTGATGCATCTCTAATACGTTCATTTGATATTTTTTATTGTTCTCTTTCACAGACTATTCATTTTATTATTTCCCATTCCGTTTCCCCGAGTCCACCGAGGTGAAATGATATGTGTCGCTTGCTATTTTGATTTCAACAGCTGTATTAGTGACCGATGTTGAGCTCGACTATCGAGAGTCCATATTCGGTTTGAACACTCGGAGGCATGTCACAAATCGTCACTCACCCGCTATCCATTATTCGGCGCCGGTCAGATCGCCAGCAATCGCGCCCCCCATAACTCTTCATACTACAAACCGAATAATGTCTTCGTAACTAAGGCTAAAGTGTGGAGCTTGTTCTTAAAAAAGCCACTCAGAGCAGTGTTGCCTTTTTCCCACAACTACATCACATATTTTTAGAATTCAACATCTCCGAGTCGCAAGCTAAGTGAAGAAACGAAAAGATTGAGCAACCTAATTACCTGGGTCAGCATGTGATGACACAAATATTGGGGCATTGGAGTCTAACTCAAATATGACTCACTCTTTGGCTTTCATGTCCGTCTATGCTAACCCTGGTTCAAAGCCTAAACTAGATCCTGGCCTCTATAATCTACAACCCCATGAAGTCGCTTTCTTTAAACAACAGACAGGTATTCAAGACGATGAGGTTTTGAAACAACACATCATTCAAGTCCAAGCAAAGGCATATGAGGTCTGTTTATCTTTTACTAACAGGCTGATATTACATACTCATTTCATTCAACATCCTGCAGATTTATGGCTATCCATGTATCCGTCTTTTCTCCTTCGCTCGCCTTAAGACCTCTATCTTGCCTGGTTACAACCAAGCACTTAGGCTCCTCAAGGAACGTAACCATCCTATCTTGCTCGACGTCGGTTGTTGCCGTAAGTTCAACTGTCCTCTCCCTTAACAACTACTTCCTTACTAGTATTTACTATCAGTCGGCACTGACGTGAGAAAGGCCGTCTTCGACGGTTGGCCTGTCCAGGATATCATCGCTTTTGATATTCAGAAAGGTACATAAATATCTATCCATTCAAATATTTTTCAGATATGTAATCAATTTATTTTATATATTCATCAGGTTTCTGGGAATATGGCCACCAACTATTCAAATCTACGCCTGAGGCTTTCCCTGCTACCTTTATCTTAGGAGACGTCTTTGATCCTAATTTTATTTCTCGAAGAGGTCCTTTCGTATCCATGGCTGAAATCAATCACCTCAACGGAACTATAACCCCTCCTTTAAACACCCTAACTTCCCTTAACCCCCTCCAAGGAAAAATATCCGCAATACACATGTCGTCCTTTTTCCATCTCTTCTCGGAGGACTGCCAACTACAACTGGCGAAACTTATCTCTTCTCTCCTCTCGCCCAAGAAAGGATCCGTAATATTTGGACAACATGGCGCAAGGCCTGTTAAGGGATTCAGAGTTGAACAAAGGTTCAATAAAGTCAAGATGTTTTGTCATTCACCAGAAAGTTGGACACAGATGTGGTTAGATGTTTTTGGTGGAGAAGACAGGGATGGTAATAATAGGGTGAAAGTGGTTACGGAGCTAATAAACGTTGTGAGGAAGGGTTTTTCAGACCATCCAGAGGATGAGAAGTTTTGGCTCTTGAAATGGTCTGTGACAAGGCTTTGAATTAACATAACAATAGAATGGCATAGAATTCGCGATACAGCATTGTTGAAATAAATGCTTCAAGTCACCTTACACATGCAAGTTAAAAAGGTTGAACGCTGATCATGAAAGAACCCGATTTGAAAGCAAAGTAAATGATCATTAGGTTGGGTATGTACAGGCGTGGTGACAAAAAACGAGTAGAGCCTTCCGGATGTAGCGACATAGAATAGGACAAGATGGATGCTTATATGTCAAGAGAATGAAGTATCTGTGTTCTGTACCTAGCATTTGAGGTCAGTTGATAAACATAAAGAGTATGTTTCAATGGTTGCTTCAAGCCGGATAGAAAGAAAATAAAACCAAAAGTTGTTGATTCAAGATGCTGTGCCTTGCCGATGGGTTTCGTTCCGCATGCCACGGGTCAGCATCAACAGAAGATTCTCGATGCGCGCCTGACGATCCTACAACGAAAAGATTGGAACCATGGAGCAAAGAAAATCTCAAAAGAGAACACACCTGAAGCTCCTTCATCTCTTCCTTCAACTTATGAACCGGCAATTCACTAACAGTCTCCAACAGGGTTTCAATATGGCGAACACTCGTTTCTGTGTTCATCGCCGCTCGAGTAGCTACCTGCGCTGCTGCTACAGCAGACTCGGAAGATGCTGTGGACTGTACGATTCCTGGGGTGCTCAAAAGTCGAGAACGGTAAAGCCTGGAGAGTGGGCTTTGGTTGATTGACGGAGGTGGAGCTTCGGACATGTCCACTGGAAACACAATGTTCGAGGATCCTGGATTCCCGCTTCTTTCTCCTGAGATGCGTCCAGCGCTGGAAGGACGCCTGGTTTGTATTCTGCGCGCTGGCGACATCGATGACCTCCTTCCATCATACCCGACACCAGAGTTATCCCTCGAGCGAAAAGACCTCAACGCCGCAACGTCTTCGCTATCTGATTCATTCAAAAACAAGTCATACTCTGTTTCATCCAATTCAATATTGAAAATCGCCTGGAATAAATCGTTACTTGAACTGCCTCGGAGAGCTTCCATTAGCGGCATGTTTTTTATAGGCTTAGGAAGGCTGTTGAAAAATGATTGCGCAGCATCTTTTCCTGAGGTGTGGAGTTTTTTACCGGATGCGAAGTAACGTTCATAGAGAGAGATGAGGATAAGCTGGGGTAGAGAAGTGAGTTTGATAAGAAATACGTTGATGGTATGTAGAAGACGCGGCGTGAAGAACCAGGAGGCAGGTTTAAGAATGAGGAAGGCGAGGATATTGAAAGGTGGTTGGTATGAGAAAAGTGCGTTTGATTTAACCCTGTGCATTGACTCAGTCTCATAAGATAAACCGAGGGAAGTATGCACACACCCTTCTACAGTGCTAACCGTGAATTGAAAAAGATACTATGGAATTCGAAGTCAGGATAACGAGATAAGGAATCAGTCCGAGGAAAGCAGACCTCCTGAGTGGCATTCTAGAAGGAAATTGTCAAAATTATAACAAGACCCGTAAGATAGAGCACATGTACCATGTTAATATTCGCAGCTGTATTTGAAAGAATGGAGATCAAAACTATAATAGGCGTCCGTCAGGCGAAGAAAATGTGCGATAGAAGGAACCAGCCTACTCGTCAACAACAAGGTACTTGATAGTGCGGCAAAACAAGTCATGAGTATGGGGCCAAATACCGGATGGAAGCTTGTTGCTTGTTCGAAGCTGAGATACGTATTGCCGAACCAAATTTGGACCATCAGCCAAGTAATGGCTTTGACTGTCCAGCGCTTATGACTAGTAGGATTGTCGCCAGCTAGAGGTTGGAATTAGTCGCAGATACGGGCGCAAAAGCCGTGGCTGGTAAGTACCAAGCGTCCACAATGTGAATAGAAGTCCTGAAAAGCATGTGGCTGCAATACCGATGAAGAAGACGAATTGAGAAATCATGGCACGGAGGGACCTACGCGAGGGAATGAGCAGAGTTGAATTTACGAACCTACGGCTATACTCACAAGACAACGACATTGTTAGAGATTGCGAAGAAGGCCAACCTGGGCACCTTCTCGTCAACTGGATTCTCAACAAAGGGGGGAAAGACTTTACCGAGGAAAGAGAATGCACGCTCCGCAGGATAAAACGTCGAAAGCCATGTTGGACGTCGCCACTAAATAGAACTTTGTAATTAGTTTAGGCCGCGATATACATAAAGGCTCGTCTTACGGTCGTCATTACTGAGGCCTTTGATTCGTAGGGTTAGATACCCGATGAAGACGACAATAAAGGAGAAGTCGAAAACATTCCACAACTTTAGATCAGAGAATGGTGAATTGAATTGTTAGATAAGACGCAATTTAGTCGATGATGAACCTACGTTCGCGATATAAACTGGAGCTTGTCTTAAGTACAGGATAGCGGAAATAGAAAACAAAACACACTTATCCAGCCGTGTTCTGTTGATGTAGTGTATTCTTCCAGAGTAAAAGCACTACCAAATATGATGAATGCCATTTCCCATGTTGTAATTTTCGTTCTATCGCGATCTGCAAATGGTAAGGTTTGGTGATTTCGAGAGGAAGCTGCAACCCACTTGAGAGACAGAGAACAAAAGTGAGGAGAAGTAGGGAAAAGTTGACGAGTTCGAAGTAGGCGCTATACTTGGGAACACGAAGCCTGTAGGGGTAATTCTCAGTAACGACGAGGAATGAGATTTGGGACAATTTCTGACCGGTAGTGATTGAGAAAGGGTGCATTGAGCGGATCGTATATCTCGATGGCTCTAGGCTTGTAGTTATCGGCAAGGATGGAACGGTAAGTAGCGATAGAGTAAACCACTCGTCCGGAGTATATATCGTTGACAACTTTCTGGGTTACTGGAGAAGCAAGAAATGCCTTTGCCCGGGTTGATATTGCTATCTAGAAGGAGCTTTAGTCTGAGCTTATCGTTTTCCTATTTAATTATAGACCTCAATTGCACTTTGAGCATAAGCAATGTCATCGTCGCGGGCGTTTAAAACTTGTTTGACTTCATTTACAACATCATGGGTTGCACCAGCAAGTGGATTCCAAGTCGTTGTCAATACAGCTACAAGTTCGATATAATTTGTCGCAAAACGGCTCAGTAGTTTGATGGCCAGGATTTCGCAGAGATTTGCACGAGTCAACATGACTCCTGCAAATGCAAGATTCGTTTGAGCCTCTGTAAGAAAATATGACCGAACGACGAGACACGCATAGGCAACGGACAGATTTCTGAAACGGGCATATTTGTTGACTATTGGGCGAACAATGGAGAAGTTGATATCGGCGGCGGTAAGCTGTCTTGTGTCCCGTCGTCGTGTGAGTTCCAGAATTTGACTTGTATGGTGGGGGAATAAACATACTCGCGGCTCAAAGCACTATCTTGAATGTATCATTCTCAGAGATGTATAAATGGGAAGCCGGTTGACACACCTATTGTATTCTGACATGAGAACAAGTGAGAATTGGAACAAGGTAGATGGTGTCCACTTACCGTGACCTTCCTTTTGAGAGAATGAATCAAGGGAAAGACTTCAACTGAAGCAAGCTGTTCTGGGGTTGGAGCTAACAAGTATCTACTTTGTTGGAGTTCAGGATCCATGACAGAAGAAATGTATCCAGAGTGTGGAGGATGAGCAGAATGATTATGTAATTAATTTAACATATGTATTAATTACATAATTTATCGACCAAATTACTTTACTGTGGTTCCGACAAGTCCAGCTAAGTCACGGTAAGTATTTAGTGTCCGTACATAGTGCCATATTATTTCCACCTACCTGGTCAACAACCTGCGAAGCAATTCGTGAGACCACGGTACTTAATCATGATACTTCAGAGGTGCTCTCCGACGTCGGACTCGGAGACTCCAGGAACTTGATTGAAGACAGAAACTATGCTAAATGGGGCAGCCATCCAAAAGAAGATCAAGTGTTTGGTGGTTGCCACATAACTACATAGCTCTTTGTACTCCCAAAATCTCTTAATCCTCAATCCCTTCATTTTCCTCTTCTTCTTCACGGAATGCGAGATGGGATGTTGTTACTCTGCACCTGTGGATTTTGACGGCGAGGTTACTCTCTATCATTTCGACCTTCTTCGCGCAGTTGGGAAAGGTGCCTTTGGCAAGGTTTTTATGTTCCATTGTACTTCCATCGTGTTCTATTGACTCACCGTTTTTTCGAACAGGTGCGGGTCGTTCAGCATAAGCGCGCCAAAAAACTCTATGCCCTCAAATACATCGACAAAGCTCGTTGTCTTCGACAAAAGGCTGTAGCCAACATCATCCAAGAACGCAGACTCCTGGAAGAGGTGGCGGGCTTACTTTTTGGAGACTCGACCTGAATTAATACCCCTCCAGATTGACCACCCTTTCATTGTAAACCTACGATATGCCTTTCAAGATGATGAGAATTGTTTCTTTGTCCTGGACCTGATGCTTGGCGGGGATTTACGCTGTAAGTTAATATACCCTGCTCTGAACCAATCTACTGATCAACAGCAAACATTTCATAGTCCATTTGGAACGCAAATTTTATATCAAGGAGGAAGTTGTGAAATTTTGGATAGCAGAGCTAGCCTGTGGATTGGAATATCTTCATCGCCAGCGTATTATTCACCGGTAATCTCCCATATAGGCCTCTTGTGTATATGTTTCCTCAATTGCATCGTTCTTTAGTGATTTGAAACCCGATAACATTTTATTGGACTCTGCAGGACATGCCCACATTACCGACTTCAATGTAGCTATTCACTACTCAGAACGACGCCTACACACGAGTGTCGCGGGAAGCATGGCATACATGGCACCCCAGGTCGTTGGCAAGAAGGGTTATTCTTGGCAGATTGACTGGTGGAGTCTCGGCATTATTGCCTATGAATTGATCTTTCACAGGCGACCATTCGATGGACGAAACGCCGAAAAGATGACACAGTCTATCATGAAGGATCCACTACAGTTCCCCGACGACGCGTCAGAGCGCTGCAGCGAGGAGGGGTTAACGGCTTTAAAAGGAGTAAGCTACTTTTCTACCTTCTGTGACTACAAGGCTAATTCTTTGCAGTTCATTGACCGTGATCCAACCACACGGTTAGGTTGTAGACCAAATGGACAGGGCATCGAAGACATTCGGCGCCACCCATGGTTCTCATGCATCGAATGGGATACCATTGAGAAGAAGGAGTCACAACCCCCATTTGTTCCCGATGTATACCTTTCATATGCCATTCCTGATATAGCCTGGTGCTCACAAACTGTTCCTAACAGATGAATCAAGCGAACTTTGACGTGTCGCACGAACTTGACGAATTTTTGATGGTTGAGAAACCCTTAACGCACTCTAAACGCAAGGCCAATCCAGACCTTGAAAAAATGAAGCCAGAGTTGCGGCAGCTGGAAGAGCAGTATGTAACTATCATTCATTTCTGATATATGTGATCCCATTACAGTTGCAGGTTTACCGTATATGATTTTAGCAAGATGAAGAGGATGTCGTATTATCCCCATAACCAACCTGTTATCTCGTTGGGCACAGAATCTAATGACGTCGAGCGGAGGTTTGGTCAATCAGCAACTGGTACTATCATACCCACGGCAACAATTTTCGAACGCTCGCAAGCTGGCTCTCCCATGCTGGAGAGTTGTGATCCCCATCATCTTCCTCCAATGCCACACCCCTCGAACGGTTTTGTAGTGTCATGAGAAGTTGTATGTACCATTTTGCATTTCCCATACCACCCACTTCCGCCTGACAGATCCGATAGTCTTTGCCCACGCTCTCACCTCTTTTGCTATCTTTATACCAACATAATCACATACAGCCATTCGACACCTTTCAACTAATATTTAACAAGGGACATCGTGGACTCCCTCAAACTTTATTGCAATTTTCGTTTTAACAGGGTCCTTGGTTTTCACTGCACACACTCTGTCCATCACACAAATTCATTTGATTTCAAGTACGCACATGCCGTTTCATTTCTACCGTCGTTCATTGCCCCGGCGCCTGCATATTTGTTGTATTTGTACTCTAAGTTGAAATGGGAGTCATGTAAATGTGTAGTATAGCAATCAATTATGCATCGCACATTGTACAGCCCTAAATTTAATTTAGAGGTTAGACATCTAGACGCCTATTCCTCAGAGAGAGCGTGACATAACCTCTGATTATTCAGTTCATGAGGATGGGCCTCATTCAATCTCGGTGATCTTGAACGGTTTACTACTTTCTCGGTTCTGCTCACCACATCACTATTACACATAGGCTAGCAGCTATGTCGACAGACACCCCACCTTCTCCTCGATCATCATCACCTACAGACGAGTCGATCACCGCTGACGAAAGCTTCATGATTCGTCTCAAAGACATCAAGACTATCGCTCAGCTCTACAAGAGGGGAGTGCTGAAAGCCGTGGCCCCAGAGAACCGTCGATGGGATCCGGAACCTAACTTTTTGGAACGTGTATCATTGTAGTGCGTTTTTATGACTTTTGGAACATCAGAGATGAACTTGCTGAATCTGTCCGGCTCACTACACAACAGTCAAGGTGATATCACAACGTTGGAAGTGGATTCGATTGTTAATGCCGCGAATCGGAGTCTACTTGGTTAGTCTACTTTATTCCGGTGGTTTCACGGGTTGTAGTAACAAATTCACATTACCTAGGTGGTGGAGGAGGCACGTACTTCCTGTCTATCACGGTGTCTTTTTAAAAACGTGCTCTTTCTCAGTTGATGGCGCTATTCATGGTGCAGCAGGTCCCAAGCTACTAGAGGAATGTATGAAAGATATAGTAGATCCTTTATTCCAAGAGATCTCATTATCTGCTTTGTTCTCTCAGGTCGTGGTTTGAATGGATGCCTAACTGGACAGTCCAAAATTACAAGAGGATATGACTTACCAGCGTCTGTTCCCTTACCTCACTTTTGGGATATTGTGATATTGATCCATTCTCCTTAGACGACATGTCATACACACCGTAGGACCTATTTACAACAGCGAAGAAAAGGTGGAGAGAGCTCAACAGCTTGCGTCAGCTTACAGGACAAGTTTAGCAGTTGCGGTCGAGAATTCAATCAGGCATGTTGTAAGTAATCCACCTATTGTTGTATCTTTTAATGTTCTCCTGACACTTTACCAGGCATTTCCATCGATCTCTACTGGCATCTACTCGTATCCTGTTCCCGATGCCACACGAATCGCGCTGAATGAGGTCAGAACTTTCCTGGAGTCTGAGCATGGGGATGAGGTCAGTTGCTATGCTGTTCTTCTCCCTTTCGTTTTCTGATCCAGAAAATATGAAACAGCTTGAAAGAGTCATTTTTGTGGTCTGGAGTAGTCAAGATAAGAGCGTCTATGAGTGAGTACCCTCTTTGTATCCTTTGCTAGATAATTTCCCTAAACTCAAACAACTCCATTGATAGGTCACTCATTCCCGAATTTTTCCCACCGGGTGAGAAGGCGAAAGACCCAGAGCCTACAGCAGCGCTAAGCGAGTCCGATGGCAGTGGTACCCCGGCCCCAATATGAAGCCCCGACGGGCTTGTTTTATTACTCCAGCTCTTGCCATAATCATTATTTTCCGATCATCGCGCCTTAACTTTTAGCTTGTCTTCAGTGTTTGAAATGAGTTGGGTTAATGTATCATCTTTTTTGCACTTTAAAAGTCGAGCTCGAGCCTCCATCCTGTATCCTTCGTTTTCAAGTTGGCTTGCTGGTTTCGAGCCTCAATCTCACGGATGGTATTTATCTGTCTAGATCCCTATGTGTTTGGGACGTCCGAGTCAGCAAACTTTCTTTCCCTACCTTTCCGGCCCGCTTCGTCACTTCTTCCTAACTCACTCATGCATCATTACATACTCGTAACCACTCACATTCTCGTAGGTTCTCTATTTTTGGGGAGTACATAATGCTGGTCGACATATAAGAGGTGAAAACACGAGATATCTATCATCGCTTTACCACCCCCGTCCCCTTTTGTAAGCATGGGTTTGCTTTTCAATGTCGCCGT
Source organism: Phlegmacium glaucopus (assembly GCA_015039465.1). NCBI lineage: Eukaryota > Fungi > Basidiomycota > Agaricomycetes > Agaricales > Cortinariaceae > Phlegmacium > Phlegmacium glaucopus. The sequence continues at coordinate 1,042,355 of MU130379.1, forward strand.
TGCCGTTTTCTCCTCAGTTGGTGAGCGTTGTACGATTTTCATCTGAACGAAACTAACCTTGCTAAATAGGCGCGTTTCTGTTCGGGTATGCGACTTAGAGCTAGTTTGCTTCCCAGTCATCTCACTTGGTTTCTTTCTTCTGTAGATATGACAGGTCAGTGGTTTCTATTAATATTCGTCCTGTTCAGACAACTAAGTAATGTTTTAGCGGAATCATCTCGTCAATCCTAACCATGGATCATTACATTGCGCATTTTGGCAATGATCCTAATATTAAAGGGGCGGTAGTGTCGACATTTAATGGTCAATGAATGTTTGCCTCTGCGTAAAATATATGTTGACAAGAATCAGGTGGTTGCTTCTTTGGAGCTGCCGGAGCTGGATGGTCTGTCTTTGAATCTTGGTTACAAAGGATTGTATGCTATATGTTGATTATAGGGCCAACGATAAGTGGGGACGGAAACGGTGTATCCAGGTGGGATCGGCGATAACCTGCTTGAGCACCAGACTCTTACGAGTTCACTAAGATTGGCTGCCTGTTTTCATTGTGGGGAGTTGCGATGCAAGCTGGTGCTGATAACGTTGCAACTTTGTTAATTGGCCGAATCGTAGGCGGATTTGCCATTGGGTAAGAGTCCTCCAATTCATTTAAATGATTACTGACAAGAAACTGTTCAAGCATACTGTCTATGACTGTCCCTCTCTATAATGCGAGTGATCATCTATTTGCAATTCGGCTTCTGATTCTTAGCGTTCTACCTCTAGACTGAAATTGCCCCTCCTAAAATTCGTGGATTTCTTGTCGGGCTGACCCAGCAAATGATTGGTATTGGATTCATTGTCGCCAATTGGGTATGTATCCGAAATCATGACGAAATACCTTTCTGAGCAAGCGGTAGGTCGGATATGGATCACAGTTTATTAACTCGGACATTTCGTGGCGTATGCCACTTGGATTGCAGGTGCGTCTCTTTTCAGTCTGTTCAGCAGAATAAGTTGACTAACCCTTAAACTCGGAATAGATGGTACCCGCGGGTTTGCTTCTTATGGGAACACAGCTCTTACCATTCAGCCCAGTGCGTCTTTCCTTGCCTCAAATAAAACTAATCTGAAAATCTTAAAGCGTTGGCTTCTAGAAGTTGGAAGAGATGAGGAGGCTCGTGAAGTTGTCTATAAACTTCACGGAAACGATAGATTATCTGCAGACAGAGAATTTAAACACATGTATGACACGATTAAAGCCGAACTTTCTGTTCGTAGCAGGAGGTTGAGTGATCTGTGGGCAACTCGGGCCATGCTGCGACGGACTCTTGTCGCTATTGGCGTTCAAGCATTTACTCAATTCACCGGCATCAATGGTACGTGCGTTACCACCCCAGAGTCTGTTTGCGATTAATTTATCATTCTAGTTATCAACTATTATGGACCCCAGGTGTACACATCACTCGGCGTCACAGGGGAAAGGGCGCTTCTTGTACAAGGGTAAGCGATGCATATTACTTATCAGTTGTCATGTAAACTACAGGCTAGACTACAACATTAGGATCTATGGCGCCGTGGGGCCTATCGCCAATCTTTTGTCAGTTGTCAACAGCATTTTATTCTCCTGATTTTCTTACTTGCCCTAGCTTCATCGTCTTCATCCTTGATCGAGTAGGACGCAAGAAGCCTCTTATGTTTGGCGCATCCAGCTTTGTTGTTACATTTTCGATCTTGGCAGCCATTTTAGCGACAAACCCTGTGGATTCCCCAAATATTAACACTGCCGCGCAAAGGTAAAGTTACCTGTGGCCACAATTTATTTAATGAGGATTACAACAGGGCTGGGATCGCGATGATTTTTATGACGAGTATCTTTTTCTCTTTGAGCTTTGGTCCCGTCAGTTGGGTGTTAGCATCCGAGGTGCGACAATGATTAAATTTATTTAATAGTCGAATTTTTACAAGGGCTTTTGGGTAATTTGCAGGTCTTTCCTACGAGCACTCGTTCAATTGGAACGAGTGTTGCTACCTGTGCAAACTGGGTAAGCTCTGGTGAAAATTTTACTGTAACAACAATCCCTGAGTTTTCGCACCGGCAGGCTTTCAATACGATGATGGGACAGGTATGTTTACACCCAAGTGCAGGAGGAAAAAATTGATTGGATACTTCGTAAGGTCGCGCCCCTAGGAATTGTCAGGGTCCAATGGAAATTTTACATGCTTTTTGTTTGCCTTAACTTGATCGACTTTATCATTATTGCACTGTTCTTCCCTGAGACTAAAGGCAAGTAACTTCTGCTCCATATGTCTTTGTAATTGACTTCCTGCTAATTACTTAGGCAAAGCGTTGGAAGACATGAATCAAGTATTTGGAGATGAAGTCAAAGTTGAATCTGAAAAAGCTTGAACAATGAAGTCACATGTACAATATACTATAGCCTTGTTTTCGTACTCGATACTCAAATTCTTTCCTGCTTGTACCTACTGGGAAGATGCTCAAAGCAGAGACCATTCAGATCCGTGATGCAGAGGTATGTCGTTCTGTTGAACACACCGCTTTGCGAGGATACAAAGTTATCTGTCAGATGACATCCTCCAAAGCTGCCAAGGCCGAGTTTGCCAAGGAATATGATCAAGCTTTCCGGCTTTACATCAAAGCAGCAGAATCCTTCCTCCACCTTAGCCGGTCCAGTGCACAATCAGATCAGATCAAACAACAATGGAAAGCTAGCGCTTCAAAGGCCCTCGAAAGAGCTGAAAGGATCAAGAAATTCGTTGAGAAATGTTCGAAAATACCGCTTACTTCAAGTCAGCAATCAGCGGCATCACTGCGTCTGACCCCAGTCGCCATCAACCATTTTTCACCTCGTAAGTCCTTGAAATTATTTATATTCTGTATCTTCAGCTTTAGCAGAGGAACAATCATACGTTCTGAAGAAAGGGGAAAATGTCAACGGGCTCAGCTTTCTTTTGTGGGATGATCATGTTCAAACCTCGTCCATTTCTCCCTATACGTGAGCTCCTTGATTTATTTCAAACCCTTGCGCGCTCACATGCGCGCTCCAGTGACCCAGATGGTCAACCCAAACTTTCACCAGACCAACAAAAAAATTCATGCAGCTGGAAGCGCCCAAATCAAAGGCCAGGTCAGTCTATGGAGATATTGCGCCGACGAATCATGCCCGAGGATATTCTACAACACATTGTAACGGACTGTTCCGTTTGTGCATCGATTTCGGTTTGCCTTGAACATTCTCGAAGATTTGGGTCCACTGTAAGACTGAGAGTTTTTGTGCGACTGTCATGTCTTTCAACTTTTCAAAGCTTGCAGTATCATCCATAGATAGTTCCCGCAACAAGCTCGCTTCGAAATACACGGCTAGTCAATTAGATGGCCGATATGATATTCGGGTTTTGTTCAATGGTGCATGGCGTCGAGTGGGTTCTTTCTTTTTAGTTCTATTCCTATAGACAATCACGTTGACGCCGGAATTTTTCTAGATTGGTGAAGAACTCTGCTCTCTCCATCCCATATTTTTTATTGATAGTATCTTTCCAAGTCATCGACGACAAGCTTCCTTTCAATCCAACAGATGGAACTCTGATGTGTATGTCCATTCTTCCGCCTCACCCAACCTCCAAGGAGAGCAAGTTTTACGAGGAAATTTCGTGGCCAAGTCTTCTGGAGAAAGCCGTATGATCTCATTTTCGACGCCTGGTGTTTGATAACTCACCGCAACATAGTACATGAAGCTAATGGGGGGCTACGACTTTCCTGGATCGTTAGTTCATTGAATCAAGGATCTGAGTCCGTCACTAACTGGTTTGACATCAGGAATTCAAGCACTGATCTTCAGTAAATTTCGATCGTTTATTTCTTGGGATATAAATGCCGACTTCGTTTGTAGTGCCTTCATCGGATGGATACCCGAATATATTGACATTAAAGGGTTTGTCCGATCAGTCATGATATGTGACGCTTCTGTTCAAAAAATCTTATCAGATCAAATTTTGAGCGCGAAAAAACCTGGGAACGGATAGAGAACGGTTTCTCGAGTGGTATTTCAAATTCACCTCCCTTTCCCATCAGGTTTTTAATCTACGCAGGACAATGTGTTGTAACTTTGGGCACTGGTCCTAGATTCGATAATCGGTGGCGGGACGTCCACCTCCTACCTTCTCATAGTTATGCCGTCATAGGTGGGCTTTGACCAGTAAATACCTTGATCGTCCAGTTGAGTATGTGTAACAGACGTGCATGAAACGGAAGAAGGCCGTATGTTCACCGTTCTGGATTCCTGGGTTCGTTCCAATGGGGAAGAGAGGGAAACATCAAGTCGGTCCTTTCCTAACCCATCGAATGTCCTTCATGAACGTTAACAGGAACCTTGCAAATATCCTGGCCTGAGGTTATGAATAGCTTTGATGGAGTGTATCTCAGTTGGAATCCTGAAATGTGGCAACACTCATTGACCTTCCATGGGTATCTACCTTTCTTTCTTTTCAAACCCCAACGCACACTTATAAGTTGTCTAAAGAATGTGGAAACGTAGTGGCGAGGACGATTTAAATGGTAGTGATTTATTCAGCAACTTTTCACCTTCGCTAACTCGTACAAGGCTCTAGACAAGTCCACCTGGAGTTTAACACGAGTAGCTTCTTCGATCAGGAAATTTGGGTGCTTCTCATGAGGCACGTTCCCGATACACATCGAATATCCGATTTCATTGCCTTAAAGGTTGAAATTGAGGATGACCTGATGCCACTTTCCAGAGTCGTTGAAAATCAACATATCCTGTCCTCTAAAGTATGTAATCAATCGTCCCTCTCTAGCTAATCTGCGATTTAAATCGTCATAGGGAACTTATACAAACAGCACACACATTTTAGTACGCATTCTCTGTGTCAGAACTCAAGCATAGAAAAACATGGCTAATGAAGCCGTAAATAAGGCCAGAATACGAATCCCCATTTCCCAACGGTCTGGAACTCTGTCCATCTTAGCTTCCTATGACGGCGATGCACGTGAACTGGGATTTACTCTCAGTGCATTCGCCAAGAGTAGTATGAACATTACGTGGGTTGAAAATACACCTACGCCGCCATATACATATAAGGTACTGGCTCTTCACTGGTTGAAAATATTTCATGGACTTATTTTGAGATCAGGTTGAGGGATGCTTGACTTCGAAAAACGCTGGCGGTAATTGCACGTATCCGACCTTTATGGTGAATCCTCAATACCACCTGGTCATTCATCCTCAACAAGCCAGGGTTGAGGGGAGAGTTAATGGTAAAACGAGAGTGACTTTGACTCTGCAGGCAAATAAAGATGTACCAGTCAATGTAGCCATGGTACGGACCCAAGGGAAAAGAGTTGCAGAGTATGTGCCAGATTGATGCTCCAAATAATGACCCCTAATTTACTTGCCACCAGACTTTCAGAGAAAGAACTGGTGGCCACATCGGGTGCTTACAGCTATGGGTTGGTTACAGTCACGAAAGAACTCTCTAGTATGTTACCTCTTTTTGTTGACCGACAATTCCTTCAAAGTTATCACTAGTTGGAGAGTACACTGTGGTCGCATCTGCATTCGAGCCGCATCATATGGGGTCCTTTTCTCTGAAGGTTGACAGTTCCTATCCATTCGACCTCAAGCCCATTCCCCAGGAGGGTGCAGGCATGTATTGCAAAGTCGTGCGTGGCTCATGGTAGGCGGCCTATGCTATCTCTTCCTGGTCCGGAATTTGACCACCTGTATCACAGGGAGGGAGAAACAGCAGCTGGAGGCCCTTCATTCGACCACTATGAAAGGAATCCTATGTTTGAGGTTGATATACCCTCATCGACGCAGCTTAAGTAAGTCCGACGACATTGCACTTTCCAATAGCTGACATGTCCCGTGCAGGATTCGCCTGCAGTTGCTTCAGCCATCTACTTCCATCGCCCTCAACGTCACTGTCTATCCTCAATATGTCAAACCTTCATTGAACCAACAGCGGCATGTCCTAACGTCCGGTGCATACGACGACACGATTGCGGGAGTAGCTACGCCGCAAATATCGGTTGCCGCGGGGAAATACTATGCCGTACCCTCGACGTACAACCCTGGGACGGAAGTCGGTTTCAAGCTCATCGTGTATTCGAGTATTGCAGGAGTGATGGTCACCCAGATAGTATGAAAATCAAGATAATTAGCCTTCAATCGATGCAGGCTTCCGAGCCTTCTGGATCTTCGTTGTGGATCCATATACCAAGCTCCTCTTTACGGGGAGAGCTGGAGGGTGGGCATACCCTCCAAAGAGATGGAGGGGATAGCAAGAACTCGTTCACACGTTTAAGTGTCGCTCGAGAAGGATTAGCTTGCGGCCTGCTGGCAATAATCCATTCTAATCTGGTACGAATGGATTTCTTGTTGGCTACGATACCAGTAAGACCACGGGATTGTGCAGGTAGATGATAATAAAAGGCACCTTGGTTTAATGTTGAAACCGGATCCATTGGTACCAAGTGTCCATTATCTTGGAAGAACAGTTGCAAAGCAGCAAGTGCAACACCCACACTTAAGTCTTTTCCGCTGTCGCATGCGATACATATGCGTTTCTCTTCTGCCAGGCCATCCCGAATGAATGTTACGGCGGTAGGTAGAACAGTCCGCAAAAACTGGCTATGTCCCCTTTTCCCAGCGACCACAGGAATGTAGGTTTTTCGAGGTTTAGATATGGGTTCATCTTGCATAGACGAAGTCAAGATGATGAATTCCATGTTATCAACGTTTACTGTATCAGAAACGCCGGCAATGCTCCCTATGAGAAGGCGACCTCCCACTCTCTTGATTGGGTTCATCGAGTTCGTTGTTTTGTCAAAGTTGCAAGCTGAATGAGGGGCAGAAACTATTATTTTAGAAACAAGACTAGAAAGCTGGGCTCGATCTGCGGCTATGAGGTCCTGGTGATGTTCCCAGAATATTTGAGGAGTCAAGCCCTAAGCAGAATGGTTGAAACAATATTGACTGAACAGTGCGACGGCAGGCCTTACCATTCCCCATAGTTCATGGTCGTCTCCTGATCCCTGGATGTAAGCGAATCCACCAGAGCGTCTCTCCAATCCCTGTTGAATCTGTTTGGATGCTGATACGCACATAATCGGGAGGAAATCGAGAGACTCGTCCTTAATCGGTGGGAAGGTAGTTGTAGCTGGGGTAATCCACATTGGTCTGAGTGGACAAGGTAGGGTCGGTAGAGAGAATGATGAAGCCTAAATATATGAGCTAGATGTTCTTTTATCTTAAAGTTTAGAAATATTATTTACTACAAGACTATTAGCCCAGGAGTCTAATCTCTGTTCAATCTGGTGGTGCTCTTGCATGCTCACGCCTCCAGGAGGAGTGTAAAGCGCCGTGTCCCATTTATTGAACGGGTTGGTCTTCGTAATCTCCGGATGGAGGATAAGCATGGCTCTATTTATCACTGCACACCAGATAGGAACTGTCTTCGAAAGAGCATCTGGAATTCGTTTGCCTGACCGGGTGGAATCGACGAGAATGATCCTGCAATATGAGTTCATTTATCAACCAGGGATACTAGTATGGAAGATCTGACCCATGTTGTTCGATTATAAGTGGGAGCAGATGAAGATTAGCGCGGCGAAGGTTAAAACCCCAGTTGGAGAAATGACCATCGGTAGATTTGAAGTACGCTGGAATATCGGTTGCCTACAACTTGTCAAATTAATAAAAAACCTATTGAGTTACTCTCACTCACAATCGCTGGGTCTGTATACCAAGCGCCACAACGCAGGTTTGCTATGGGTTTGCATCAATCAACATAATGCAATATTCGTGCAACTATGACTGCCAGTGCGCACGAATAATGGGAACTCCTGGATAGGCTTGGTTAACTTGTCGAACAAAATAAATATCCTCTTCGATTGAGTGAATTCGATTAAAGATGTCCAAGGACTCTTTGCGAAGATATGACAGTGGATTAGAGCTCATCGTTGCGGGATTACGTAACCCCATTTTATTACCATGACCATCGATATTCTGCAAAGCTTGCCTGTCGAGGTAAGCCATTTCAATCCTTGAAAGCATATTATTTGACTCTTGGCATAGATTTTGTACGAACTGCACTTATTCGCGTTATCTCCAAGCTTTCCCATGGTTTCAAGTTACTTTTTTGACGTCTTCAAGAATACGTCGCCATTTTTCAAGGCAACCTATATCGTAGCCCGCGTCCAGGCTTCTGGAAATTCGGACCCTGGGACGATCTACTCAAGAGCATTGCGCTATCCTATCTGTGGGCGCACCGTTTTCGAAACAATTTGTGGACTCCTCAAGGACTATGAGTCTTCCCCATTATCCCCCGTCCAACTTCCTCGAAGACTTTTTCGCTCTCTCCTTCCAGCGAGTGGGCGAGAATGGAGCGACGAGGATCATCCCCTTCCCTTCCTTCGAGAAATATATTACGCTCCCAATTTAACAATAATAAATGCTGATGCCGATGACGGTTATGCGCTCACAAGGGCAGTGCATGCTCAGTTTGCTCCCCTTGTTCAATTTCTTCTCGACAAAGGAGCCTCACCAAACCATAACGGAATAGCAGTCAAGATTGCCATCCGTTCAAAAAATCTCGATATGCTCAAAATGCTCATAGAAAGGCCTCTGCCACGCAGTGGAAAGATGAAATACCGAGACAAAATGTCCTTACATTCGTCCATGATGGGGATTGCCATATCATGTGGTGCAAACGACATTGTTGAATATTATCGGAGGAAGGGCGTTGTACCTGACATTTCAACGCTCAGAAAATTGGTAATGTAGTAATTTATTCTGTGAATGATTTGTGTCTTAACCTTGAATTTTCAGGCAAAAACCTAAAAAAAACTTGTCTGGAGTATGTTTCCTGGAACTTGGAAGAATACGTGCTTTCTAGTCATCTTGTCTTGCGCTGGAATGTTGCTGTGAGCTACTTACCTTCTAGTGTAATTTTTTTCTTTGTGGATCTCCTTTGCGAGAGGTTGCAAAGATAAGCTTTTTAGATCTATAGGACAGCCAACGTAATATGGCCTCAGTTGGAGAGTGTTTGATTGGGAGCCGAAATACAGTAAAGGTGGCAAGTACTTAGGATCGGGTCATTCATTCATCACATAAATATTGACGGGGCCATTTTTTAATTATTTAAAGCAAGCTTATTTGGGAATGAAGATGCTGGTTATTGTCCCGAACCCCATTGTCCGCTGCAAGGCTAACTTTCTAGGCCAAAGTGACCCAGAGGATGATCTATCCCAAGTCACGTTCCCAAGTTCGTTGGTCGCATATTCTGACATCCAATTCATTCCAAAGAAATTCAGGATTCCAGTGTCAAAGACAGAAACTGAACAGTTTCGGACATGCTTTGCCACTGTAAGGCAGTCAACATCAGGACTATATTATTATATCCAGTATGTAATAGTTCTCGTTTTCATCAATTATCTATGTACACATTTATGTGAGCAACAAAAATCGGATGACAAGCTACTGTAGTGTAGACTACATTTTATACATATCGATAGTACCCTTTCTATAGTAAAGAAGTAACTACGAGCGTCCAAGAAACAGGAGAAGATTAGAACTCGGGCATAGCAACGCCGAGAGCGCTTGATGGTGCCTATTGCGCGTGATACTGCTTGTGACCGTTTGTCCCGCAGACAACATATTCCAACAATTTATACTAATTGGCATGTTGTAGCCACGAGCAATGTGTGATTAGTCCATCCAGGCAAGAGTACTCTGCCCGCGCCAACTTGACTTCTGGATTACACAAACCGCAGAAGAATTGTCAAAACCGTTAGAATTCATTGCATCCATATTGGAAATTTATGAAAGGCGACGAATTCGGGCAAAAATGCGACCTGAACCAATGGACGTGCAGAGTGACATCTTTACTAGTGGGGACGACGAACTAGGCAGCGACACCGGCGACAACACCTCCTACGCATCATAATAACCCCAAGGATAAAAAATCAAAGTCCAAAGTAGAAGATGTCGTGTCTACCTGTGGGACGATGGCAAAAGTAACAAAGAGCTTGGCTAATATAGCAGATGACTGCGCTTCAAAAACGGCACGTGTCAAAGCCTCCAAGGCAGTTTGTAGGAGAGAATAAAACCGAGAAAGATCAAAATTTAGATGCCATAGCCAACAAGAAGGCTCAGGGCGGATGCCTAATACAGGAACACACAGCCTATCATATGGGCCGTTTGCCGTGATCGTCCGAGGTTAGCAGTACGACCTTTGAAAACGACAAAAGATTGGACGAAATTATGGCAGTTGTGGAAGAATTAACCTCGATCGGTGAATATTTGAATGAAATGTAGATGGTACTATGACAGTGTGGTTAGTGTTGATCTGTAGTCAGCCTTAGTCAAAACATAGCTTGCATCGGTCACGATGCTATCTGTTATATGCACTTCTCCTGCAGGTACAAGGGATAGATATCATCAATATAAGTAATGTAAAAAACAACAAGGGAGAGAAGACATCAAGAAATTATTAAAAACATGCTCGTACACTCATAGATGGGGCATTTAGATATCATCGATATCAACCTCTCCCTCATCACCGAAATCGAATATACAATCTCCGTCCTCTTCGCCGAAGGTATCCGTCTCATTGATTTTAGCATTTTCAGGAAGTTCGCCGTAGGCTTTCACTGTATAGCGTAAATCAGGACGATATTTCATAGTAGAAGATGGTAGCAGACCACACGCACGATTACGAGCCTCATCGGCAGTGTACTTGACTATGACATCCGCTTTGTCATCTTGGAAATCTCTCAGGGAGAGCAGGACAATATCTCCCTGATTAATCCACACCTGCGACACACAGCCGTAGATGAGACAACTTGCTCGATTCAACACTTATGAAGATACACACCTTTTTCCGCATTTTCCCTCGGATGTGAGCTAACCGTTTTTCGCCGTCGAAACATTGTGCCTCTATACGTCCATTTCCCAACATTTTGATTACTTGTGCATATTCTTGACCGTCTTCACGGAATACGAGTTCACGCTTGTCATCGTCGTTCTCGTTCTTTCCACGTCTCCTATTTTTACCACCCTATTGGGCAAATCATTACTGCGCAATACTGGATGTCGGGTCTGGAGTTACCAACCTTTCCTTTATTCTATAGGGTATCGTGTTAGGAAGGTGAAAGTAAAGGATCAAGAATCATACTTTTGGCATCTTGCTTGGGTCGGTTGGATTCTCCTGCTAGAGACACCGAGGATAGATATTTAGTAGTAAGCGTGGTATAAGATGTATTGAAAGAGATGATGGATCGTTATCAGCGCCCATTTTATTTACGCAAGTTAGGACCCGGAACCCAGCCGCTGACAAAGGTTTCGACAGTATCACTGCAATACCAATAAAATTAAGAATTCTAGATAGTTGACAAAACTATTTGGGATTTTTCTTCCACAGACAAATTGACAATCGAAAGATAGCTGTGTTTGTGGATACCGTCGACGAAATGATCATATCTGCTGGAATGACATGATGTCAAGGCTCGATTTCATTGGCTTTCTTCTAAGGAAACGTAGTTAGCTATTGAGAAGGTGAGGAGGTACAAAGAAACTTACATAGCTCACAGCTTCAAAATCATATTTGATGCCCGCCTGCGCCAACCTACGCTTACGCTCGTTTTGTCGTTTCAACAGACGTTTGGTGGCTCTCATCTGCTCCGATTCTGTACGAGGCTGAACGACGGATTTTTAAGTCGGAATCTGGAAAAGAGGATCAAGTATAAAGAGCCTTGCTTACTTTGTTGTGTTCTACACGGGCGAGCCGGTCTCTTGGAACGACTCTCCACTTGCGGTTCGCGCCAACCCATAATTCAGGATGTATTTGATCCTTTGGAATTGATTTACAACGCAGAATATGGCCCATTATAAGGTAGTTATCCATGGTGTCGGCAACGATACGGGCCACTGAGGATGAGTCAAACTCAATGAATCCGTAATGTTTTGATTTGCCAGTCTGGTTGAAAGAAGAAATAAATTGCGATAGAATGGATGAAAAATAGATTGACTGACTTTTTTATTGCGAGAGACACGTAGCCGGGTAACGTTGCCAAATTGTGAGAAGTAAGCCTTCAGTTGATCTTCGTAAAACCCGTGAGGCAGACGCCCAATGAACAAGACGCCACGGTCTTCTGTCTGGAGACAGAATCAACGAGGGAGTTAATCAACCAGGAAAGTAGACGCACTGGTTGTCGTTTGGCCTTTTCCAACTTGTGCTTAACAGTAGCATCATCCTTCGCGATCGTAGGCAGTTTGCTAACATCAAACGCTGAAGGTTCGTCGGCCATCGGGTCTTCCTCGTCAGAAGAGTCATCTTCGTCCGTTGAAAAACCGTGTAGATGACCACCGTCCTCTTCATCATCCTCTTCGTCATCGTCTTCATCCTCGTCCTTCTTAGCCTTTTTCAAAAAAATTTTGGGCTCCTGAGGTTCAGATACGACTGGTTCATCGTCTACTTCCTTCTTCCGCTTCAATGTTTTGAAAGGTTTCAACGATTTGGGCTGAACTTTAGAAACGACATTTTGTTTCGTCGTCTTCTCTTTTTTGGTCCGAATCTTTGTAGGAACCAGAGTCAGCATTATTGAATATTGAGATTCAGAAGTTCACTAGTCACGCTGCAGAACAAATTTACACTTGGACCAATACGCCACAACAAACCTCGAGGCCTTTGACATGATACCCCGCTTTCGCAATCCACACTTCTTATCACAATCGACAAAGGTGATCACCCGGGCAGAGCTAGATGCTGAAAATGAGGACTCGGAAAACCCGAAATATTGTCTGAAAGAGGATTCAAAAACCATCGAACAACTACATCAATTACTTGGTGGTTCTCTCCCAACATGGGATGTATCGGATGTTAGGAGCAGTAAACGTAGGAAAATCGAGGAAAATGACCAGATGGAAGAAGATCCAGTGCGTATGTGTCTCTTCTTAATTCAATTAGATGAAGTCTAATATATCCGTAGTGTTTCGGCTGATATCTTCTACGCTACCAGCGTTCCCAGTATCTTTGTTCCCCCCACCACCCCCGCCTTCTATGTGCGTGATTCCATCGCTATGTGCTTTTGTAACTACAATTCATCTAGAACTCGAGAACCTGAGGCCGAAGACAACGAATTACAAGCTGCCCATCGGAGAAAGCGAGCTGAAGCTGCTGCTATCAATGTTGGAGACGTTCTCCCAAGAATCAGATCGACGCAGGTATACCATTTTGGTTGATACTTCTTGGTCAAGATGTTGACACTACATAGGTTCCAGACTCTAAGAAATTTATGATTTTACGGGCTGTGACACCTTTCCCGGATCCCAAACCTCATCTGATGATTGTACAACGACTGCAACCTTCTCGGAAGACGCGACCTCCGGTTGGTTCATCAGAACTTTTGCATCATCCATACGTTCCTGGCGACCCTACTAAGCTATCACCATCGAATACGAGCAATGCAAAGTGTCCAAGTATAGAAGTTCTGCCCCAAAGCTCGTCGCAAAAGGGTCGAAGACGAAGAAGATGGAAGGAAGCGTTGCGCGCAAAGGAGCGACCTCCGCCTCAGTATTACCGACCGAATCCAAGATGGGAGGGGAAGTGCAGGGGATATGGCTATGGCTATCCCAGTAGCTTTGCCATGGCTGAAGGATATGACAACACAGTTCATTGGAAATATGAAAGAGATACTATGAAGAAAATTGTTTGTTTGTGATTATTACATAATAAAAAGGACTACACCTGTGTCGAATCGTTCGCCATCACCTATGCCTTCACCATCTAGCTCAAGACATCGTGGTTCAATTGGCTCTACATTCTCCTTTGGCCCTCAACATCTTGTGGACTCATACCTTGACGCCAATTCTAGTACAATTTCAAATCCAAATTCAGCGCTCGATCCAAACCGTTCAGTGCTGCAAGCGTCGCCATTAAGGTCGTCACCGCGTCACCACAGGAGAGCAAAATCAAGTACTAGTCGTCATCCACATCCCCTTGCAAACGACACGACAGGCGTATTTCAAGATTCTGAGGATGATGCAGATGATGAGAGCGAGTATGAATGGGGCATGGTCGATCGCCTGAGATTATGGCGTCACGACGCGTTGATGCAACATCTATATGAAACGGCAGCTTTCTGGGGAGATAAAATTCTCAGTTGGACGAGTATGTTCTTTTTTTTTTTTCATCTTCCCATCCGAATGCTTTAAACACGTTCCTTTCAGATGATCCAAACGATGCATTCTGGCTGGCACAAACCTATTTTATGACCCATCAATACTCTCGTGCTGAACGCTTGCTCACCCGTCCATTCCCGACCACTTTACCCAGAAAGCCACAATCTCCCCCACCCGTGGTTAATGGACACACTTCGCATTTCCAATCAAGCAAGGGTAAAGGACGAGATCATGACGTTTCACAACTTATGTTGTCGATGCCTCGCTTACCTATGGGTCCCGGGGGTATCATTGAAGTTCCTGAAGAAATGCAGGATCGCATTTCAAGACTTGTTGATATGAGTGTTGCTTGCAGGTACCTGGCGGCGCAGTGTCAAGTTCGGAGCTCGTTATATCAGTGAGAGTGACTTTTAATCTTCAGTTCAGGTCCGGCAAGGAAACTGGGCAGAAGCGACAGAAATGTTGGGAGAAGCTAATCCTTTTCGTGATTCTGGTATGTCTGCATCTGTATCAAGAAGTCTGGATTGTCAATTGAGGATCATAGGTCGTAGTGGACCTGCCATACCGAACATGGATGGAGGCATCAAAGTAGAGCATTTATTGTCTTCACGCCAGCGAGCAGACTGATAGCGCGCATCATAGGTGGAGGCATCCATGTGTCATCTGAGAGGGATTCTTATGCTTAAACTCAATCGCGGAGACCAGGCCAAACAATGCTTCATGGAGGCCCTTGTGCTAGACGTCAAGTGTTATGATGCTTTCGACCAACTAGTAACAGGAGAAATGATGACTCCAGACGAAGGTTGCTCCTAGATGCTTCTCCGCGAGAAGACTCACTGACTCCTCGTTTCAGAATGGGAGTTTGTACAAGGACTAGCATATGCCTCCCAGACACCTCAAGATGCTCAATTTGTCCAGCTCATCTATACCGCTCGTCTAAGGAAGTACAAACATGTCGCTGAACACGCTCTTACTCGTCAGCAACTGGTGGAGGAATACAATCTCGGAGACAACCCTGACGTCCTGTTTAGTTTCGCGGATGCTCTTTACTCCAATTTCCGCTGGGCAGATTGTTTCACGATAACTTCGAGGTATGTATCTCTTCATTTCGCTGGTCTTTCGTATTTAACGTCAGTGATAGGATTCTTGGTCTTGTTTCCATTCACAATCAAACTATGCCCTTGCATATTGCATGCATGTACCATCTTTCTCACCTCCATTCTAAACTCTTCATTTTGGCGCATGAGATGGTCGACCGGGAGCCGGAAAATCCTATTAGCTGGTATGCGGTTGGAGTGTGGTATCTGAGTGGTGGAAAATGGACCCAAGCGAGACAGTATTTCAGGTAAAAAAAATATTGTTTCCCCTGGGTTCTCTCAAATTAATAACTCACTTGTAATTAGTAAAACTTCACTCATGGACCCTCGGTTTGGCCCAGCTTGGGTTGCATTCGGCCATACATTTGCATTGGAAGGCGAGCATGACCATGCTGTGACAGCTTATTCAACATGTGCCCGGATGTTCACCGGGTAAGTATACTCAATGTGACTGTCTACACTTCTGACATGGGATATATCACAGATCACACTTGCCTCTTATGTTTGTCGGAATGGAGCATATCATGCTCTCAAATTACGTTTTAGCAGATGAGGCTTTGGATGCTGCGTATTCGATGTGTGATGGTGATCCCTTGCTGATCAATGAACGCGCAGTCATGGCTTATAACCACGGGAAGTAAGTTTACCTTGTACAAATTTTTATTCTAGCCGTTGACTATTCTAAAATAGATACGAGTCAGCGGCAAGCTTGTTCCAAGATGCCTTGGATCTTGCTGAAGTCACACAAAGTTCCCAAAAAGGCTGGGCAACGACATACATCAATCTCGGAACCTGTTACCGGAAATTGCAGTAAGTAAAAATCTTGACCCGGATTCCCTCAATTCACAGGATCTTAAATTTCGTTCTCAGAAGATTAGAGGAAGCCCGTGTCACGTATCAAAAAGTGTTGGAGCTTGACTCTCGACACTCCATCGCTTTGGGATTCCTCGGATTGGTGTATCACTTGATGGGCAATCTTGACAAGGCTATAGTCAAATATCACGAGGTATAAGTCATCTGCCTCTCTGTATCTGTCAACTAATTGTATTCTTCTGCAGGCTTTGAGCGTTGACCCTATCAATCCTCATATACTGGAGCTATTAAATACTGCTCTTGAATCTTCCGTGACAAGCCCTTCTCACCAGGTCAACGATGCTGAATTCAAACAAATCGTGCGATCGCTCAAGTCCAAGTATACGTCTCGGCAAGATAAAGGAAAGGAAAGAGCCCACGCTGATCTGTCGCCATCAAACGCCTCGACTTCCACTCTTGATGAGATGAATATTGGTTGAGAATCAAGATTCTGTTTGTGTAATGATTGATATTAATCAATTACTTTGTATTTGACCGATCTATTAAGTGTATAGTTGTCAAGCGATGCCAGACTCATAATACCGGTACCCGTATCAGGAAGTAAGATCTCCATACATATATAACATAACAAAACAACATGCAGAAATATTATTATACGAGGTATCTGACCGTCCTCATCATGGGTAAATGCGTACAAGTGGGAAAAAAATTGATCAACCCTTCTTGGCTACTTGGATAAAAAAGGTCAAGGAAGGAATAGGACAATGAAAAAGGCTCAGACTAACCTGCCACGAATTGATCTTGGTCTTCGTTGGAAAGTTCTTCAAGACTCTGGCCCTTGGTCTCAGGAAGTAGGAGAGTAGAGAAGATACCCGTGAGCATGAAGAATGCGAAGATTTCCAAGCTAGAAAAAGAAAACACCAGAAATTAACGAATGAAATCGACGCCAAAAGAGAATAAAGCTTACATGTGCTTGACGAATTTGTTGGTGCCACCAATGTCCTTAAGTTGACTGAAACCAACTTGGGCAACAATAGCACCAAGTTTGCCAGTGGCGGCAGAAATGCCGTGAGCAGTTGAACGATATCTCGTTGGGAAGATTTCTCCGGGGATGACGAATGTTGTAACATTGGGTCCAAAGTTCTGGAAGAAGTTGGCGAGACAGTAGAGGAACACAAAGCCCTTTTTGGCACTGCTATTCTCGTTAAGTTTGTCGAATCCAAAGCCTGGGATGGAAAGTTAATAATAATAATAAAACTGAGCATGGAGCCAAGCATACCCAGAATGACGAAGAGAATGGTGAGGGCGATAAAACCCATCAATTGAATTTTCTTGCGACCCCATGAATCAATGACCAGGAATGCGACCCAGTACCCAGGAATTAAACCTGCAGCAGACAGGATCAGGTTTCCAACTGCAACGGCTTTCAGGCCCTGGAATGCGGCCAAGGTGGGATGTGACGAAAAGGGGCCACCGAAACCAATAGCTTGTAGGATAATTCCAGAGTTAAGGCCAAGACCGTAGAAGGCAATCTATAGAGGACGTTGAAGTATGCATGGAAATAGTAAAATTGAAACGTACGTCAAGAGCAAACCAGGAGTAAGCGGTACCGAACAAAATTTTGAAGTTCTGGAATTGACCAAAGTGGGCAGTGAAATCTCCCCAGCTAGCTTTGGGAACATTGATGCGTGTAATGGGGGCGTCTTCATCAAGTTGCTTCTCCTTTCCACCCAAGACGTTTTCGATATCAGTTGAAGCTTGGTCAACGTTACGCTCGATATCCATAGTAAAACGAGGGGTTTCTGGAATGGTCAGACGGAAGTAGAGTGCAACTGTTCCGGGTACACATCCGAGACCGATCAACAGACGCCACATAGCATCAACACCATGAAGGCTATTAACTGATGGGGAATTAACGATGGTATCCTTGTAGGCAACGGTAAGAATGAATGCGACTAGAGCGGCAGCTATGGAGTGGGTTAGAATTTGAAGGGGGGGAGTTCTTTGGTGGTGAAATAGTACGCACTGAAGTTACCCCAGCCCTGCGAAGCAAAGACTGCGGTCATCATACGGCCACGGATTTTGGTTGAAGCGAATTCTGAGGAAATGACGGCACTTAGAGGGTAGTCACCGCCAATTCCCACACCCATCTAAGGATGGAGTGAGGCGAGGGCAAGGGATAGGAAGGAGGGACGACCTACGATGAAGCGCCAAACGACCAAAGCACCAATAATTTTTACGGCATCAGAATTTCCCGAAAGGGCTTGGGCAAAAGTAGCGACAATGATGATCATTAGCTCAACACCATCTGTCGTTGGATAAGATAGCGAAGATAGAGAGAAAGGTAGGACACATACACATTTTTTTACGACCGACGACATCAGCCAACCAACCGAAGACCAATTGACCAACGAGGGTTCCAACAGGAGTGGCGACCTTGATACCAAGATCTTGGTGTGCATTGAGAGCAGGACCTAAAGATATATTAATGAGGAAAGAGCTTAAATTGAGTGATGGGAAGGATGTCCACCTTTAGAATGACCGTAGATATAACCCAACATAGTAGAAGCGAAGTTGATGGCAAAAATATCGTATCTAAGGACTTTTGTATAGCAAGTTGGACGGTATAAAAAAAGAGGTATACTTACGCATCGGTGAAGAAACCTACACCGGCGACGATACAGACTTTGGCGTGGAACCAACTAGGATGACATTCAAGTGAAGCGCTGGTACTTTTTTAAAATATGAAGAAGACCTACGAGAACTTGGCATTATCGACTTCAGATAGAGCGATCCTTCGACGCTCAGCAAGAGCATGAGAGACGTATTTCCCGTCTGAGGTAGGAGATCCTCGCTCGTGGAAGCTAGCCATGTTACGGAGAGGGAACAAAGGCGAGAATCGGACGAGATGTGCTTTTAAGGGAAGACAGCATTGAACGTTTGTAAGGTTTGGCCAATCAAAGTCCTTCGCATGCCCCCCTTGTCACTGTCACAACAGCCCGCCATGACCCCGAACCATGGTTGTTCTCACATATAGACGGAATCGCATTTTAAAAAATTGAAACAGCATGACCTAGCATGACACGTTCGATGGTGATCATCAATCCGTGTTACCATATGCAAAGTTGCCCTGTATCAGGATTAGATTTCCTAAGAGTTTACACGTCAAACAGACAACAACACAGCTTAAAATAAAATACATACGTGACAGTCTGACAGATGAGTAAGAATCCTCCCATCCCCTGTACCTGAAGGAAAGCTCAAGTATATCAGGGAACGTTGCGAAAATCTCCGGACAGAAATCATTCTCTGAGCCATACATATAGTCCGGTTCCTATTCAGAAGAAGAGGAGACAATTTCGGTCTCGGACTTTTACGCTAGTCGACAGCCTTGTTTGCGCACGTTTTTTGGGTTTTATCAGATGTCTACATACTGGTACATATCAAGGCAAAAAATTGATCCGTAGTCTTGGCCAAGTGGTTGTTCTTAGGGTCTCTCTTGCTGAGTGGAGTTCGGAGACACTCTAACGATTATATAGACAAGGCTCTCTGGGCCAAAACCTGTAAAGTCTCTGGAGAGACCCGGAGCTGCTGATCAAGATAGTCCTCGTGTGATGGAGACTAGGCGCTATCCACCCGGCCGGTACAGAGGTGGCTAAATCTCAGACATGTCCATGTTGGGTCGCTCATCAATGTGGCTACAAGTATCTGCCATGAAGGCCGCCGTGGTGACTTTTTTGACAAGAACATTTGCTGCGTAAACTTGAACGGGACCTTTCTAGGGTTAGCAAAAATTTCGGAGTTTCAATAATCACGTGTGTCCGTTGACGCCCAGAGTCTTCATTAATTCAATAATTGCAATCTCGGCTTCTGAGGAGGTTTGTATATATATCTGAATAAAAAATTACAATTGGCGGCTGCCAATAATGATGTACTTACTGTAATACACTTTCTGAGCATCTCAGCCCAATTTTTTTGGCTAAACACGAACCATGGACAGTTCCACCGCCTCTAGATTCAAGCACTGAGTCCTAGCGAGTATTTTTTTATCATCGTTGTTGCGAAGCTGCACGCATCAGTTAGTGTTGAGATTTTAATAATAAGACTCCGAAATTTGGTGATTATCAAATCAGTTAACCGAGATACGGTCACGTGATGGCGATATCGATGAAAGAACACTTGAAAAACGCACAAAATTAACCCTTCTCGCTTCACCTCACACTCCTATAAGTATATCTCAGAGCTCAGCTTATCCATTTACCTCGAAAATTTGCTCAGAAATTCTCAACGTTCTGAATAGTTTGTTCATCTTTGCAAGTAACCTGCTGGGAGTGACTCAAGGAGTGACTCATTCTGACACCACCACTGCTGCACCAATAATGTTCCTTGGATTGGGTTTTTCTGGACAAGGAGGCTCTCCCGTGCTTATCACCACCTTATGCCTAAATCGATGCTGCCAAATCCCCACACATTTTTTTTGGCTGTCCACTACATGGTCCTTCCGTTCTTCATTATCTCTCATATCCCTGTATTTTGTGATACCAAAAAAGCTACACCTCCAGGTGACGTTGGCAGGATATGGATAACACCTACCTATGCGATGGTTGCGTGTCAGGCTTCAGCTAATCCCACACTGAATTGCTTCCAGGAACAACCTAGAACCTTATGCTCCGGAAGATCTTTGGTCCCGATTCCGACCTTCCCTTTCTCCCTAGGTGCCTGGGATGGCCGAGATTTCCTGGGACTGCTGGTTGAAATTATAACCGGTCATTTTGACAACAGGTAGACCCGGAGCACGAGCCATTCAACATCGATGACTGGAAGCCATTTCAAGGGCTTAGCGAGGTGTGTTCGTTTATTGTTTGTAACCAGCACTAGCTGACGAAGAGACAAAGGAAAACGAGAAATGGAAGTATAAGCACAGGTTCAAGTAAAAAGATACAGGCATAGTTGTACAGGCGCCAGAACAAGCAAGAGTGAAAAAAAAAAAGTGGGAAAAAAAGTCCAGGTATCAAGGAAAAACTGGTATACAGGTTAGAGTCGCGATTCTCGCAGGCTCGATGAATGGGAACTCACACTCATAGTGAAGCATAGAACACTATGATCAATAGTCTTTCAATCCTAGTGCGCGAGCTCCGAGGCCAACACTGCCTTCCCATCCTTTGAATCGCTCATCACTTTCAACAAGATCATATTCATCATCGTCACTGGTGTACATCCGTCCAATTCCTCTTGAACGAGCCCAAACAGAGATGAATAATATGCGCTTTCGCTTGCGGTTTAAGAAGAACCAATGAGACGACCATAAAAGAGTGCCCCGACGCTTAAACCGAAGACTCGTGAATATAGGCGAGGGAATGTCATCAAAGTCAGAATATTTGATAGCTGCACGAGGTGTAGGTGGGGGGATCTTGGTTGCGTGGGTGTAACTTGTGGGTTTCACCTCGTCGATATCGTAATTATCAAACTCAAAGGTGGCGTCTTCGTCACTGGACGAGGCTTCATCGGCGACTGAGGCAACATCATCCTCGTCGTCTGAGAAGTCATTTGCGTGTGGATCGGCATCAATTTCGGGAGTATAAGAGAATACTTCGGATTCCGCTAGCCCGATCACGTCGTCGATGAGACGAAACAAGGTGGGGTGGGTGCCGGACACGATTGCAGGGGGAGCAAGTGGACTGGGAATCGACCTTTCGTAGGGTGACGAAGAACTGGCCTCGGAGGATGGGAAGAGTTGCGGAGAAGTTGGTGGGTAGGAGGAATAGGAGCGAGGCGCTGTCGAACCCGCCTTATGAGGTGAGACAAGGGTGTTGCTGAGAGCATTTAAGATGATTGCTCCGCCTTCTTCTTTGACAAAGTGCGAGGGTCGAACGTCGGAGAACTCGTGATCAGGGAATGCGACGTTGAGGGTAGCGATGAGTAGGTAGAGCGTCTTTCGGGAAGCATGTTTGTCTATAGGTCCGAACGGGGTCATTTCGGCCTCCCTATCGAGCGCCAACCACGAGGGCAGGGGTGGGGAGTTGGAAACATCTTCCTGATACGCGCTTTCAAGGGTCTTGAAAAGTTTCTTATCGCGTTTAATGTTTTTACAACTATACGCTTCCATGCGAGTATGGACGGAACATTCTGGTCCTTCGTGTGTTAGTGACTGCGCAAGATGGGATAGAGCAGGAATCTCTATATACTTCATACTGGGATCTGGACAATGATAGTAAGTATGGAGGCTGTGTAAGCCTTCGTACATTGTTTGTCTCGTTGTTTGGGTATCACGTGGAGAGGATAACATAGTGATGTAACATATAAATTCAAAAAACTATACCACAACATGCGGAATAAGAGTGTGTTCAATTTCAGGAGGTCTCTTCCTTGTATGGTGCGTCACAACCTTTGGAGTCTCTTCATACACTCAAAATATCACGACGCAGAGCTGGTCCCCAAAAAATCTATATAATCTATGGCGACGAACTGCTGGTCCTAGTTCTGAAGACATCTTGTTCAAGAAGACTTCAGATTCCACTCTTTTCCAACAACGTTGGAAATCTAAAGCGGCCGTCCGCGCCTACCATGGCGACTACATCCCTGAAAAGGTTTTCAAACGATGGTATCTACCTGACAGTTTGCCAGATGTTCGTCCACATCGACAAATTTTCTCTGGCGACAATTTGGATTTGGAGTTATACGCTCGACGTAAACTGAAGGAAAAACAGCAGGAAGAAGAAATTGAAGCGAAGGGATTGGCTCCTGTTGGGAGCTTGATGTTCTCTGAGGTGGAACGGCGGATTGATACAGTCGTGTTTCGATCGTGTTTTGCGCATAGTATATATGAGGCTCGGAGGCTGATCATACATGGGGATGTCATGCTAAACGGAAAGAAGGTTTGCTTGGCCTTTTTCTTTCTTTCTGGTTTCATCAAAGCTGTTTTGACCCTTCGTTTCTTTTCAATAGCATACAAATGCTACTACGCGTCTCGCGCCTGGAGACATGATCTCTGTTAACCCAGAAGCAATTCGGTTCTTCAAGCGACCAAACGGGGAATACGACGACGTTAACGCTGGCGAAAATAGAATCAAGCTTATAGAAGAACAAGTCGCTGACGAGGGCAAGATAGATGCGGAAGAAACTTTAGAAAGCCCTGTTGAACCCCAAAAAACCCCCGAGCCAGAACCAAAACTAGAAAGCAAGAACGGCCAACTACCTCTCACGCCATTCTACCTACCCCCTTATGCTTCTCCATGGCTCTTCATACCTGCCTACATCGAGCCTTCGTTCGCGACCTGTTCAGCCGTCTATGTCCGTCATCCTACTGCACGACCTGGTTATTCCGAGATTCCGACTCCCTACGATGCCGACGGCACTCTAGTACGATATGCATGGGAGTGGTATGTGCAAAGAAGACCACGGATGAGATCAAAGGGCCAGCTGTCGCGCATGCCAGAGGATAGGACGAAAGTACCACCGATGGATATTGGGGAGGAGAGAAGGCTTTTGTTGATGGATGTGAAGCCCTTCAGGAAACGTGGATATCATGTTAAAGATGTGCGGAAATACTCTGACTTCGGGAGTCAGTGATAGTACATAGTACACTTATATTATTACGTGGGAATCTTATAAATAACAAGTTTGTCACGACCCACCACTCTCTCTCTAATGGCTACTCTACCTCCTCCCAAACCCGACCACTCCTTCACCCGCAAACCTTCTTCATCCAAACTAGCACAGTTCTTCTGGCAAAAAAGGATGTGGTTCGAATCGACATTTGTACTTTCAATGCTAGAACCTTGGGAGAAGATACTACTATGTGACTCTCTTGTTTCTTATTACTAACATATTCCTAACAGTAACAATATTCGCTGTCCTCTTCGTGCTAGTCTTTACTGGCATACTCAAATACCTACCTCATCACTTGGTAGTCATGCGTGGACGAGCTGTGTATTACCTCTGGGGCCAGGAAGGTGATGAGAGGCTTTTGTGGCAGTGGATTGGACGGAAGACCGGAGAGGGAGGCACGTCAAATCTCTATAAAGAGCTGTAGGACATGCACCATTGCCAAGCATGAGGGATAGGTCTCTGCCATAGTCAGTTTCTTCCCCCCTCTTTTGTAAGCCATTTGACATGTACAACCATGGCTTTTTGAAATCCAGACTCCTCCCTTATTGCTCGGATGTCTGTTTGGGCTATAATACCCCAGTACTCCTCTTATATAATACGCTTTACCTTGGAACCACACTACGTACTGCACGACCGCGATTGGCACTTATACCAACCAGCCCTATTCTCAATCACAATATTCTAAGTTCCTGTGTATGCACTATCCAAGTTGTATGCAAGACATTTTATACAATTGCTGCCACTTCTTTGAAGCGCATCAAAATTAACCATACTACCTAAATAAACGTACTAACCAATTCGAGGATTTTGCCGAATAATAAGAGGATCAACTTTGCAAGAAAAGAGACGTGCAATTCGAAGGTCTGCATCACTTGAAAATGGGTGGTGTGTAGTATACATTAGCATCCGCGATGGCGCGTGCGACTCAGTACAATGGACTTCCGCACATAATCACGTGGCACAACTATCATCTTCAAGTTCTTCTCCGTACCATTCTAGTTTGGTTGCTTGTCATGTCTGACCATCTCAAAGCTCCCGGATTCAAAGTTAGTAACCTAGAAATCCTACCCTGATGAACTACTTGAACTTGTCTTCTTATTAGGCCTCTGAACTAATTTTAGGTTTAAACGATTCTTTCTCAAAATTCTCAGAGTCAGAGAAGCAATCCCAAATAAAAAAGGTATATCCTATCATTACAGTGGTTGAAATGCTGGAAAATCCCTCCTTTTCTCCAGGCCAACGGCATCTTTGAGCTTCAAGTGACCAACGATGCCAATGAGACAGTAACATGGACCATTGACATGAAGAAGACTGGGACCGTGTTTAAGGGCAAGGCGCAGCCTAAAGCAGATGTTACAATTATCCTCTCCGACGAGACTTTGGTGGACCTCGCCAGTGGCAAGGTATCATATTCTACACTCAATTTCTTACTTTATCTAATCAAAGCTTCCAGCTGAACGGACAAAAGGCTTTCATGACTGGTAAGCTCAAGACCAGGGGTAACATCATGTTGGCCACAAAGCTTGACAGCGTTCTTAAGGTGCAATGAAGTGTCTTTTCCTTCATTATTTTGTCCTTCATTGACGTCATTCGCGTTACAGGGTGCCAAGGCAAAGCTGTAGATCCATATCATAGCCAATGCGTACCTCCAATCCATCTACCAATTATTCTCGTAAAAAGTGAAGGACTCGTCATCAACTAGCGCTCTCCTCTCAAGTTCCAAATCTCGTATCACTGAAGAGCAGACCATGAAAGAATGATAAATGATAAGGAGTGGGGTGCATCAAAATACATATATGTCTACCAACTGAGGCATTCATTAAGAATTCCGAACGATTATATATAACCAAATTAGAAGAGGACTAGTGTGAAAGCTACCGAACATCACCAAATCTATAAAACACGTCCAAAGAGGCCCCGATGCCGACGAGGTACGGGTTGAGGATCAGCACGTAGAGTTGAAAGGCTATTGAGCTGCTTCATGACCTCTTCGAGTTTATCCTTTCTTTCCTGCAATTCGAGGTGCTTTTGAACAGCAGGATTTTCACGTGCAAAGTCCACAATCTCTTTCCGATCAAGATCATACAATAGTCGGGAGTCAATTTCACGAGGGAACTGTAATTGGGTCGAAAGGTAAGCAAAGGTAAGCCAGAGTATGACATGATTAGAGAGCCAAAATTTTCACCTGGTAGAAGAATTGATCAAGTAATTCGATGTTGATAAACATGGCGGAAGTATATGCCAGCTTGTCGGCGACAACGTTCAGGAATGCTTCTGGACAGAAAACTTCGTTCTGAGGGCCAGCACGGCATCTCTTTGACTTCAACGCAAGTAGGCGAAGCTTCAAAATGCTTGACCGATCGCTGTACATCATTGCATGTCGAGCTTAAACAAGTTGAATCAGCATAGCCGCAAAAAAAAGACGAGGAGACTCACCATCCATAATTTGTGTAGGGGGGTAACGATACGA
The DNA here is from genome assembly GCA_015039465.1 of Phlegmacium glaucopus. Taxonomy (NCBI): domain Eukaryota; kingdom Fungi; phylum Basidiomycota; class Agaricomycetes; order Agaricales; family Cortinariaceae; genus Phlegmacium; species Phlegmacium glaucopus. The sequence goes on from MU130379.1 coordinate 1,068,544, forward strand.
CTCCAAAGGCATATCGTCTGAATCTTTTTGTTGTTCACCATCTGCAGCTTCTACCTGCTTTAGGGATTTCTCCTTTTGCTTCTCCTCCAGGGTCTTGACATAGCCAATCAACCCATTAAGACGTCGTCCGCCCCCCACCTTTTTCTTGATCTCCTTCAATTTCGTTTCACACATGATCAATTCCGTCTCAAACAGATTCACAGCCCTTTCCCTCCCTGCCTCCCACTCTCTCGGCTCGACTTCAACGTCGTATTTAAACGGTTTGATGCAGTTTTCGACCTGGTCCGAGGTCACGCCAATTCGATCACGTAAAATCGTATGTGAGAATTGTGTGAGACGTTCTGCAGCACGAGGGTGGTAATTGAATGGTTCTCCCGAAGCGATCGAGTCGATGAGGCCTCGTAAACCATCTGCGACGAGAAGTGTTGAATCACGCCCGACGCCGGACTTTGTCAACAGGGAGGATGCAGCTTCTAACTTGTGTCTCCAATACGGTTCCACATCTTCAGGCTTGAGCCTAGCGTCCGAGGCTAAAACGCTGAGTTCAGGTGCCCGCTTGTCCAACCAATAGAGCTGTTCCAGGACGTCCATAACTTTATCATCGAGCATGGCTTTCAATTTCGCTCTAATAACGGAGCGACGGAACTGTTGTGTCGATTCTTTGAACCGAAGTTTGAGTGTGTCCATGGTTTCTGCCACATAAGATTCAGCTGTTATTCGTCGGTCATTGTATTGTACTTTAAATTGATAGTTGGCCTCTTCTAGCTCAAGTTGGACAGCGTTGGTGATACCGTGAAGAGATGAAGCCATTGAAGATTCGAGAACCTCCATGAGTCGGCCGCGCAAGGTGTCGGTTCCGACCATTAACGAACTATGACTTCCAAAGACTTCCTTGTGTGATCCAAAATAATCGTTTTCCCCTCGTTGAGCAGTCAGCGTTGTAGTATCACTGTTAATTTTCCGTCCATGAGATTTTGCTACCACTCCAACATAGCCTAAATGCAGAGGGTAACGATTTCCTGCAAGGATCGTTGCGCCTTGCTCAGGAGGGACCAGGTCTATCTTCGTGATTACACCGATAGTGCGAAGGCCCAGAGGGTCAACTTTGCGGCTAGCTCTCAATGCAGGAGAATTTGCTAGGTCCACATCGGCAGCACAGACGGCGAGGATGATATTTGGCTCGCGGATATATTTGTCACATAGGGCTGCTATTTTCTCTTTCAAAGTTTCTGGTTGGTCGAGGGAGGATATTTGAACGTAACCTGGAAGGTCGATGAGGGTGAGGTCTGGAACGTTCGGCGAGTAAATTCGGAGGTCGATAGGTTCGTTTGATACAGCTTCGTTGGCTGGGACGGCGAGATTGAGGTCAGAGAGGGTACGTTGGATGTCTGTGAAACTTGTGATTTTTCCAATACCAAGGCCCGGGAATTCACCATACTCTAAGGGCGTCTTGCCACCTTTGGGTGGGGTATGGATGAGTGTCAGCTCGATCGGGCGTCGGGTTACCATGTTATTACCCCTACAAAGAATTCATGCTTCAGTTACCAAGAAGCCAAGAAGACTAAACGAATTTCATGAAGAACGGACTTTGGTAGAAACTCATGTCCAACGATTGCCTCTAATACAGAGCTCTTCCCAGAACTCTGGCTGCCAATAACGACGATGCTCGGTAGTTTCAGTGCATCACTTTGGTCAATGCTCAAAAGCATGCTTCTAATTTCGATGAGTTTCCGAGTTAAATGCATAAGACCATTTTGTCGAGCGTCAGCTGTTGCAGAGTCAGTGGAATTGGCCTTTGAGTCTGAGGGAGATAACATCTGGGCAGCAATGAGAGCAGCGATGGCAGCAGCATCCTGTGGATTCCTATTACGACGTTGTTGTCCCTCATCTTGTTCACCTTCCTCTCGTTTATCCTCTCTTTTCCTGTTCTCTAGGTTTGCGAAGATGTCCTTCAAAAACTGCGGTGTTTCGACGCCAGGTAGTTCAGGCAACTTGATACCTGATACGCGCGCAGTTACGGCCTTTACTCCATCTGAAGCAGTTTCAAAGGCATCGGTAACAGTATCGTGCGCTGTATTAATCCAGTCCCCAGTCGCCTTTCGCAATTCTGAAGTGACGAGTGTTTAAAGTATTTCAAAGAGAGTCATAATAACAATCTACCTTCAAACTTGTAATTAGCATACCCAAATCCCCCTACGCCGACGGTAGCACCTGCTATAGGAACACGAAAAGCGCGCGCAACGAATCTGGGGATAGATGAATAGGAGATGGCACGAACATGCAAGTGCCGAAGGGTAGCATGTGAGGGCGTCGTATAGCGGCGTCGCAGAGAACCAGAAGCCAAGAAAGTGGTGAACCGACGATGAGCTGGTCTTGTAGCTCCAAGCTGTCGTCTTGGATTTTGCAAACCATATATTTCCGTCCTTTGTGAGTTCAAAATGGAATATATTCGTCGTTTGACAAAAGACAGCATGATTGAAGGAGACAAGCCCTGCTTACATACACTTCTGTATCCCCTCCATTCATGTCAACCCCACCTCCCCCAGGTTTCTATGTCCCTGCAGTCCTCTTTTTCGATAAAAATGAGGATCTCCATATCCCATCCATCCAAGCTCATGTTTTACGACTTGCTCAAGTCAGCTTCGCAATACAATTGCACCCTCTTTTTTCTTCCTTAACCTCATTTATAGGGTGGTGTGACCGGGATCTTGGTTCAAGGATCCAATGGCGAGGCCCAGCACCTGTCAGTTGTCTAGATTCTCCTGTTGTTGTCAGATCTCAAACCATTACCATCACTCTAGATCGCACGAAGAACGCAAGCAGGCGATCTCATTGACCCGCAAAACCCTTGATGAGAATGGATTCAAAGACGTTCTTGTAATAGCGGGCACAGGTGCACAATCTACACGAGAAACAAAGAAGCTCTGCGCCGATGCTAAGGACGCTGGAGCATCTCATGTTCTTGTTCTTACACCCTCTACATGGCCTCGTATGATGACTGTGGACAACGTCTTACGATTCCATCGCGAAGTAAGCCCTTACTTGGATGTGCATGCCGTGTTTTGCAATCTGAATGAAATCTCATTCAGGTTGCAGACGCGTCCCCGATTCCCACTATGATATACAATTTCCCTACGGTCACTGCCGGTCAAGATCTTGACTCCGATATTATCGCAGCCCTCGCAGAACACCCAAATATTGTTGGAACCAAGCTGTCTTGCGGAAACATTGGGAAACTGCAACGTCTTACTTCCCGCTTTTCTTCATCTGAATTCGCCGTTTTTGCTGGACGCACAGATACCTATCTTCACGGCCTGCTCGCAGGTAGCGCGGGAACCATTGCTGCCTTGGTTAACTTGCTTCCCAAATTACACCGACGGCTCTACGAACTATACCAGAAAGGTCACATCGAAGAAGCCATGGCTCTACAAGCCAGGCTAGGTCATGGAGATTGGGCAGCTTCCAAAATTGGCGGCATAGCCGGAATCAAGGCAATTATCTCCAAAAATTTTGGATACGGCGAACCTTACGTTCGTGGACCATTGAAAGTGGTTAATGCGGACCATCTAGATGGAGACAAGTTTTACAACACCCTTGCAGATCTAATAACCATGGAGAAAGCTACCTAAATCTTCCGGGACCGTGAGCGCATGCAATCTAGATTCTAGAATGATTTTATTATACGCTTGCCATGTATCTCCATGTACAAGCAAGAATCGTGCTGCCAATATGTAAGTGCATGCTACTGCGCTTGACTTCTACTTCAGAGTCTTTATCTCAAACGCTGCTCTACTACAAAAGACGATGGGAATATCATCTACACATCGCATGGTGTTTGTCCATCACCTCACCTTACACAAAGTAATGAGTGGCCTTGACGTGAAATATTGGAAGGTCGTTGTCCTTTGCATCCTTAATGAAGCATATTTTCAGAAATCCCCTTCGCTGTCCCGCGGTCTTCCAGAAGACGTTTTTTTCCAGGGATATCGAGCTATAACTGTCAAGTCAGAATCTGACACATGTACCCCCCCGTCCTAGATGTGCGCTTAATGGATCCCAGTTAACTTTATGAAAGGATTGCAGATCGACGCACAGTGGCACAATAAAAACCACATTCCCCTGAATCAATTGACGTACGATTGATTCTTCTGACTGAAATTTGTAAGTCCAACTTGAAGTTTTTGTTCAAAGTTAACGTTAGTCGGTGAAATCGTAGCCTCATTATGTAAGCTGATTTCCCATTATTTTCCACTCTGGAGGGAAACAAGCAAAGGGCACCGAAGTGTATTGGGCGGAGCAGCTTAAATTTCCAGACCAAGAAGTTGTTGATTATATGTATTTTCTGTATGGTAGTGGCATATTAGTTTACATACTGGAAGCGATGCTCGTAATCGTTGTCGAGAGTCATGCTCTTCAAGTTTGAGATCATTATTGACACAGAGCTCAAACGCCCCAAGACTCAAGACTCTGGAGTAAGAAGAAAAGTACAAGGTCCACAATGCACATGTATTAATTGGATTTAAATTTCAGGATAATTATAAATCGCCAAACCTAATCAATTTCCAAATTTCAGCAGACAAGACGAACAAAAGGTAGTTAACTCACCTGTCAGGCATGAAAACGGGTGCAAGTAAACTCCACATATATAAGGCCATGCAAACCCAACCAGAAACAACCCTCATCCACATGGCGACTTCTGAACGGCCGATATACACATCATTATTTGGATTGACCTGGCCCGAGATGGGGTGATGGGAGACGACGTTCCTGAACCAGGAATGTAGGTCAGGTGGATGAAGCCAATGCCAGGAGGAACACATACCAATCAGTCAGCAGCATTGTTACATACATCGCTGCAATGGCGAAGATGAAGTGGAACCATGAATACTGCGGCAGGTATTTGTAAATCAAGATCTGGCGTTAATAATCAAGAAACTAACATTATATCGCGTCCCTGTCAGTTCGTCGTCTCGAGTTTCTCTATCGAACTCGTCGTCATCGTCATCGTCATCTTCGTTAAGCGCAGATGCAGGAATGGCGCTATGGGGCAGTGATTTAGTGTGTGTCTGTCCAAGAGAAAGCACTATAATGACCCAGCTTCAACAGCAGCCAACAAAGCCTGGTAGCGAGGTGATGGAATCTTTCCAGGTTGAGAATTGACGATGGCAAGTTCGGAATTATGACCTTCCTCGTCGGCTGGGAGCTGAATCCGCGATTTTTTCCCTTTCCCAACCAATGCACGGCTTTGAGTAGCTGCACGTGTCGTGGAATAGGCGATTGCCATGAATGTGAAAACACCACCAAGTATAATGACTGAATTTCGACTTGTCTTCCCGTCTCTTAGAGGATTGCATTGCTTTGTCTCGTGAACATGATTGCTGAGTGCGGAAACGATTAGGTAGGTACAGTAACCAGCAACCATGGAGGACTGCGCAAGACCGGAGCGAGGATTAGCTTCTTGAACGATGGGGTGAACACTCATAATTGTGATAATGATGCACAAAGCAAGGTTGAAGGATATGAAGAATTGATTAAGTGTGCATCCTGACCCTGAGAAATAGGCATATAGGAGGCCAGTGAGGGTGATCGTGAAGGCGTACATGACGCCAGTAGATCCAATAAGAACCCATTGCCAGAAATTGGACGAGGAGTTTTCCCAGTTCTCAAGGCAAGTTTCCGACCATGAGTGAGCAAAGTCAACCAATAGAACGAGGCCGAGGAGGATGAATATCGTTGCGCCAACGAGAGACACGTAGTTACCCCAAAACATAAAGAATTCATTTGGAATGGTGAAAGAGACGGCGATGAGGACAAACCAAAGGAGAACCTTAGGCCCCCACCACCTGAGATATATTAACAAAAATGCGATGAATTGGAGGAAACAAATATTCCTCACCCATTCTGGATAGCAGCTCGTTTATCTCGAGTATCTTGAATACCGATCAGAGAGGCGCTAAGAATGAGGTGGAATAAGGAAAGTGCAAAGCAGATTCGATGAACCTGGCAATGTTATTGTCAATCCTAACAATCAAGAATGATCATAAAACGATAATACATACCGCTAGCACGCCATAACACTTTTCTCCCGAACATTCCATCTTGATATAATCAAAACTCCATTTCTGTATGAGCTTTATGGCGGCATCCGTTTTCATAACCCATGCAAGAATAGAATTGAATGAGAATATAATCTGAAAGGGGTTTAGTTTCAAGTTGAATTATACCACAAGAGATACCATACAGCAAATCCAACACGAGTCGCAATGGAGGAATTGCAGTTACATGATTTGAAAAACATAGAAGCTGCGGTCGTTCGTGAGCCAACTTTACGACTAAGTATAAGAATAGTCCGAGACTGACCTGCCGTTGAAGTAAAGCAAAAGGCTAGTCCAGCGAGGCATGATGTTGCAATTGTGCTGAGTCCTCCAGCAAGAGGCAAGGACAATAGTAGACCCATTGTGGTGTTGTTATAAAGCTGAGGAGGATTCTGCGACCACTGTCGGACCAGTGCTCATTTACCCATCACGTGATATGTTCTTAATGAACGCGTCTGGAGAGTTCAACCGAACACTCACTCCTTGTCAAAAGATGCCATGTAAGCTCTACAGACTCATTTTTGAAACCAAACTTATATGATATTGTAGGCAAATATATAGTTTCCAAACTCCGAGATCGTCTTAAGCTTTGGAACAACACTGCATCCCTCAACGTTCTTGTAGTCAGTACACACTGCGTTGATTGCTGGTCCATTTGACACTTTGATTAGGACAACATTATAGAAGTTGGGAGTAAGCGTTTGGACCTCGCCATTCCCGCATCGCATCAGAAGGATGCTCTAGTAGCAATTGGGGAAGAAGCAAGTTTGCATCTCATTTTCTCACACTTCATATGCTCATTGCTAGTAAAGCTCAAGGAATTATATCCAGACATATTTTCAGGTGGAGACACTGAAAATGTAGTCCATATTGCAGTACAAATTATCATGCGTCAACACAACTCGAAGAGACAGAATCTCAAATGGAAAGAGAACAAAGCAGGACAATTGCCGCATCAAAAGAAAGCGGGAAATCCTGCCTCTAATTTGGTTCGAGGATGAGGAGATTGTTTATGCGCGGAGCCCGCTGATATTCCGTTTCTAACAGGCCTCAAAGAAACTCCACATCAGACACTCGCTTTCCGGCCCAAAGCAGGGCTCCGACGGACGAAAAATGAACCAACTCTCAGTAGATGCTACGAAGCATACCACAGATAAACCTTCTGGCAAGAGGAAAAAGACCCCCGACGTCCGAAGTTCGCCCCCGGCCTCAACGCCGGGCTGTTACCGGCAAGATAAAAATCAATCTCCAACGGATGTTACAATGCATGTGACGGACAGAGTTTCGGACACGAGGAATGCCAATATGATTCCTCACACCGAACATTCGCCTTCGGCCCTGACGCGGATCTCTGACAAGCGAGATCAAGCTCAAGGCCCAATGCACACGACGGACAAAGTTTCCGACCAGAGGAAAATCACAAATACCCCTAACATCCGACCTTCGTCTTCGGCCTTGATGCAAGATTTTGACGGGCAAGATGAAGATCACGTCCCAATGGATGTTACAATGCAATCGACAGAGATAGTTTCCGACAAGGCCAAAAAAAAAACCGACAATCGGCGCTCTCTTTCAATCCCACCGCAGTACTTCGACGAACAAGATAAAAATCAAGTTCCTACAACGCATGCGACGGATAAAGCTTCCGGAAAGATGAAAGCCAAAATGCCTCTTTCACAACGGATGGCATTAAATCTAGCCTCAATTGCAAGTGCACCATCCGCTCCCAGCATGTTTGCATCTCCTAGCCTTAGGGCCCATGCTTTTCAACCCTCAGGCAGTATAATATCACCCTTCTCTCAGCCTAGAAAAAGTGTGTTGTTTGTCCCGCACGTCTCTAAACCTCAACCTCGACTCAATAACACCCCTTCCCGACCTTTGAGTACTATTGATGATCCATGCTCTGAGTATTCTTCAGCGTCTGCGCCTCGTCCCGTCACCTATTCCACCTCTGCCGATACTTCTAGCAACCTCTCGACTTCTAAAGATTGCCCAATGCATAGTGGTTCCGTGGTATCGCAAAGCGACAAGAGTACATCCGTGCACCGCTTCCTCGAGGCGTGTGTACCGTCGATGGGTTACCTCTTGCCACACTTCGTTGACTATGGATGCACCCATGAAGGGTTTTTGTTAGCGGTGTCGACGTGGCCCCCTGAAAGGATCAGGAAATTCCTGGGGGATGTGGTAGCTGGTCCTGATGGGCAATTCATTTCGCCCATGGAGCAAATGGTTCTAGAGAACCATCTTACGCAATATTTCAAGGCTTGAATATACTGGTGGAAAGCAGCAGATTTATTCGAGTAACTTTATTATGAACAACAATGGATAGGCTGTACATACTAACCAAATGGGGACCTACTACAGTAAGAAAGAGCAAAACCTGAGAATTTAATCTATTACTGAGACCCATTGAGGGTGTGAAGACGGGCACATACTTACGTGATGGCAGCCATCCCAATTACCGTCTTCACTGGCTTCCTCGGCGCTGGCAAGACCTCAATAATCCTCTCAATTCTCCCCCGCCTCCCTCAAAATTACAATGTTGTTCTTCTCAAGAATGAATTTGGCGATGTACAAGTCGATAGTAAACTCGCTCAGCAGTCATCTCTCACTGCCGTCTCCGAAATCTTGAACGGTTGCATGTAAGTCTCTTGTCAATAATTTCTATCTCTTCCATGGTTCAAGCTCCTTATTTAGGTGTTGCGTACTCGTGGGCCAAATGCAGACAGCCCTTTTGGAGATTCGTGGTATGTATACCAATTGATATCAACCAACGTACCTCGTAACCATAAAAATCCAACTAGATAAATTTCGTCCAGATCGCATTATCATCGAGTGCTCGCAAGTATCTCTTCCACATTGATCAAGTCTAATCGTTCATAACGATCTACGTCAGAGGTTCAGCATTTCCTGCCACATTAGCCTTTCAAATCCGGCAGCTTGAGCGTGACACTGGCGACTTTAACCTTGATGCCATCGTCACCGTCGTCGACGCTGAAAACTTTGTCGGTTACGAAGACACGTCTCCAACCGCAAAGATGCAAGCCAGCTACTCTGATATCATCCTCATTGTAGGTTTTTTTTGCTTGCCATTTTTACCCAAAAATTGCTTGACCATCCATCTCTTAGAACAAATGGGAACACGTTTCTGAGCGTGCTTTGGACATTGTCATGGACCACCTGTACACCCTCAACGATGTGACTCCCAAAATAAAATGTCAGGGTAGGAATGGTGTCGATCCCAATCTCATCTTTGGTCTGCAATCCAAGCTCTTCTTATTATCCGACTCGGAAAAGAAAGAATCGGAAGTTGAACATGATGAAGTTGAGACTGTGACAGTAATTCGAGGAGGCAGCCACGACAATGATAAGGGAATAGAAAAAGAGATGTTAATAGAAGCCCTGCAAACGTTGTTGCGAGAGTGCGTTTGGCGCGCGAAAGGATTCGTCAAGTTAAAGGATGGGAGATGGTTGATTGTGAACTGGGCATTTGGTCGATATGAATTGAAGGACTTTTCTGGTGTAGATATGACTGGCGTAGTGCGAATGACGGTAATGGGCAGTCGAGGAGAGGTGCGAGGACCCGCAGGCAAGTTTGCCAATATTTTAGGTGGTGTGCTTAGTCATCACTCTATGGATATTCACATGGAGGAATGCGATTAATGATTCAACGCCCATGTCAGGATCATGTTCTCTTACGCTTTCTCAACAGGTATTCATATTTCATTCATCGCTTATGTCGCTCATTTTACAACAGCTAGCACTTACTTTCATCTTCCTGTCGACGAAGAAGAAGACCAAGACATCCAAAATTATCAACGAAAATATCTCACATGGGTTGCAGAGCCTTCCACCCGAACGCCCCCATCGCCACCACCCAGTAAAATTAACGGGAGAGACAACTCGGTCGTAAAAACAGTTTTATCTAACGACGACCTCTACCAGATTCTAGGTGTCTCCAGGCAGCCAACTCTAGATAAAATGTCTCTCAGGCGCGCTTATCTTTCGCGGAGCAAAGCATGCCATCCAGAGTAAGTTCCCTATTGTATATGATAATCTCTTCCCCCAATGTTTTCGTCTATAAAGTAAATTTCCGGGTAACCCCGACGCCACCCACGCCTTTCAAAAAGTCGCCGTAGCCTATGATGTCCTCAGTCAACCCACACTAAGGAGGTTGTATGATAACCGTTCTCCGTCGTCCAATTTTGATGTATTTGCGACGAGACCTATGGGTCACGCGGAGGAAACTTTCAGAGGCGTCATCCTAGGTGTTTTCAATGATTTTCTTGACGGTGATTTAGAGGTCATCAGAACCCTCTTGAGTCAGTGTCCGACAATTGCCTTAAGCTTGGTGATGCTGATTCCCCGCTCTTTAGCTGCCGTAAATGACATCAATCCCTCTATCAAACTTGGTGAAGAGGGTATTAATTCTGTACTTGGGACGCTGCAAGCCATTCGCGAACGCGCTTTAAGTGATTACGCCCGCCTTCTTTCTACTTTTTGCCACTAATTTTTTATCAATCAGCTTGTCGTACATGTATCTACGCTCTCCACGCTGAACTCACCCGATTACTAGAGTTGCAGCATGCCTTTCGGGACCTATCTTACTTTGATATCGTGGGTCGCTCCCGGCTGACCATTCAGCTCACGAGAATCACACTCAGCCTTCCAATTGCAATGGAAAAGGCCCTACAGGAACAGCAAGCGTACTACTTTGGAGCGATGTATTCTGGAGACCGACAGGACAGTAGAAGAGAGAAAGCGAAGGAACGGCTATTCGTCCCGCGGCATGTTACATTGCTGATACGGGGTGTGGATATTGCGCTAGAGAGGATGGAGAGAATACTCAAGTGAATCGACGGGTCCTTTTTTCCCCCTCCTGCTTGACTCGTCTCTGGCCAAGTATCTCTCCACTTAATTGGCCGCCACATTTTACCCCTGCAATGCTTCATCCAACTCTATGCACTATATATCCTATTGCACATAACCAAAAATCTATATCTGCCCATCCTCGGTTTTGTTCTTTCCACCCGCAACAATCACTGCTACCGCCGCAACTCAAGCATTACAACAATCCCTGTCCCCTCCTCTGCTTTCGACCTTCCTCATCATCGACTACACTAGACCTTTTGTCTTCCTCTTTTTGCCTTCCTGCTCATATATCATAGACAATGCATGTATGTACCACTGCTTCCATCTCGCTTCTACGGTATCCATCGTAGACCAAATTTTGTAGGAATTAATCTTATTACAGTTCAAGACTGTTGTACTTGTATGTATAATTGATGGATCTCGTGTTGGATACTTACTGAGCCAAGCGTGACCTTCAAGTCCTCTGGGAAGAACATTCAACCTAGAGACCCGAGTCGAGATGAAGAAATGATGAGGCCTCAGTATCAATATTAACATGGCCGCAGAGATGGCCCAGTACATCGATAATCAATCTATTTACCTCTCTGTCAATGCGTCCTACTTGAACCTGAGGAGGGTATGATCATGCTGATATATGAATGGTTTGAACTACCATGGAATTGAGCAAGTTCAGCGGCTACAAATACATATCAGATAAAGAAATAAGGTTTGGGCGAACTCGACCATGGATGGACCATGATAGAGTAGGAGGGAAGGACGAATGACAAAGAATGTATTAAAAAGAAATGACAATACGAAAAAGAAATGACAATACGAAAAAGAAAAGACAAGCCGAAAGCTTACTATGAGGACACAGTGATTACATGGGAGAAAGGTAGGAGTTGGAATGAAATTAGAGACCATAGATAGACCCTAGAACATAGATTTGATCAGGGCTGCGATGGGACGGAGTAACCTGGGATATTCCGCGAAGCAGGCTAATCAGGCAGATAAGAGATGATTAGAAAGCCACCTTAAAAGAAAAAAATTACTGGACATACCACATTGACCCAAACCACGTCCTGCGCTGGAGCATTATGCGAAACATCTCTTTCTTCCGACATATACGATTCATGAGATGGTCGCCCACCAAAGTTTTCCTGCGCTGCCGCTGCCACTCTCAAGAGTTGGCTGTAGTCCTGTGATTGCCCACTGCTCGAGGCGGTAGTTCCGTTTGTGTTGGAACCTGCGACTGGAGCTTTAGTAATTGCGCTCACTTGTGCTTCTGGGAAGAAGGGGTAGAAGAGAGTTGTGGGTACATCGGCCAAGTGTTTACCGGGAGGGGTAGATCCGCTGCTGTTAGATCTGTTTACAGCACCACTGGCGCCATTGAGTGATCTTTGGTGGGGGCTGTAGACAGGCCCGGTAGATGTCGTTGGAGTGTAGGTTAATGATGTCGAAGGCATGACGGGAGTGTTGTGTTGAGACTTCAGTACAGGCGACATCTGTTCGCCCCATTCTGGTTCACTGAGCAGGATTGGGATGGCCGCTGGAGTGATGGTATGTAAATTGACGCCCATAATGTGTTCCACGAGTTTGGCAATAAGTGGATGACCGCCATTGGCATCTTTACGCTCCCAGCGCCAGCGGAAGCGGGGAAGCATGTCCAGAGCAAGCCAAACATCTTCCAATGCGATGTGGGCCGGAAGACACTCAACTCCGGAGATATGTCCATACAGGATTACCATCGCAGAGATATGAAGAGGAATTGGAGACGTGAAGAAAGCGATATCGGGGAAACGAATAAGCTGGCTGTGTACGATGATAACGTTGTGAGACGCTATGATAGCTGAGAAACGAAAAAAAAAATCATGATTTTCTGCAAGAGATAGATAGCAGTTTATCCGTACCATCAACAAGAGCTTTATGTTTTTGTGGATACGAAAGTTCTTTAGAGCTGAATAAAGCTCTTAACATCAGGATACGGGCGATGCCAATCTTCAAAAGTGTAAGGCCTTCGTCTTCTGAGAGATCTTGCACCAACTTGGTCCTCTTCTCTACAGGCCAATCATCCGTACCGTCGAAGTAGTACTTGTACCTGTCTGGCAGCCTACGTCTGAATTCCACCATGCTCTTGATTATCCTTGTTGCATTACGCATGATAGTATCTCCAGCCTGCCTGGTCGGAGCATATAGAGAATTTACGATGTCAGCCTGGAAGTCAGCAACAGGCATTGAGAGTTCAAAATGCTCCGAAAATTCTGCAAAGCGGACATTCTTTGGACGAGAAGGATGTGGGGTGTTTGAATCAGAAGGAGAAATGGCTAGAGGTCGTCCGAGGAGGATGGCTGTCCCACGATCGTGAATTAAGATTATAGCCCACAGCCGGATCCGGAGCTGACTTTCTTCTTCGGTAAAAATGGGTTGATTGGTCACCGGAGAGAACTGAGTGGTTGGGTCATGATGGAAGCCAAGTTCGATGGCTAAGCGAACTTGGCTTCCTACAAGGCGCCAAAGGGTTCGGCCTTGACGCTATAGATAACATATTAAGTGACGAATGTGGAGTGAGACTAGTTTATCGCTGACCTCGATATAAAGATACCAGTGTAATAAGATGAGTGCTTGCAAGCTTGAGATAGAAACGCGGAGATCAGGCTTAACAGACAAAGCTCGCTCGAAGAATTCATCGTGTGCAGGCCAATCAGAAGGCATCAACTTCTTGGCAGCCTCCGCCCCAAGATGTTGTATGGTTTCGCTTTTGTTGCTGTCCAAGTCGGCCTTGACCGCCCGATGATTGAGTTCGCTGAGAGTACCAAGGGCAAATACCATGTAGATGCTAAGGACGTTGCCGGGATCATGGAATTTTGTGATTCCTTCATAGAGATCATTCAAGACTTTTTCGAAATCCTTTCGGGAGAAAACAGGGCGATGGATATTCAGTCGCGTGAAATATATTTCCAGTATGAGTTGCGCCATCTTGCGATTCTTGGGTAACCACACATCAACGGTTGGAGATCTTGATACGGGGCCATAAAGTGAAAGTGTATTTGATGCGCCACCTGAAGGTGCATTACGACGAACGGATATCGTGATCCATTGCGATGCATCGCGAGCAGTAAGCGCCTCGAGCTTAGGTAGAGCACCAGGAGCGACTGTAACGTCTTCAGTTGTAGCATCCAACTTGAGTCCAGAAGTGATGGCAGGCGAAACACCGAAATTCTGGGCAAGAGCTCGGGCACTTGACATATCGTGGCCATTGGGATCAGTGCCTTTAGTGACAGGGACCGTGCGCATGATGGGTGGAGATATTGGAGTCGGAGGCTGAGAAACAGGTGGGCCTTGCTCGGGTGGTGGTGGATGATGCATCATTGAGGGAGGATACGATGTTACGCCTGGTGGAAATGGTGGGGGAATGTGGGACTGGTAAGGACCAGGGGGTGGCTGCATGGGCACATATGGGGAAGGGCCGTACATCATACCGTGAGGTGGGAAAGGTGAAGGCATCATGTGGGGGCCTGGAGGATACATGGGCGGATATCCTTTGGGTTGGGATGGACCTACATCGTTCCTAAAAGGTCTCATACCCTCCATCTGGAAGGCGGGACTCGGATCGCCTGGCATAATGGTGGCCGCATCAATACCTTCCTGACGGAGGAAGTCGGGAAGACTCTCCAGAGTAAAGCCTGGAATTCGTTTCTTAATGAGAACTTCACATTGTGCAAGTTGATTTTCAAGGTGCTCGGTGTGACCTCTTGGAGTAAGTGTCTGACGATGTCTGTCCTCTTGGTGACAGGCGGTGCCAGCCGTTGTACAAGCTGTGCATTTGGGATGTTTGGAATCGCACTAATGGGACAGACAGTGAGCATTGATGGAAGTTGCCGTCGGTGTCGCCCGACGGGACTTGCCTTTATTTTCTTGCTCCTGCATCTCGCACACGCCTCGTGCGAGCGTCGAAGTCTGCGCGGCTCAGAGGGTGATGGGGCATCATCACCATTTCCGTCCCCTTTTCGTCTTCTTTTTCCAGAATTTTGAGTGGGTAAGACGGGTTGTTGCTGTTGCTGATCCTGTTGCTGTTGAAGTTGAGCGTGCTGATTGGGATCCATCTGTAAAGCGGACTGAAGAGAGGATGGTGGAGGGATATTGTTTTGTGGTGTGAATTGTGTTGGCAGCATCCTGCGCCTAATCGATGCTTCAGCACAGCCAGAGACGGTGAGCAAGTTGTTTGGTTCTGCTTGGCATTTCGTTTCTAGATATGAATTACATAATATTCCTTCCTTCTTTGTCCACTACGACGATGAAGCCTCAGAACCCCCCTCGTTTATCATCCACCCCCTGCGATGCCTCAGTATACACCCTAGACACTCTTGACGACGGGGAGCATGATAGACATACTGATAGATCTTCCCTTCTTTCGCCAATCACTCCAGATTATGGAGCCACATTTCCTCGCTCACCTTTAGCTCCTTCGTCTCGCAGAGTCATCTTCAATGCAATTCTCAAGATGGCTTGCCTATTTCTTCTCAGTACTACCGCTCTTGGTGCAACGCTATGGCTGGCTTTGCCTACGCTTGATCAGTAAGACATTGATTGGCTAATGCTCTTATCCTTTAGGATTAACAACCTATATAGGGTTGACCGTCCGCTTTTGCGCATTCCTACATCCTTCCAACAATTACAAGATCTCAATGGACTGCTGAAGAAATATCGTGATATATATCCATATCGGATATTCATATGTTATGTGACGACTTACTTGTTGTACGTTGAATTGTCACCTCATGATTGCTCCGTCCTGTGCTAAACCTGTCAAACACAGCCTTCAAGCATTTTCTCTTCCAGGGTCCATGTATCTATCCATCCTTGGAGGTGCTGTTTGGGGAGTTGCACGAGCGCTTCCGTTGGCATGCTGCTGCGTTGCAACCGGGGCAACTCTGTGCTACCTCATTTCTGCTGCCCTTGGCCCCGCGCTTCTCACACTCCCCAAATGGAAAGCCAAGCTCGATAAATGGGCGGACAAAATTCGAGACAACAAGGAGAATTTGATATCTTTCCTGATCGTACTGCGCATTGCTCCCCTTCCCCCACATTGGGTAGTCAATATTGTCTGTCCCCACGTTGGTATCGGCATAGTTCCGTTTTGGATTAGCACTTTTCTGGGGATTATTGGTGTCACTGTAATACACACGACGATCGGTGGAGGATTGGATGAGATGACGAGTGCAGATGATTTCCATCTGATTAGTTGGAGGAATTTCTTCGGGCTTGCTGCGGTCGTTGTGGGTGTCATGATTCCTGTTGGTTTGCGCTATTGGTTCCGAAGAGAAGTGGATAGCGTTGCTGATGTTGAACACGAGTCGGAAGTTGTAGAGGAGGAAAGCGGGGTTGAGGACTCGGATCGCATCTTGGCTGTTGGACCAAGAAGATTTATTGGGAAGAAGACCTTGTATAACTCTGAGTCTGAAGACGACGACGACGATGACGGGGACGTTATTCTAGAGGCGGGTCCTAGATGAATTGTAAAAGTATAATATATAATAAAATACAGAAAAAAAGAATAAAAGGTATTGATGTCAACTCCCGCAAACATGGCAAAGGTTGTCAGCCACCTAGCCTGCGAGTATCTGGTTTCGCTCCCACCACCACAACAACGACCAGCCCTCTTCCTCGTCATCTCCGCCGTTCCAGTCACCATTCTGCATACAAGTCTCACTCTACCCAACATCCTTGTCCACCGTGACAGGGTTATCCACCCTCTCTATTTCCACCCTCTATCACACCCGTCTTACAGCGGATAATGGCAGATCGCCTTTCCCAATACCCAATGCTCTCCAACTTCAATAACAACATGCTTCAACAGCAACAGCTTCAGCAGCAACAGTCATCTCAGCAACACCAGGATTCACATTCAATTGTACCTCCCGGCACACTCGACCAGGCCATGATATGGCAGCAGATACCGATGCAGCAGCAGCAGTTCAGACCTCATGGCTCCGTAGAGATGAACTCTCCTACTCCTGCTCAGGTCAGAATTCCCCTTCTTTTCTCTCCATCTTTCCGATCGCAACTGCTGCCGCCGTGGGAGCCTGTCCTCACTCAGACCACTTCCTACACTCTTCTTTCGTCTTCTTTCGCTCTTCATTCCACTATGGTTTTTTTCTAGTGCCCTAATCATCTTCATTGCCACTTTTTAGCTTGCGGATTTCGTGAAACGGACCCAAGGTATGAATCGTGTCCAACTACAGCAACAGCAGCAGCAGCAACAACAACAGCACCAGTCCTTTGCTCTTGGTGTTGGTATGCCCCAAATGAGTGGCGGCGGGTCTTCTGTCTTAGGTGGTACAAGCCAACCACAGCCTTTTCATGAATTGTCCTCCAACCATACTCAGACTCCTCATATGCCCCCTGGCTTTCCCAATATGGGTAGCATGGCCAATGGAAATGTAAATACCCCTGCTTCGCTCCAGCAGCGCAGACAGCTTGGGTTGATAGGAATGGCTCAAAATCAACAACCTCAAAATGGCCCCGTCAATTTCAACAAGCTCAACCAACAACAGCAACAGCTTCGTGAACAACAACAGCTCCGTGAACGAGAGCAACATCATCAGCAACAGCATCAACAGTTCCAAGCTGCAGCAATGAACCATTCCTCGCCTGGCGATATCTTCTCTTCTCCCGGAATGTCGAACGAAGCGATTCGTCGTCCTTCTCCTCATCCAGTCAACATTCAATCAAACCCTAACATGGCTCAAGGTCTTTCGTCACAGTCTGGAAATATCGTCACGCCTGCGTCCAATGGAGGTCGTATCGTTATACCTTTTCAAGACTTGTCCAGCCGCGCCTTGTCGGTTCGGCGTAGTATTGTCCAAATTGAAGGTCAAATAGCTAACTTGGGCCAACAACTTAACGCCAGTAGAGGTACATCGCAGGAAGCAACATTGATTCAAAAGTCGAAGGAACTAAATGGAGAATTGGCCAAATCAAAAGACTATCTGCAAAGGTTGATAGGCATGGCCACTTATTCGTGCGTATTCAATTGATTGTGTCTTATTTTTCTACCGAAGCTCATTATTTTTTTACAGAAATCAACATGGTGGAAACGCTTTACAAGTTGGTGGAGGTCCCAACCCAGGCCAACCTTCCTGGATGTCCCATCCCGGTGCTCCTCAGTCCTTCGAACAAAACGTCCAAGCGGCTCGCAACGCAGCCGGACAGATTCAAGGCCAACACCAGCAGCAGCAGCCCAATGTCATTCAACCGAGTCCTTCGCTGTCTCAAGCACAATCCCAAGGCAATCACCTAGGTTTTGTTCCGCCACGATCTGGACCAACTCCCCAGCAGCAAGGCCAGCCAGGTTCTCAGCACCCTCCCGGTTCTTTTAACTTGGCGGCCAACGCTATGGGCACTCCATTTTCGTTTCCCACCAACGGCACGCCATCGACTGGCTCGGGCCCTTCTCTGATTCAACCAAATAGACCGCAAGGGGGTAACCTCATCAATAATTTCGGCAAAGGTCTGAACCACGGCATCGGTCCTCTTGACAAGACACGATTCGAGTTTACATATAAAAACTTTTGTCAACGAAAGGGTCTCAAACTTGATCAGCGTCTTCTCACCATAGACAACCAGACAATTGATTTGCATGCCTTGCATGTCCAAGTACTTTCAGAGGGTGGATCAAAAAATGTTAGTCCAACCATTTTCCTTCAATCAAATCACATCTAACGGGTCGCTGTGATAGATCGATGATAAAGACATGTGGAATATCATTGGCGCACGTCTGGGTTTTGTTCAGTTTCCTAGGACGGAGAACGAGCCTGCGAAATCGGGGCCCGGAGTTGCTCAACAATTGGCACACATTTACAAGGAATATCTCTGCCAGTTCGACGGCTTCTATGTGAGCCAGACAATAGAGCAAAGAATGAAAATACAGCAGGCAAATGCAAGCTTCCAAGCGCAAATGGCTGCATTCAATTGGTCTCCTCAACAGATGCAAGCTGTTGTTGCCTTATCCCATATGTCCGTGCAGGAGCTGCAGGCCCAACACGTACCAGAAAAAATGATTCAGTTCGTGGAAAGTCACCGTGCGAGTCTCCAACGGACGCACCAGGATCAGAAAAATTTCCAAAGAACACTGCGAGGTGTCAATCCCAGTCCGTCTCAGGGAGGCTCACAGACCTCAGAGCAGGGCAGGCCGTTAGTTCCCGGTGCTCCAGGTATCGGACCGTCCAATTCATTTGCAGGCTCTCCCAATGTCGCTCTTACAATAGCCGCTCGTCAACAATTTCTGCAGCAGCAGCAGCAGCTACAAAATACGGCGAATATGATGCAAGGACGACCACCTCAACAAGGTGGTCCACAGCTGCAACAGTCTCCTTTACCAGCACGCTCTAACACCCAAGCTATGGCTAATGCCGAAAGTCTCATCGCAAAATATAAGCATGAATATACCACATCGAGTATGTTCTCCTTTTTCCATCGTATACATAAGTCATCCTGAATTTATATTTCAATTAGATATTCCAGCCATGCAGCCCGTTGATGTTCCAGTTGATCAACGCGCCGAGTACAATCGAATTCTGGAACAATTATTCCGCCAGTGTCACGAAACGGACCAGAAACTTGGTATGATCTATGTGCTTGTCAAGCAAGACGATCACCTTCAGAAATTGATCTCCATCGTAAGTCGAGGTTGGATCCCATTTATTCCCCGTCTCATTATCAATGTAGATATGTAGTGTTCAGCACCAGCGGTCGCTACTGTCAACTGCTAACAACCCACGTTTCATCATCAACCTCGACACCATTCGAAATATGGCATCCGAACTGCAGCGCGCTACAGACATGTTCACAAGTATGGTACATGTTATGATGGCCAGTCATCGACCGTTGCATCACACCCCTCAGCAGCAGGCTCAGGCTCAGCAGCTCATCCAACAGTCTCAAGCACATCAAATGCAGCAGCAACCAATCGTCAATAACAATCTCTTGACCGCGTCTAATGCGATGGTTCCGGCATCCGATATGCTTCCCCATCTTCGCCCTTCCGTTCCTCAGCAACAACCGACTTCAGGTCCTCTTCTACAACAACACCAGCAACTGCAACAGCAACTTCAACAACAACTGCAGCAGCAACAGCAGCAGCAGCAGCAACAACAGCAACGGCAGCAGCAGCAACAACAACAGCAGCAGCAGCAGCAACAGCAACAGCAACAGCAGCAACAGCAACAACAGAATCTTGGTTCCTCGCTTCGCCCTACGGTCCCAGCTCCTCCCCTCAAGGTTCAGAGAAAAACCCAACAGTCCTCAAGTACCGTCGCTGTATCTACCCCTTCTCCAGCCGCAGTTCATTCCGCAGCTACCCCCATCGCTAGTGCGCCAACGCCTACTGCTATGGCATCATCACCCCCAGCATTGAAGTCTCCAAAAGGCAAAGCATCGGGGAAGCCGAAGGCAACTACTGGCCCCAACAAAAGACGAGTGTCCAGGGTTGTTGCTCCTCCAGTTCCGTCTGTACCTGTTGAGCCGGTTCAGCCATCTCCTTCTACTAGCAACCGTAGCATAAAACGACCTCGCGACGATGACACCCCAGCCATTGCAGGCGGGCCTAGTGGGTCTGTTTCTACTGTGGCCAATGAACCTTCGCCTCCAAAACGTCCTAAAACGGAATGGGAGTCACCTCCTAGCGAGGCTCTGAGAAAGAAAAATGAGACCATTGACAGCATAAAGACTGAAGCGGATGCCAGTGTTTTCATTGAGCAGATGACCGCTGAACTCATCAAGATGGCTGCGAATGGTGAAGGCCAAGAATCCCTGTCTTCGGATATTTCAGACACTTTAGAAATGATCTTGAAAGGCTATGGACCCATCCCTGATACTGTGGATATTTCTGGGGCCATATCATTAGGGGAGTCGAGTACTGCGCGAGAATCATCGCCGCCGCCAGCTCCGTTGATGGATGCTTTTGATGAATTTTTTGACTTCTCATTTGGAACGGTGGATGACGATGAGATTGACTCCAAGGCTCCTACACCGGATTTGGTCTCATCCTCGTCGACGAATCCAAGTCCAGAGTCCAACCATGAACCTGATGCGGCGAATCATGCCCTCTTATCGTCATCGTCATCTACCATGGATATTAAAACGGAAGAACCACCCGATCTTTTAAGACTCGGAACATGGAAGGAAATTGACCATGGAGAAGCCACCTACTACAACCCAACTACGGAGTGGAAATGGGATAGTCCTATGCCTTCGCATGACCAACCCTGGGCAATCTTTAATTCATAAACTTGTTTTATTCTCATTACACTGTTCTCTCATGTGTTGTTTCTTTTTATTCTTACCTTCGCTCTCATTTTAATTCTTCCATTTCTAGTTTATCTTATTCAATAGCCTTTCCCTGGAATCAGATTGTTACCTTGTGTTTCTCTGTGTCTTTACGTCTATCTATCCGTTGTATAGCTGCTGTATATGTAGTCCTACTGTTGTTTTACCTGCTATCGATTTCTTGTCCCCCTCGTGACCACGTAACAAGGTTAGCTACTAGCCAGCTCATGATCAATTAGCCTTGATCAGCTTATTGGCATGAGTGCCATGAAATTAGACGTACCCCTTGCAACACCCTGAACTCTCTCTCACGTCCCTTGCAATGGCCACATCCTTTCCTGTGGGAGATAAAGATAAAACATTGGTTGTAACAAAACGAGGTAATGACTGACATGTTGTTCAAAGATGTAATCACATTTGCATTTTAGATGAACACACTGTCTTATCCCGTTGGCAAGGGTTGTTTCCCCACTCCCCGCAAAGCCCTGTTGACACGGCGCGTTCTGGTGGCGTTGCCGAGAGCGAGAATGTCTTGCCACAGCAAACCTCGAGGAAGATATCCTCTGTGGAACCCAAACTGCTGAAACTTCGAATCCTGACGTGGAATATGCACGATTCTCTCCCAAAGGTGGCTTTATACCACCTTTCACTCATAAGTCGTTCTAAACATCCATATTATAGGGTGACTTGGATGAGCTTTTGGGAACAGTTCCCATATATAATAGTTTCACAGCCCAATCCGGGTATTTTCCTAATCTTTCCAATGATACGAATCATCCATACCATCTCGTGGTGATGTAAGTCCATCACGCTCTTACCCGTAGACCCTGTTGTGAAATCAGACAAGTGCAGGGCAGGAATGTCCAACTCCTTCCGGTATCAAACCGATTTTTCTTAACTTCTCGTGCAATCTTCTCACCAATTTTTTTCAAGGCATACCAAAAGGTCTAGGCGCAAGTTTCAAGCTTCTTGATAAGGAGCGCGATAAATCGAAAGATTCAGACGAACGGCCTAGTGATAGACCTGCCAAGGACAAAGATCAGCATTTGGAAATTCACAAATCTGAGGAGCATGTATGCCCTGAAAACTTACCTATGGGATGGACATCAATCGTTGAGGACTGGTTATGCCATGGTGGTATTACCATCAGTCGCATGAAGACGCCAAGCATTGGTTTCCCTCAGCCACTGATCAGTCAAAAATCTATGAAGGAGCCACGTAAAGGACCATATCAGTTGCTCATCAAAGAACGGTTAATGGGTATCTACATGGCCATATATATCCACCGCGATCTCAAATCTTCCATACAAGGTAAAACAGCCAGCCTCATCAATGAATTAGAATATGTTTCCAACTACAATTTAGGAATGTCGAAATCTGCCGTCGCTGCTGGGCTCATTGGTGGACGAGTGGGTAATAAGGGCGGCGTTGGCATCAGTCTGAAGCTTGCTGGGAGTACTTTTCTGTTTCTAAATGCCCATCTTGCGGGTGCGATCTTGCTTTCCCACTACATTCAAATCATGCCATTTGTCTCACACACACTGTTGGCAGCTCACGAGGGCAAAGTACATCATCGCGTGGCGAACCTTTCGAAGATCAAGGTTAGTCAGAGTTCACCATTGACCATATCTGTCCTGTAATACATGACTTGCAGGCCGAACTCGATGTGGATACCTTTCTCTCAGCTGACGACCCCCGTATAATGGCCGGAGGTTAGTCTTTATATTTATATGGTATGGCTCTGGACCTGAGTGTTGAATGAAACCACAAAGATTTGACAGACAAATTTGATTTCACGTTTTTGTGCGGTGATTTGAATTTCAGATTGGATGTTTCGCGTCTACACGCTGATTGGCTCATTTCGCGCCGAGGTGTGTGAGTTCGCCTTCATAAGCATAAGTCATTGTTTAGATCATATGAAGAATACGCTCAAGCACTTGAGTTTGACCAACTCAAAGGTCTTATGAAGCAAGGAACAATCCTTAATGGTTTTAATGAAGGACTGATCAATTTCCCGCCGACCTTCAAGTATGATGTCCTTCGTGCTTCAAAGCGTTCAACACGGCACACACCGAAACTTAACCGATTAGATCCGGCAGGAAGCCGATCAGCGAAACCCACAGAACTTGAGGAAAGAGACGTAGAAGAAACTGAAGAGGAAGACATTGAAGGCGCGTCGTTGGTGTCATCTATGGTGACCTCCCTCAATTCCAGGCCGACTACAGAACCTGGAATGTACGAGGATAATTCTTTTCACGCTTTACCTGCGATGCCACCTACGGTCAACTCTTCCAACAAGCCTTCCGGAGTGTTGAGTGTTGCTAGCAGGGCCAAGGCAAAATGGCTAACGTTGTTGTCTCCGTCGTCTGCAACGCCACCGAGTCAACTACCGAAGCGGAAACAAGGTGATTTTTGGCCACAAAAGCTTTCACCGACTTCTCCGAGCCCTCGTGTATTTCACAGCCGTCTGTCTTCTTCTGATCCAAACTTCCATGGTATACCCAACATAAACGCGAGACGGCGATTCCTTCGTCCAGCCCCTCTGAATTTAATCAATCCTCCAGATTCCGGCGGTTACGCTAGCGATGAAGATATAGAGCCAGAAGGCAAAGGTATTTATGATTCGTCCCATAAGAAGCGTGTTCCTAGCTGGTGAGTGTAACAAGCCTGCTTTTACTTCCAAAGATTGCAACCCATCAAAGGTGCGACCGTATTTTATGGAAGACTACCGTTATTCCGGAACCCGTTGCATCGGTTATACAGGATTCAGCAGCCCGCTCTCAGACTCGGGGTATCCAATTCCTGGCGCATGCGTTTTGGCCTTCTCCATCTCGAACTCTACCTGACTCCAGTGTGCCAAAACATTTGGCATCGTCACATGTGGTTTCTGGTGAGCTTGTGATGCTCGAAAAACTTGGATGGTATTGCTCAATCATTTTTAGATAGGCATGCCAACGAGGAGGATCCGTATCGATCAAATGATGTCTCACCGCCTACTGCAACTCTATCTTTGCGACGTTCCATGGTGTTTGATTCCCCTAGAGAGCAATCACATTCTTCTACTTCCAGATGGCGTTTTCTTCCCGCGTTCCTATCGCCTACCTCTCCGCAAAGCAACGCAGTCCTGGAACATGTAGGAACTACAGTACATACTAAAGGTGATATCGTGTGCCTTGGTTATAATACCCTTGATGATCGTGGAATGCGTAGGCTGGAAGGTCGAAGCGACCATAGACCCGTTATAGGTACCTATGTTATATCCTTGTGATCTATAGTATTTACATATATTTGTTGCTGACTGATTCACTGACCACCACAATGCAAGGATTTAACAAGTCAGACTACCTCACTTCTTGAGTTGAGATTGATATCGAGATGTTGACAACTCGCCCTCAGATATTATCCGCCTGACTATGACCCATCCCAAGGAAGTCTGAACACAGTTCGAGGCAAGACAAACAGCTTCCTTCCACATTAGCTCTATCCTCATTCTGCTGGAGATAGGCAAACATGCACTGGGAGATCGAGCTCGAAAGCTTGATCAAGGAATATTGATTACTCGATTTGAACTTCCTTTCAATATCTGGTGGTATGTTCTATTAGCAACCGTCAACATACGGCCTACTCACGTAAAATATGATAGTGGCACATGTAATAATCATATCGGTATGGGCGTGCGTTATAACGCGGAGAAGAAGAAGATTGGCGCATACTTCTCGACCCCAATTTTCTCTTTTCGGTGTAAATGTCACTTGTGCGATGGTTGGTTTGAAATTCAAACAGACCCTAAGGTAAGCTAGGTTTTCCGCCTCCTGGAATCTGAAGTTTTTGGAAATATATAGAATACACGATACGTCGTGACCTCCGGAGCGCGACAGAAGGACGAAGACTGGGACCCCGAAGCTAATGGAGGCTTTGCTATTCATGGTAAGTCAACAAATATATGATTGACACAAAGAATTTATTTCGTATCAGACACCGACAAGGTCTCCAATGTTGATGATCCTCTTGCTGATTTGGAGAAAACCACCAATGCGAACAGGCATATGGATGATGTTCAAATACCACGTATAGAATCTCTGCGAAACGTTTCAGAACACTACAACTCCGATCCCTATTCACTTTCATCCAAAGCTAGGCGGAAATTTCGGGAAGAAAAGAAAACTGAATTGAAAAAGCGGCAATCTGACGATCTTTTGAAAGGCCGATATGGTTTACCAACCAGTCTGAGCCTCGTGGAGGACGACCTGGTCGCCGTCCAGGAAGCAAAAGCAGAGTGGGAAAAAGGAAAACAAGAATTACAACTTCGAGAATCCAAAAGGCGAAAGACGGTCACACAAGTCGGTTTGATTCCATCTGCTCGAATATCCAAGAACCACACCTCCTCAAACCCCAGCACACTAAATTCTTTGCGAATTCGGTTGCTGCAGAATACTGCAAAAAGAGCTAGTACGACAATACCCAAACAACCTATAATCTAATCTCAATTATATTATGTATCAATATATGACTTTTTCACATACCTGGGGTTCATGCATGCGATAAGTGGGCTATGGAACTCCTTAGTCTTAGCTGACTGCGGTGACAATTGCAATTATTTTCTCCTCTGTTGGTATTCACTCCACTAAGGTTATATATGCCTAGGCCGAGGGCTTTTGAGCACCTGAGGAGGCTAAAGTGCTGCACATACTATACACGTTGCAGTCGTGAGAGGCAAACCATTGGCGCGTGGTGTTGCACCCGTGTACAAGAAGGGTCCGGTGAAGCTTTTGAAGCTTGAAGAGTCAACTGCGTGGTGCGTTTAGAAGTTATATACACAGCGGGTAGTCCAGTGTACAGAATCGAAGGCAATGTATCATTTTGACTTTTTGAAATAAGAACTATTGACGGCGGTTGCTTGTATCATGTCGAATACCGTCTCTCCAACTCCTAAGAACTTCTCCGCGACTGAGCGGAGAGTAGGGTCTGGTATTGCCGATGCATCGGGTCTAGAGGGAATGACCATTTAGACGTTGGGCATTTCAGAGGAAAAAAGAACACTGACGAGAACCCGCTAGATCTTCGAACGCCAGCGACAACTGTGGACAATAGCACAGCATCAACGGTATAATGGACAAGTCTCCCTAATACCATGAGGATGAAAGCTTGCAAGTTTAGTGATAGACGATTTCGGGATTTGGTTGCAGTTCAGGTTCAGTTGTATTTACATTATTATGATTTCCTCACGAAAAAAGTGTAGTCTACTGTCTGACAATTATATCCAATCCTTAACCCCCCAGCCATTATATGCAACACCACGAAGATTCCATATCCCTTCTCGGGGTTGAACATTCCCCTCAAAATCTATTGCACGACAGTACACCCTTCCACACCCCTCCACACCCTTCAATTCAGCTTCCCACAGTGTCCAGCTCCATTTTCCTTGCTGGTATATGATTTGAGCCGACTGCCAGGTCTTTCCATCATCGATAGTAACTTCAACTGCCTGTACGTTTCCGCAGGGACTTGGAATAGCATAACCTTTCACATAAAGTGTGTCTTCGGACGTACGACTGGCAACCCCAATGACTGAATTGAGGGGGAGCGCAGTCATCGACGGGTACTTGGCCCATAAAGCCTTCGCACTCTCTTTTGATTCGATCTTCATGAGTCGACGAGTTAGTCAACAAAATTGAATGATCTAGGGTTGGTGGAACGTACATGAGGTGGTAATATCTTGTAATCACGTTGTTGATAGAAATTGAGAGACTCCTCTGATGCGATTGTAATTGTATCGACCCATTTAACCCACCGCGCTCCTAGAAATCCCGGAACTACTATTCGGAGGGGTCCGCCATGATCAGCAGCTAATGGTTCATTGTTCATCTATGATGTCGGAGTAAATAAATCTGTGGGTTGGAATTGACAGAATAAAATTAACTTCGTATGCAACCAAGATATCTTCCTCTTGCTTCATAGCTTTGACAAAAGGGATGGATGCACCGTAGTAGGTATCATCTTGACACTGTGTAGCATGCGATTCAAAGCAGACGTGGAGGGCTTCCGGGTGTTCTCCGGCATGCTTGAGGAGATCACAAAGTCGTACACCGCCCCATCGACAATTTGCGATAACACCGTCGGACCAGGGAACCCCATGAACCTTCTTTATAACGCCCATCTCCTTCCTTCTTATGCCCGCACACTGAGTATGTTAAGACCATCGTTTGACAGAGAAGAAGGGTACCTCAATCGCACCTGCAGAACAGCGACTATGGATGCCATTGGAAACAATGTTCTCAAGTCATTCATGGTTAGTTTAACTTCTCCAATGCTTCCCCCCCGTATAGTTAGTGAGTAGTTATCTTCGTCAAATTGACGAACAGGGCCATGATTTCGACAGTAGACAAGATCTTCTGGCGTAATTGGAAATTCAACCAAAGCAGAAGACGGTGGCTCAGCATTGAAAGGCTCTTTTTCCTGTATAGAGAGCAGCTGGGAATGTTCGGGTTCACAAGTATAGTCCATGTTGCTGGTAAGAAAGAGAGTTAATAAATCAAATGGGGCTAATTGAAAATAGATCATGTTTTCGGTGAGGGGCTGCGGCTGACTCGCACATGTACGTCGTTCAATTAATATGAATAAGTACCAAAATTGTAACAACTACTCCCAAGGTAACTCTTTCTCACAGAAAGGCCAACGAAACACAAATCAAGGTTCCAAAGACGCAGGGAAAGTGCCATTTTCGCGCTGGTCGTCGAACTTGGAAATCTGGCAAGACGATTGATTAAATAGCATGTAATGAGAGCCTTGCGTAACACTAACCCATTCATCTATATCAAAAACAGAGATGCGTCAGTATGTTTCATAATGAATATATTTGGGAGGCCCTCAAGGCCACGCACTCGGACAGAGCGAGTTATACGCCTTCTTGAACTGTTTGCAAGGGGCGTAGTCCTCGCCTTTTGCAGTTATACATTTGAAGTAATCAGTGTAATTTTGGAAGCTAGAAGAAATAGTGAGCAGGTTTGAACGGAGTGTAGAGAAGTCATACCAGTTTCGAGTCTGGTTGGTATTTGGGAAACGAGCTAGGCACAACCAGTGAGCAACACTGAATGGTAGAAGTGGAGAAACAGACCATCAAATCCTACGGTTTGGAGGACGTATTTGCTTAAGTAGAGTCAATAAAAGATCAATCATTGAAATAAAGTACTTACCTTGAAGATTCAGACATAATTACTAGCTGGTGGTTGGTCGGGTTGTGGCGGAAGCACCAAGAAATTGTCTGCTTACGTCAGTCACGTTGCTTGACCTTCTAACCACTATGGAGGCGCTCAAAGCAGAGATTGCTTCAAAACGAAAAGCCATCCAGGACGACCCCATACTCTTTGATCGCCCTAAT
This sequence comes from Phlegmacium glaucopus, assembly GCA_015039465.1. NCBI lineage: Eukaryota > Fungi > Basidiomycota > Agaricomycetes > Agaricales > Cortinariaceae > Phlegmacium > Phlegmacium glaucopus. Next base: position 1,097,194 of record MU130379.1, read on the forward strand.
AAATATTTGAAGAGAGGCGACCTTGAGAGATTACGAGAGGAGCGAGAACTCAAAGCTCGTCAAGTCCAGACGCCTCCAGAGGAAATACCATCCAAGCCAACGAGAGTGAGTACTTGTCCCTTTTTCCAACTTGTATGTCCTGACGCGTCGATGGAGAGCAGCCACCTTTCATTCCAGCCTCTTCAAGTACTTCTCCATCACGAGATACAGAATCTCCAAATCCCGTTGAATCTTCCTATAATTTATCGAATGAGGAAACAATTCGGAGGCTTCGAGCTAAAGGTCAACCGATCCGACTTTTCGGAGAGGCAGACAAAGATCGTCGTTTGAGATTGAGAGCCCTGGAGCTTATCGAGGAAAAGGGACATGATCGGCAAGGGGGCCAAAACGACTTCAAAAAAGCTTTAGAGGACGTTGAAAACAACGAACGGGAATTGAGAAACAAGAACACAAAAGGGAAGAAGAAGGATGATACGGATCCAGGAGCTAATAGCGTTCTCGACTTGGGTCTGGTCAAAACCGACCCCGACAAGCTATATCCTTTGATTTATTATGCACTAAAACGAACTCTTAAAGAATGGGAGGAGGCTATGGACGAACGACCAGGTATGCTGGGTCTCGAGGCTTCATTCTGGCCTAACCGTATTTTAGAGCACATCAAGCGTACCACTCAGGGTAAATTGGCTGCAGCAACCCAAGTACAGTCTGCCGAATATCTCAAGCCTTTGTTCAAGACCCTTCGTTCGAGGGCATGTAGATTCATTTAATCAGCGGCATTTTAATGTTTCTCCTGACCCTCTTATCAGTCACTCCCTGCTGACATGCTTGCCCGCATGGCAGAAATAGTCCATTACATGCAAAAGCGGCAATACCAACGTGCAAATGACTCGTATCTACGTCTTTCCATTGGGAATGCTCCCTGGCCAATTGGTGTCACCATGGTTGGGTATGTTACTTGTCTCGTATAGTCCTCTTATTTTCTGATCGGGCCAACAGAATCCACGAACGTTCCGCCCGAGAAAAGATTTCAGCGGACCAGGTGGCTCATGTCCTCAACGACGAGGTCAGCCGCAAGTACATTCAGAGTCTTAAGCGGTGAGCCCAAAACATTGATTTAGTACATAAATACATTCCTTACATTTATATAAAGGCTCCTCACGTTCTCGCAAACGAAGTACCCTCCCGCAGATATTTCACAATTGATGGGATGATGTACTTTGACCTTGTGAGTCCCGTAAGGTACACATCCGGAATATTTTCTGTTTTCTTGTTATCCCGAAGACCATGGTCAATGCTTGATTCACGGCACTTATAATTTCGATGGCTTGGTAGGAAGACAAAATGCCTAAATAATCATTATCTATGTCCATCATTCGTGAAAATTGTCAGTGTGGAATGAAATCGGGGCCCAAGATTTTCTAGCCACGCTTCTTTTTTCCCTTGGGCTGTTTTTGCTCTTCGTTATGGGCAAGAGCATGCCCAGTCTTCGAGATGTGACTGAATAATTGGGTTTTGCTTGCGAAGCCCTGGGCACAGAAGTTGCAACGTTGCTAGCAAATAAGGGTCACTGAGTCGAATGGTATGCAAAGCAGTCGTCCATACCGATAAATTGTTGTCTTCCAATTCTGCTTTTTTTGCTTGCCTTGCTCGTCTTTTATCACGTTTTGACGTCTCTTGAGTTATAGGCGGATCGGCAGGGGCAGTCAAGTGAATGTCGTCTTCATTGGAAGCCTTTGTGTTTGCAGTCTCCGAGTCGCTCATAAGGAAGTCCACATCCTGTTTTCTGGTCTTTGCTCTCGAATATTTGCCCGATATCTCAGCAGCTTTCAAACCTTCTCTCTCTCCCTCTGCAGCATTTGGGACTTGAAAAAGGCTATCTGAATCGTTTGTGGATTGAGGGAGTAGTGAGGGCAGTGAGGGCAGGGCTTCAGCCACCACCAGGTTTATCGATGAAGAGGAATTTCTGGCAGGTACCTGATCGTTGGTATAAATCACTTCATCTTCGTTTTCGCCATCTAAGTCCAGATCTTGGTCATCGGCTTGCATCTCTCTCTTCAATCTTTCCACCTCTTTCATATGCTTTTTGCTCCGCTCATGACTATTCCAAGCTGCTTGGCTCCGGAAGTTTTTCCTACAGACAACACATTCCCACTCTTCGAGGTCGTCTCCTTCGCCTGTTGCCCAATCTAAATCATCGTGAAGGCCTTTCGTATCTACCTTTTGCCAGTCTTGTTCGATATAAGTTTCGGAAAGTTTCTGTTGAGCTTTAAGTAGCGTGGAAGGGGCTGGAGGGGTAGGGCTGTTGCCCTGATTCTGAGATTGTAAACGTAACTTATATCTGGGATCCCGCTTGCGTATGAACTTGACAAGAGACTAATGTCGTCCTTTAAAATTGAACAGGTGAGCCCTATGAGAAAAATCACATACCCGAACTGTGTCGTTGTATTCTTTGCGAGCATCCTCTCTGGCCTTTCTATTGTCTTTTTCCATCAATCTAGGAAATACAGAAGAAGATGGAAAGATATCAAACCAAGTGGAAATGAAAGCCAAAGAAATTCTACCTTCTGGCGCGTCTCTCTGGCGCCTCAGCTAGATTCCATTGTTCCATCCAGGAAAAATCTTTTTGGGTAGTAAAGTGCAGCCATGCATTGTAGAAAGACCTGGCTGATCTGCCATCCTCATCTTTCGAGGCAGCCCAATCCCAAGTTGAATATCCAAAAGAAGGTAAATCGTACTCTGATGTAAAAGTCTTCTCCTCCGCATGCAGTCTTGCGAATAGGTTACGATATAATGTGAAAAACCCCTGGACTGGAATTATGAAATTTCCGAGTAGAAAAAAAAAGGTGTACATACATTGTCTTCATCGTCAAAGCCCTCCCATACTGTAGCATCGAAGAAACGAGCCAAGTGCCGGATAGTGAGGCCTCTATCGCGAACGCGAGATGTGGGGTTGACTCCTTTACGAACGTCTTCAATGACAGCCTCGGCATCTGCTTCGGGAATCAATGAAGCTCTATGAGAGTCATACCAAGCCCGCTCCTACTTGTGTATTTATTAGTGGCAGCCAAATGCGTTGGGGATTAAAAATGAAGTTTTACTTGCTCGTCGCTCAATATCTACAAACGTCACTTGGTCATTCTTTGCTCTGGAGTAGGGATATGAATCTACCTCATATGCCTGTTGCAATGCTGCGAACTTATGTGTCGCTTGTTCAATGTCTCCTTGATTCTTATCGGGGTGATGAATCAAAGCTAGACGTCGAAAAGATCTCTGGATAAACATGGGGTTAGAGGGTGTAAATCATAATACTGACGAGAGATGATAACCTTGATTTCATCTGCGGAAGCGTCCTCTTTGACTTGAAGTAATTCATAATAGTCAACTACTGAAGATGAGTCCTCTCTCCCAGTTGATTCTCGGGCGCCCATAGCGACGGTTCTCTTGAAGTATTGATTACATAACTCTACCTCTTACTCTTCAACAACCGACATGTCAGACTTTCTTTCAAGGAATTTGACTACGCCAACCCCTGGTACGTGTATGATCTCTGTCAGACGAAGGTTTGACGCGACTCCGCTTCAGGAGACATGGCCTCTCGAAAAGAGGCTTTGATGAATACTGTTCGACAGGAAGTGGCTTTGGCCAACGCACAGGAGCTCATGAATGTGAAGCTTTATGCTAAACTTCAAACGAGTGGAATTTTCTCAATGCCTTGCTTCCCTAGAAAGCTAGTGAACGGTGTTTTACAAAATGTATAATAAAGCCAGGAGATTCTTTATCAAGTTCGGAGCAGGTAAGAATCATATAGTTTCTGCACAGGTCGGACTAAAAACTCTACCCGTAGACTTGTCTTGCAAGATGCCTAGACCGTTACATGGAGGCTTGTGAGTGCACCACTTGAGAGCAATTACGTGCACTTAATGGTCTTCTCTAAAGTCAACATTGTGAGTAGAACATACGTCGCCAGAGTAAGCAAGGAACGTCTGGAAGGACAGCAGACGATGGCTTTCCAAGAGAGTTTGTGAATGGGTTTACACAGAAGTGTGTCCCAACTTGCTACTCCAGGCTTTGAATTCTATGTGCAAGTGTACGATTCTATAATATTGCATGGCCCAAAGCTCGAGAACGGGCTGGCTAGGACAAGGATTAGAGGCGAGCAACAATATGATAGTCTGGGGGTTGGAGCATGTCTTTCGTCGATCCTTTCGCTCTGGTGTTACATAAACTTGAGATGCCAACAATTTGCGGCAGTTAGGCCTCCTATAAGTCAACACCAACATGCATTCATGATAAGCGGGGCGTAGAATTGAGAACTGAAATATAATGATAGTTCTATGTCTAAAGGTAATATGTTTATAGAATAAAAATCTATTTATCCTGGAACATCTTTTGGATGGCAGCGCTAGAGTAGGATTTAGGACGCTCAAGCGCTAGGTCAAGAAAGTTCAGCAAGATGCATGTATAATCGGGATAACATGACTTACAGGCACCAAGAGCGCGATCCCAGATCAACTGGGCAGCAACACCGAAGGCGCGCGACACCCCAAACAGTACTGTATAAAACTGCATCTGGTCAAGACCATAGTAAGTGAGCAAAACACCGGAGTGAGCATCAACATTGGGCCAAGGATTTTTAGCTTTCCCAGCCTGAACAAAAAAAATAAGTGATGGACAGCAACTGGCAGGTAAAAAAGACATACCTCAAGCAGAATATCCGGGACTAGGTTATAAATTTGTCCAACAAGTTTGAACAATTTATCATCAGGCAAATGCTTTAACGCGAATTCACGCTGAGCGGTGTAACGAGGGTCCGTTTTTCTCAGTACAGCATGCCCGTAACCTGGAACAACTTGGCCGGCTTTGAGGGTCGACCAAATGTACTCCTTGACCGCCTGGTCAGATGCATCCTCGCCAACGCTAGCCTGCATTTTGCGTAACCAGATTAAGACTTCTTGGTTGGCCAGCCCGTGAAGGGGACCCGCCAAACCATTAAGAGCCGCTCCGTAGGCTAAGAACGGATCTGAGAGTGCAGAGCCGACGAGTTTGCCGGTATGAGCGGAGACATTACCACCTTCATGATCACTTGGAAGGACAATCAGTTAAATAGAAGTAAAATAACTGTCGGGTAACAACTTACGTGTGAATGGTGATGTACAGCCGAAGAAGTTCAACAAACGCTGCATTGCTACCAAAACCAAGAAGAGTCGCCAAGTTATGGGAGTAATCTTTCGAGGGATCGATGGCAGGTAGTTTGCCCTGCCCAAAGACATTGCGATATATACGTCCAGCAATGTTCGGGAGCTTAGCGATGCTTGAAAAGAACAATTAATAAGAAGGAAGCTCAGCATACACAAGAAAATCTTACAGGTCCATCGAGTCTTCAAAAGTAGGACCCCAGTATTCTTTCTTCGATATGCCGTCTTGATAGGCCTTTGCAAACGCAGAATTATGGTTTAGCTGAGAGGACGAATCAGTAAAGGCCAAGTGGTCATAACTTAAAGTGCTACCGCGGTCACAGCCAAACTAAATTGACTCATAGGGTGGAGAGTCGGAGGGCATCGGTCAAGGATTTCTTCCACGAATTCGGGAATAGCAGAACGAGCAGCCCAGTCTCGTGATAATTCTGTGACTTGGTCTTGTGTCGGGATTTCTCCTGTGACTAGAAGCCAGAAGAGGCCTTCAGGCAGAGGCTCTGAGCCACCCGGAGCCTTCGGAAGCAGCTGTTGACACTCGGAAATGGTCTTGCCACGGAAGCGGATTCCTTCATCTGATTACACGGTTGTCGACTTAGAAAGGTCAAAACCAGACCGAGGTAGAAGAACAGACCTGGGTCCAAGACAGAGCCATCCCAGATAAGAGCAGGAAGACCTCTCATACCACTAGAGAATATAGAGCATCAACGGGTGGGAGGAAATAGATGAATTATAGTCGACATACCCATAAAGCTGATCGACGAGGACGGGGCCAAAGGATTTCTTGCCATGCTGAGCGCGAATAGATTTTACCTGTGAGAGGCATGAGAAGGTGACTTTGAGGAAAAGTGGGAGTAGGTTACATTCTCTATCTGTTGTGGAATGAGTTGTGCCAGGCGCTCTTTGAGGGTGACAGATTTTGAGGACGTGGAGAAGCGAGCCGCACGGAACAAAGAGGGTCGTGACTACATAGCAAAATTGTCAGCGAGAAATTAAAGGTAGAGAAAAGGAAACTCGGTGCCTTGAATAAAGACCTGGATGGTAGAGACATGTCAGCGGTAGAGTTTGTCAAAGCGTCCAATTTTTTTTTATATTGGGTGATGAGCTGCTTATGTAACGTGGTACCTTTCATTCCTCATGACCAAACGAAAGCGCGACGCTCAGGAAATGGATAACCCTCTGCTGCCACAGGCAAGTGTATGATAAAAATATTATAACACATATTATATCTCATTATCTTTATAGAAAAAACATTACCGCCAGCGAGCCCATGCGAATCCATTCTCCGATCACTCTCTCCTCTATCCCCCTTCGCCTGGTACCATCGACTGGTCAGCTCACTATCCAGCCTTCGCTGGTACAGATCAAGTCCCCCAATATGCAGATATTGGTTGCGGCTTTGGTGGTCTCTTGATCAACCTTGCTCCAATCTTCCCAAACACCCTGATGCTTGGTCCGTCCAATCTTCGCTCGTCTTTCAATATATTTCGCTGACTATTCATCCACAGGCATGGAAATTCGTGTTCAAGTTTCTCAATATGTCCATGATCGAATCTCAGCACTCCGAGTTACATCTTCTCCAGAAGGCGGGGACTCCACTTCGCCTTCCTCTCCCTATCGCAATGTGTCTGTTGTACGCGCAAATGCTATGAAGTTTTTGCCGAATTATTTTGCGAAGCATAGCCTTTCTGCCTTGTTTTTCCTCTTTCCCGATCCTCACTTTAAATCACGCAAACACAAAGCCCGGATTATCTCTCCTACTTTGCTAGCCGAGTACGCGTATGTTTTGCACCCAGGAGGCATCGTCTACACCATAACCGATGTTAAAGATCTCCATGAATGGATGAATACGCATTTAGGCGCATTCCCACTTTTTGAACCTGTCGATGAGGAAACGCTACGATCCGAAGGAAAAGGTGTCATCATTGATGCCGTATATACGAGCACGGAAGAAGGCAAGAAGGTAGAACGAAATGGCGGCCATAAGTGGTTAGCTTGCTTTCGCCGTATCCAGGTCCAATGATTGTAACTTGTGTAACCTTGTGCTAATTAATTGAACGCGGCTCTGTTCGATGCAAGCTAACATTTCAATCATTCATCTCCCTTTCGATATTGTAAGCTGCATCGTTGGCCCTGTATTGAAAGATAGGGTTTGTTGTTTTAGTAAGAGTGTCCGATCTCGCCAAAATTGCACTTTTCATCTCTTGGTGCACCACCAATCCTGCATCAGTCGCCAGCTTAAAGATCTCATCGAAGCGCTCAACGTGTAGGCGAGTCTCCATCGTCACCATTGATATCTTTTGCGTCTTGGGCATAACTGCGACTGTAACGTTCGGGACGTCGCTCTCTTCAAGGAGCGTCAAGTCCAGGATGGGAAACGTTGAGTGTACTCCGCCGGTAACAGCACAGACAAAATCAATCATTGGAATGCCAGCATTGATGAGCGCAAGGGTCGTTCCATTGATGCATGCCTGAAGGAGCCCACCATCTTGTTGTAGCACTTGTATAAAGATGTCAATTTGAGACCTGGGGTATAAATTTGTTTGCACGACAGGTTCAAAAGTGGATTTAATGGTCGATGAAATTTCCAAAACGCGTCTGGAACATGAGGAAAGAAAGCTTCTTTCAGTTCTGGAAGTTAAAGGGAATACAAACCATACTTGTCACCCCGCGAACGCTTTCTTCTATCCCCTGTGCTGAAAGCGGCCATCGAAACTTCCACGTTGAGATTGGCGCGGTCATGGATGGTGTGAGACCGCGTCTTTGCCTCTCTTGGACCAAAGACAGAGACTTGGACCTGAGTGAGGCCATGAGTTATAGTCGCGCAACCGTCTGCATGACCTTGTTGTGAAAGGTCGATGCCGATGCTGCGTAACTCATATTGACGACGACCGTCGGAGCGAAACCCACCCTCGTTGAGTATTTCAACTCGAGAAGCCTACATCATAATTTGAGTAGGCATCCATAAAAAGTTGCGACGTAAGTACCATGGATTCAAAAAGATGGGGATGGATCTGCTAACTTTTGCAAGGCAATGAGAAATATCACGTAATAATAATAACAATCAAGTCGATCGTGGGCAAGCGCCTATCAGCCTTTGATCAGCCTCCTTCTTCTCACTACTACCATGTCAGCCTCTCTGTCCGATCTTGCGATTCCAAAGTCTATACTTGACACCGACCTATACAAGGTTAGCTCAATGTGCTGTGTTGAATCTTTGGATTCACCCCGCAGTCATAGCTTTCCATGCAGCAGGCCGTTTTGCACCATTTCCCAGATATCCAAGCAACATATCGCTTCACAAACCGTAATAGCACAGCTCTTTTCTCTCGTCAATGCATCGAGCGTTTTCGAACGGCTGTATCCAGTCTGTTCCATTCTCTATGCTTGCATGCTGTTAATTTGACTGCTTGAAATAAGACTTCACCAGTTTGTCTCTGACAGAAAGCGAATTGCAGTGGCTGAAGCGGACCTGCCCATATCTGACACCTACATATCTTGCATACCTATCCTCATATCGGTACAAGCCGGAGCAGGCAAAGATCAAATATGTACCCGTTACTAGTGATAACCTGAGAGGACATGTCGAGATCGAAATATCCGGCCCTTGGGTGGAAACTATCCTCTGGGAGGTACCTCTGATGGCTTGCCTCAGCGAATCATATTTTCAGGTCGTCCTCGTGGACTGGAGCTATGATGGTCAGGATAGTATGTACTTCCTTATTGACCAATTCATCAGCGTCGATACATGAAACATTGGAACAGGCGTTGCCTATGAGAAGGCCAAGACCTTGCTTGAAGCACAGTGTCACTTCAGCGAATTTGGGACACGACGTAGAAGATCATTTCAAGCACAAGACATCGTTGTGAAGGCCATGGTTCGTGCCTCAGAAGAGATTCAGAGCACTGGCGGGTTTTCTGGTACAAGTAATGTGTGTGGGCTTCTTGATCCGTAGCGTCCCATACATGATGCTCACTGTTATCTCAGGTTCATCTGGCTCATAAATATAATCTTACGCCCATTGGCACAATCGCGCAGTAGGTTTTCTAGTGTTCTCCATGGTAATTGTTGATCATTTCGTTTGTCATAGTGAATGGTTTATGGGTGTATGTTATTCTCTTCTGTTTCTTGCCATTTAATAAAGGCTAGACTAGGTTGCTGCTTTGAACGGTTATGAACATGCCAATTCCACAGCCTTGAATCTATGGGAAGAGATATATGGCGATAAAAAGTCGCCCCTTATCGCGTTAACAGATACATTCTCGACGGAATGTTTTTTGAGGGTAGTTATTAATGAAAATCATATTCACAGCTTTGGAATTTACTAGTATACATAGGAGTTTGTGGCAGAACCCGAACGGGCCCTTCGATGGACTGGTCTTCGTCAGGACTCTGGGGATCCTTTCGCTTTTGGACCTCGCGTCAAGGCCATGTATGAATCGATCGGCATTGGTCATGAATCCAAGACCCTTGTGTATTCGGATGCCTTGACAATTGACAAGTGTCTCGCAATCAAAAGGCAGTGCGATGAACTAGGGTTTTACAAAGGTGGCTCTTGTCTATAGTTTCCTGATGCAGGAGTTTACTGGACCTCTCAGTTTCTTTTGGAATCGGAACGTTCCTCACGAATGATTTTCGCTCAGTTTCAAATGGCGAGAAAAGCAAGCCTCTTAATATCGTCATCAAATTATCGTCCGTCAACAATAAGCCATGCATCAAGTTAAGCGATGATATGAACAAGGTACGCCTGCTATGGACAGTTAGTTAGCTGGCGTATTTTCTCAAACATTTTTCACTAGACTACTGGAGATAAGGAGACGGTTGATCTCGTCAAGCATATAAAGAACTTGTAAAGCCGTACTGTAACAAGTGAAGGAGTTGGACGATAGTTTCTGTATCACAAATTACTACAATCGATATCCCCTTGACATTTGGCTTAGTAAGCAATGGGCCCAAATCAGTAGCCAGCGTAACACAATTATGCACTTCTAATCCTCATGGCAGACGTTCGCGCTTTACTCAAAGCGAAACGACAGGAGGCTCGCATTGCACATCCTTTGGCGACGTATGCTCCTTCAGGTCAACTGAAATGTGTGCTCTGTGGGACGTTAATCAAGCACGCGTCTGCTTGGGAGGGTCACCTAGGTAGCAAGCTTCATCGGACGAATGTTACACGCTCGAAAGAAGAGAAAACCTGGGAGAAAATAGAAAGAAGGGAGCAGAGTCTACCAGGTAAACGCAAGGCTGAAACGAACGAATCCGACAGCCAAGCAGACAAGAAGAGGAGGATAAATGACACTGAGGGTCGTTCAACACTTGAGATCCCACATGATTTCTTTTCGGACCCATCTCAAGTCCTTGTAGTTTCGGAATTTCAATCTGACGAGTCGGATGACGATGCCAATGTCAGTAATCCAGCCGAAACCACTACTTCCGAATCCCAATCGCTCCAGGCTTCTTCGACTTCTGTCCTTGATCTGGAATATGATCTGTTCCAACGTGGATTTCTCGAGGGCGTAGACCGCTCCCAAGCATATGACCAGGCAACCATTGTTGCTGAACCAGTCTTAGCTTCCACGCAAGTTCCTGGATTTCCCACAACTACGCCAGTGTTAGCCCAAGTTGAAGACGATAAAGACACAAGGGACCACGAGGAAAGAGAACTAATCATGGATAGATTGTTGGAGGAAGAAAGAGCTCAAGAAGATGCCGACATGAGGGTTTATCTTATGAAGAACAAACTTGAAGGACTTAAAAAGAGGCGGGAGGCCATGAAGGCTTTGAAGGTTCAGGTCGATATCGCTGGCAAGTAGTTGTATGTAAAATTTAAAATACATGTGTTCTACTGATGGGTCCCGGTACTCCCTGCATCTTCTAACTCGATTTCCGTTCTGTTGACTAAACCACACCATTCCAGCCAATCCATTCCTTGTTTGTGAACCATCATAAGCCCGAGCATGACAGGTAAATACCACAAACTGTGTTGGAAGACTGTCCTCGCTTCTTTCTCCCCACCACGTCGCCAAAACTGCCAGGCGGCTCTTACACAAACGAGGTTTGGTATAAAAGCAGAAAAAGCAAACATCCAAGTGGTAAGGCCAGAAAGTGGGAAGAGTAGTGAGCAGATAGGAACTAGCATAATAGCATGTCGAAGAGATACCAATGCATTTTTTGCAGGGGAAAAGACAGATAGCATGTGATATCCTGCTTGTGCGTATGAATCGCGTACGAGGTATGACAAGGAGTTGAAGTGGGGAAATTGCCAACTGAAAAGCAGCATGAACAAGGCAAAGGGCGCAAGAGGGTTATCGACCACTATATCCAGAGGAAAGGAAGTGCCAGAAACCATGAAAGGAGGAAGAAATAATTCCACTGGGCAGATGGGAGTGGAAAGCAATTTTCCGCCGCAGGCAGTCCATCCCATAAGTGGTGGAAGTGCGCCTACAACTGCTCCAACCCACGTATTATAAACACTCTTCCTTTTCATCCATGTGTACAATCCAGCATATAGAGCAATGTTGGCCATTCCTAGATAGGCAGTGGCGGGGTTGACCATCGCGAACAATAATGCTGGGCCTGCAATTCCGGAAGTAATGGCAAATCCAGCTGCATGCATCGGAGTAATAGCCCTACGGACGAGCGGTCTCGTCCGTGTTCTAGCCATCTGCGCGTCAAAGGGAACTTCCTGGATTTGATTAAGGGTATTGGCAGAAGCAGCGCAAAGTGCAGTGCCAACCGCGGTGGAAATTAGCATTGGGAGGGTAGTTGGTAATGGAGAAAGTGCAACGCTAGACATTGCAGTAAGAACAACGAGGACGGTAAGTCTTGATTTAGCGAGTTGAATGTATACTTTTAGAAGTCTGGGTGGAGTGAGTGCTTCGACTGGTTTGAAGGAATTTAAAATGGTGGTTGAACGGGTGATGGATGGGTATTTGCTCGATGGACGTGGTTGAGAAAGCCATCGTGCATTATGATAGAAAAAGGAGGTGAAAGATGGATGTGATATGGAGGAGTATGGTCTTCGGCGAAGAATAGAGTTCATTCTAAACCGATATCGTTGTCAGAATGTATACTCTTTATATGTGTAGCTCACCCTCCTCACTGTCAAATTCTAGTTATCAATTCAAGCGGAGTTTGAAAACAACTTGGTCACTCTCCAGTCAAGTAGCGCCCAACGTGTTGCATATCTTCCAACTAAAATGCCCGGAACACATCTTCTTCCGCCAAATCTTCTCAAGCTTTTTGCTCCACGTCCACCTCTCCCTTATTCTCGTCCAGTGGACAGGGATATTGACCGAATTTATAACAAAAATGTTATGGGTGTTGCCCACATCCTTGCCCAACTCAAGGAAGCCAACACGGATTCCCTCATAACGGCCGGAACTTCGGACGCTATGGAAGAAGGAGAAGAGCCTGTATTTACTCACGCAGAAGAAACTAAGCGACAAATACGACGTGAAGAACGCAAAGCCAAAAAAACTGAGGAATTCAAGACCGCGAAAGAAACCTGTGGGTTGACTTATAACTCTATCTTGCCGCCCAGAAATCTAACTTTCTTCATATAGATAAACCTGCTGATGATGCAGAGGCCGTTGGAGATCCATATAAGACTCTTTTCATTTCTCGTTTGGTGCTTGTCTTCATTTACTTTTACTCTTCTCATATTAAACGGAGGTCATACAGCATAAAACGGCAACAGAAACAGATCTGAGGCGCGAATTTGAGGGTTTTGGTACCATAGAACGTGTCCGTATCGTGCGGGACAAGAAAGGTCGCAGTCGTGGATATGCATTCATTGTATATGAACGGGAACGTGATATGAAAGGTTTGTGTTCAGTTCGCGCCATTGCATAATTATTGTTAACGTATATACACAGCCGCTTACAAAGAATCCGACGGCTTACATATTATCGGCAAGAAAATTTTGGTTGATGTCGAACGGGGAAGGACGGTCCGAGGCTGGAAACCCCGCCGTCTTGGTGGCGGCCTTGGTGGTCGTCCTAAACGACTTGAGCCAACGCCAGCCGCCCCACCTTCGAGAGGTGGCTTCAGAGGTAGTTTTGGTGGGAGTAGCCGAGGTTTCAGCGATAGAGGTGGAGGTGGTTTCAGAGGTGGCCGTGGGGGATTCGGTGCTGGTCGCGGAAGCTTCGGTGGCGACAGAGGCAGTTTCGGAGGTGGTGACCGCAATGGTTATGATCGGGGAGGGTACGGTGATCGAGGTGGATTTGGCGGCGATCGGGGAGGCGGTGGATTCCGTGGTGGGTTCAATGGTAGTGAAGGTGGTTTGAGAGGTGGTTTCCGGGGGGGAAGAGACGACCATGTAGGAAGCGGTGGTTTCCGGTGGGCAGACATTTTCTTTTAACTTTTATACATTCTAATTTTTCTCAGAGGTGGACGTGGCGGCGGCATTGGATATCAAGGAAGTGGGGGTTTCAGCGACAATCAATCAAACGGTTATGGCCCCCAATCTAGTCCAAGTGGGTTTGGTGCCCCTCCTGCTGGAGAGTTTCCTGGGGCAGGGTTTGGAGGTAGTGGAAATTATCGTGGAGACCTAAAGCGCGAAGGTCCAGTTGGTGGGTATGACGATAGGGATACCAAACGCCCACGATACTAGGTATTGTTTAGATCTGGTGATGCCTTCGATCGAAGGTACATCGCATCTGCTGAGATTTTGTTTGACCCCACCGTCAAACCATTGGATGGCTCGATTATTACGGTTGAAGTATCCATCAGGCTTGTTTTATTGTTTCTTTCTTTGCTGCTCAAATGATCGTAAGTATAACCACCGGGATGCGGAAATCCTGCAGTCACGACCAAAATTTTCGAAATGCGGCATATGGAACCTGAAGCACTTTTAGATCATTTATTTACACTATCTGCCTTTTTGCACATGAATGGGTGATGGATATCTATCTCCCGAAACTGGTGATCAGAATAGCTGACTATCCCTTAGTGTATGTAACCTTCCCTTGACATTGAAATGCAGGTGGTAGATGGGAGTTATTGATATTTAGGCTACGTATAGTATTTGTCAGCCTTGTACAAGACATGATAAATGGGATTACTAGTCTTGTTCTAGACTGGTGGCTGGTCCCTTCCTAAAGAGGAAACAAGAACCCAGAGGGTCTCCTCGATGGAGGGACTGGTATAACTGAGTTTGAATTAGTAGGCAATCCATTATCAGTCCGGCGATCAAGCGGCATCGTTTGTTGTTTCCTAATAGAGGCAACAACATCAGCGATTGTATTTTTGGAACACACTCAGTCCTGCTCTGGTTAAGTCATTCATACCTTTCACTCTTTGCTATCCTCTGTACTCTGCTTCAATACACCACCTTGTTGAATAAAATGCCCTACCCTGCATCCTTTTCTGTTAGACCCCAGCATGCTCAGCCTGATGAAAATACTGGCTACAATACTCAACCAGCCTTTGTTATCCCTGGCAGCAAAGCAGTGGAACAAACTGCTAGATGCAAGAAATCCATTCCTCATTTGGGACGTTTCACTTGCTAATGAATCTGATCTGGGTGCTCCTCAACGTCCACCGTGGAGCGATATCTGAACATGGCCCACTCACATACTATTTCAATAGCCTCGAAAAATTTTGCCTAGCTTCTGGCAACACTTACACAAATCCTTGAAGGCCTTATTTTCAATGCATGGTGTGAGGAATGTGGCCCACCATCCTTATCTGACTTTGCAAAAGCACATCCCAAGCCCAAGGACCTTATTTTGATAGCTCAATGTATTATCAAGAAATATGCCACACCAACTTCCAACATACCAAAGTCTGATGCTCCCAAGAACGCAATGAAGTCTAAGAAGTCCAAAACATCCACCAACTCTGACTCAGAAGATGGGGTCAAGCAAACTAAATAGCTGTGTCAGAAGCTTTTCTCAGGAAGTCTAACCTCTTGTTCAGAGTTGGTATGTAGTCAATGGGTGCGGAAGCCATGGAACTTGATAGTAAGTGCAAGGGAGGAGGAGCAGGAAGTACAGGCATTCCAAAAATACAACCACTAAAGTTAGAATTGATGTCGTTGCCTCTATTAGGAAACAACAAATGATGCTGCTTGATTGCTGGACTGATAAGGGATTGCCTACTAATTCAAACTCAGTTTCACCAGGCCCTCTATCGAGGAAACCCTCTGGGTTCTTGTTTCCTCTTTAGGAAGGGACGGTCATGAGGCTAGTCTTGTTCCTGCTGTATATGGTGATGTGAGAAATCATCACCATAACTGGTAGCCTGGTACCTGTTCCTAGTGGTCATCATGTGTTTTTGAATTCCTGCAGGTAAGCAGGCCGGGTACAGACGGGTACAGGTACAGGTACAGAAATCTGTACCTGCCACCTACAAAACAAGCCATAGAACATCCAAAACGGATGAGAATTGGTGGAGATATAGTGTTACATTCCGTTATATGTTACTCCGGTCCAGCTCCGTTGGAGTTGTCTCCGGTAGTCTGTACTCCGTTCCAGTACTTTCCCTTGTATCCGGATCTACTCTTCCTTCATCCAACTCCAAAACTTCTCCGTATCATTCCAGCTCTTCCAACATTACTCCAAACCCATTACCACATCTTTGCCATAACAACTATTTCTTTGTCATCACTTTCCCACTACCAGTCAGCACACCTGCTATGGATTATTCACCCAAGAATGCAGGACCTTCCGGGAGCAGACGCAGCACTTTATATTTATCTTTTATATTTTGGTTGCTATTCCTTTTATTATTTAAGTACTTGAAGCTTGTATGTATTCCTCAGTTTCAAATATCAACTTAGTTTCCCCCTCTTATTCTTCCTTTAAGTCCCTGCAACTTCCAGTTCCACTCCGTTCCATTCCTACTCCAAAATTAGGACACAAAGGTTGAGGGTAGTGCAGCATATATGCTGAGGCTGAAGTCCTTATCCGTTCCATGGTTCCATTCCAATAAACTCCATCCGTTACTCCGGAATAGAGTCTTTGAACTTAACATATAGCCAAAATGATATAACATATCATTTAGCACATCCTGCTCATTTCTGGGTTGTTTTGGGTGTTTTTGGGCTCATTTTGATGGGTAAACCCATGGGTTTATTGGGTAGGGGTCTCAGGGTATCAGAATTGAGATACCCGAGGGTTACCCCTGCCATTCACTACCTGGTCCTGGTGTGATACCAGATCCAACAATTGTTGTGAATTATGAGCTCCAAAAGGCTGCCAACCATTGGCCCTGTGGATGTGACATGTTGAGATCAGATAAAACCTTGATAATTGTGTTTCTGCTTTTGTATGGATATGGGAATTGGTGCATAGTGTTGGGAAAATTTGTGTATGTTGTCTGTTCATCTGTACTGGGAGGTGGTGGCATTTGTTACATTCCATTATACGTGACTCCGGTCCAGCTCCGTCGGAGTTGTCTCCGGTACTCCGTACTCTGTTCCAGTACCTTCCCTTGTTTCTGGATCTACTTCTCCTACGTCCAACTCCGAGACTTCTCCGTATCATTCCAGCTCCTCCGACAATACTCCAAACCCAATACCACATCTTCGCCACAACCACTATTTCTTTGTCATCACTTTCCCACTATCAGTCAGCACACCCGCTATGGATTATTCACCCAAGAATGCAGGACCTTCCAGGAGCAGAACGCAGCACTTTATATTTATCCTGTATATTTCAGTTGCAATTCCTTTTATTATTTAAGTACTCGAAACTTGTATGTTTTCCTCAGTTTGAACATCAACCTAGTTTCCTCCTCCTATTCTTCCTCTAAGTTCCTGTTATAAATTGTTGTTTGTGTTGTTATATAACACTAACCAGAGAGCAGTGGACCAGTCTTTAGGTTAAGAGACTCCCTGTTATTCGTTTATGGAAGGCTTAGCCTTAGACTTGTAACACACAGAGGTAGGGGGAAAGAATAGAGTAGAGAAGGATGAGGATGAATGAGAAAGAGTCTTCAGTAAGACTATAGCAGTTGACAGTAGGTTGACAGTAAAGGACTGAAAAAGCGAACTTAGAGGGAGGAATTCACTGGAATTCCACTGAGAAGATGACTGTTGGGGAGTAAGAATGAATTGGGAGAAACTACCTATCCTGGTACAGTATTTATACCCTAAGGATGAGGCTATGTAGAACAATAAAAAGAAAGAAGTACGTGCTGTCAAAGGGAGAATGATGAAGAGAGGACAGCTACAAGAAGAAAAGAACAATGGAAAAGAAGAAGGAACAATAAAAAAATCTGTAGAGTGTCAAAGTGCAAGAGAAAAGAAGAGAAGGCGGTGTACATAGTCCAATAGCAAAAATATATCAACTCCATAGGTGTGTGGTCATGTCAAAAATGTGAAAGGTCCTGAGTCAACACTTGAAAGGCGCAGCCTTGTTCCTGAGAAAATACTACTTGCCCATGATCCCATGTCACGCAGCCTTGATAACACTTGACACACTGCGAGAATAATCCTCTGCTGCTGATTCATCTGCAATTCCTGCTTAGATGTGATCCCCCTGGACTTCCTGTTAGAGGACGTAAGGACCCGGGAATCAAGTTGAATTCTAAGGTGCTTATCTTTGATAAGCACCTTACACCTATATACTACAAAGTGTGGGAGCTAATACAACTATATATGGCTAGTACATAATAGAAGGTAGGGTGAGGTAGATACCAAGAATAGATACTGACATTGGTATGATGTCATCAGCGAAGGGTCAACTACTACAACAATAGAAGGGAGTCCATAAAGGGTAGGAAGGGGAACACAGTGTGTAATACTATCGTAGAGTGAAAGTGAAAGTAAGTAATACTAAGTGTACCTAGAGGCGGACACAATGAGTGTCCCCTAACACTTCCTAAGTTGTCATAAAGAGGGTGGGAAGGCTTCATGTACCGCGTGAATGATGGTTTTGGCAGTGAATGATAAGATAAGAGGTAGATAATTGAGGATAGGGGACTGAGTGCGATCCAAGAGCGAGGGATGGCAAGATAGATGGCTGAAGCGAAAACTTGTGGGTCCATAGCCACAACAACAATGACAAAGCCTCTGACATAATGGGAGATGTGGCTGATGTGTCCATAAAGAGGCCGTTCTTGAAATGATGGACCAAAGATACGATCAAACGCGAGCCGATGACCGATGCGAATAGTAGATTGATCGCTTTGTTGGATCACTAGCCAAGGAAAAAATGGATGGTAGATGCTTAGGAGCATGTCAATAGTGTAAACAATAGAGAGCATGGTGACAGACATTGAGGATATGATGAGCAATGAGGATGATTGTTACATTCCGTTATACATTACTCCGGTCCGGCTCCGTCGGAGTTGTTTCTGGTAGTCTGTACTCCATTCCAGTACTCTCCCTTGTTTCCTGTTCTACTCTGCCTATGTCCAACTCCGAGACTTCTCCATATCATTCCGGCTCTTCTGACGATACTCCAAACCCATTACCACACCTTTGCCATAACAACTATGTCTTTGTCATCACTTTCCCATTATCAGTCAGCACCCCTACTATGGATTATTCACCTGGGAATGCAGGACTTTCCGGGAGCAGAGCGCAGCACTTCATATTTATCTTTTATATTTTGGTTGCTATTCCTTTTATTATTTGAGTACTCAAAATTTGTATGATTTCCTCAGTTCAAATATCAACCTAGTTTCCTCCTCCTATTCTTCCTCTAAGTTCCTGCAACTTCCGGTTCCACTCCATTCTGTTCTTACTCCGAAATTAGGACACAAAGGTTTAGGGTAGCACAGCATATACACTGAGGCTATAGTCCTTTTCCGTTCTGTGATTCCGTTCCGATCAAACTCCTTCCGATACTCCGGACTAGAGTTCTCAAAGTTAACAGTATATTCAAACTTCTCAACCCACTCCTTCTATGCTAACTCATTCTAAAACTTCCAAAAATCCATTACCGATACAAGAAAATATGTCCCAAGAACACACCCCCACCAGGCAGACTCCTGTACCCAATGTAGTCGAAGAGGCTAGTCAAATTGATGAACCTCAGAGTACTATGGATGAAGTTGAGTCTCCATCTATTCCTTTCAATCAACTTGTTTCCGCTTTGAATTCCCTCAGGAAATCTTCAGCCAAGTCCGATTCAGCTGGCAGACTTAGAGAGCCTGAACCCTTCACGGGTAAGGACCCTAAGAAACTGAAAGCTTTTCTTTTCCAGTGTAGGCTTTATTTCCAGAGCTCTTCCAACACATTCCGAGATGACTGACTCCAAGCGAGTAACATTTGCTCTGTCCTATCTCTGGGACGTTGCTCAGGAATGGTTCAAACCTGGAATTTCCAGACTCACCGACGAACCTCCGTCTTGGTTTGAAGATTGGGATCTCTTTGTGGACGAGCTCCAATCCAACTTCGGCCCTTTTGATGAATCTGCTGACGTAGAACACGAACTCATGGCTCTCCATATGAAGGATAGCCAATGTATCTCTGATTACTTAGTCCGGTTCAACTCCTTGGCAGTCCGCTGTACTTGGGGCGAGCCCGCTCTGAGGTATAGGTTTTACGAAGGTTTACCTTCCCGACTCAAGGATGAAATTACCAAAGGTGATGACAAGCCTCGGACCATGGCCGTGATGCGTCAAAAAGCTCAAACTGCTGATGCTCGACACTGGGAACGTATGCAAGAACATTCTCGGGAAACTGCTCCGCAGCAACACCAAAACCCTCCTAAGGGTCCTACCCCTTCTTCATCCTCCTCCATACCCTCTTCCAACCCTTCTTCCAGTTCTGGAAAACAGTCTCGGCCTTCGGATCAAAAATCCGTTAAGCCTGCAGACTCCGGTAAGACTTCTTCCACTCCTCCAAAACCTAATCTAGAAGGCAAGCTGGACTCGCAGGGTAGACTTACCCAGCAAGAAAGGCAATGCCGGATGGATAATAAGCTCTGTATTTTCTGTGGCAAGGCTGGTCATCATGTTCCTGACTGTAACCTTGCCAAGGCAAGCTCTGCTAAAGGCCAAGCCTCTACCGTTTCTGATTCCATTTCCGAGTCCGTTCTGGCTAAGCCAAAGGACTCCGGTTTGGAGAAGAAAAAGACTAAGCAATTCACTGGACTCAGCACAGACGGTGAATTGCGGGAGCCCCTGTGCTGAGCTTGTTGCAGTCCTAAATGCAGTAATCTCTCCAGAAACCCGAGCAGTTTTTGTTTCTCTTCTTTGTCTTCAATTTCCAAATGTCAATTTTTCCGCTTTCATTGACAGTGGTTCCACTCACTGTTTCATGGACGAGCATTATGCGAAGTCCAATGATTTTCCTATTTTTCCTATTACTCCGATGACACTCCGTCTTATTGATGGTTCTTCTCCGGGCATGATCACCCATGCTACCATTGTTTCCATTCAGTTCTCTTGTGGCTCCGTCCACAAAATCCGATTTTTACTAACCAAGCTGGATTCTGATTTTCCTGCTGTACTCAGGCTTGACTAGCTCATCCAACATAATCTGTTGATTGACTGGGTTGATAGCAGTGTAACTTTCCAAGACCGTATAGTTATCCTTCCAGTTCCTGTTTCCGTTTCCGCCAAGTGTTAAGGCAACTGCGACGCTGACTTAGTCAAGCTAGCAGGGGATCCAAAGTTAATAATATTTCAAAGGGATATCTACAAGTGACTCACCTAGCAGGGGATCCAAAGAGGAAAGATGAGGATCCCTGCTAGGCTGTGGGGTGTTTAAGTACTAATATGGACATAACGGAGATATAAAATAAATAAAGGAATGATACAATAATAATTAATTAATTAATTAAGAAGTGGTGTGATGTGAAAAATAAAAATAAAAGACGGAGCAAACTGGAGGATCGGAGTTGGATTGGAGTCACGGAGTCACGGAGTAAACCGGTGATGGAAGTGGAGTTGGATGGAAGGTCGGAGGTTGTTGGAAAGGCGGGGTGTATGATTCTAAGGTTGAGGTTTGGGTTGAAGTTGGGTGTCCCCCTAACACCAAGGCACCTGTTCTGGTATCTGACATTACCATGTCCGATACGGTTTCCGCAAGTTCGAAGGTTGAAAAACCTTCCGATACTATTCTGGAACCTCTTTCTGATATCCCGTTTGTTCCAAAACCATTGACCACTCCTAAAATTTCCTTAGTGTCTGCTGCAGCTTTCATGAGGTCCATTCGTTCCGAAGGAGCCCAATGCTATTCCATTTCCATTCATGATCCAGTCAAGGCTGCTGGTCGTTCCGCTGCAGCCTCTGCTACACCTTCCGATTCCAACTTGGACGGTGTTCCAGAAATATATCACAAATTTTCGGACGTCTTTTCAAAGGGTAAAGCTAACACTCTAGCAGCTCATCGAGAGTATGACTTAAAAATTGAAATCGATGAGTCCGCGAAAACCCCTTTGGGTCTGATTTATCCCCTTTCCAAATCCGAGTTAGGAACACTCTGAGAATTCATCGATGAGCACCTAAACATGGGTTTCATTCACCCTTCAAAGTCTCCTTTCGGAGCACCTGTCCTATTTATCAAAAAGAAGGACGGGTCCCTCCGACTTTGTGTTGACTTCCAAAAACTCAATACCATCACTCGGAAAGACAAGTATCCTTTACCTCTTGTTTCTGATTTACTTGATGCTCCCCGCAAATCCGGAATTTTCACTAAAATTGATTTAAAGCGCGCCTACCATCTTGTCCGGATCGCTGCCGGAGACAAATGGAAGACTGCTTTCCATACCCGCTATGGCTCCTTCGAATGGCTTGTCATGCTGTTTGGACTTACCAATGCCCCTGGTGGTTTTCAAAGATTCTTTAACACTATTTTCGCTGACCTTTTAGATGTGTTTGTAATCATCTATCTGGACAACATCCTCATTTTCTCCATCAACAAAAAAGATTACATCAAACATGTCTCTGAAGTCCTCCGACGGCTTTGAGATAATAATCTCTTTGCCAATGGTAAGAAATGTGTTTTCCACTCCGATTCCGTTGAGTACCTAGGTCACATGATTGGTCCTGATGGCCTTTCTATGGATCCAGTGAAAGTCCAAGTCATTCAAGACCGGCCGGAACCTTGGAAAGTCAAAGATGTCCAGTCCTTCCTCAGTTTTGCTAACTTTTACAGGTGTTTCATCCACAACTACTCCGATATTGTTGTTCCATTGACTCATCTTACCCGGAAAAATATTCCATGGGTTTTTGATGACAGTTGCCGCCTTGCTTTTAAGTCTCTCAAGGAGGCTTTTGTTTCAGCTCTGGTGTTGACACATTGGAAGCCTAACTGTCCTATCGTTGTTGAAACTGACGCATCCAATTATGCTTTAGCAGCTATCCTTTCCATCTGTGATTCCGATGGAGAAATCCATCCCATCATGTATTGTTCCCGTACCTTTTCTGGGGCGGAACTTAATTACAGTGTTTACAATAAGGAACTCCTTGCCATTTTTGAAGCTTTCAAAGCTTGGTGTCACTACCTTGAAGGTGCTAGTTTCCCAATTGATGTGGTTACTGACCATAAAAATCTAGAGTATTTTGTGATCACCAAAATCTTATCCCGGTGTCAAGCCCGGTGGTCGGAATACCTTTCCACATTCAACATGGTTATTAGATTTCACCCAGGCCGTCTTGGAACAAAGCTGGATGCGCTGACTTGTTGTCCTGACCTCTATTCTAAAGGAGGGAGGGGAATATTACAGTGAAGTTTCAACATTTAAACAGATCTGCAGTACATGCTTGCTGCCCCCCCGACAACGTGAAACCTTACCCCTAGCAATACAACACAAAGTTCTGGCTTATTTAGCAATGTGCTTCAATGTCCATAAGAGCATCATTCAATCAGTCATCAAACTGGATCAGCCAATTGTGCAGTACAGCAGAGTCAGCAGTCTTGAAGGAGGTGATCTTATGATTGGTCAAACAGGCTGAGGACAGCCAGGATGCATCTTTTGTTCAAGTAAGTCCTGCCTTCTTTCCATATATGTATCTCTTCTCCAGTATACCTAACTTGTAGATCAACATGCTTGCTGCCCTAGACAAACACTGGACTTTGAATTGCAAAATTTCTTTGGCCAACTAAACCATATCCTTCTCTTAGAGTTACCATCAGCACAATAACTAAACCTAGATAAGCCAACAACAGTCATTGTAGCGCTAATTTGAGAAGTTAAAGCAACATTAAGGAATGGCATCTACTACTACAAAGATTTTGGTGTTGATGAGATTGTTGATCTGAGTTTGCTACAGTGTGTAACAGTGTTGGAATGTGTATTACAGGACAGAGACAAGTGGGCTATCATTGATCAGAGTGATAATGTGGACACATTCAGGCAGACTGAAGCTATGAAACATCTTTGTTTCTTTTCCAAGGCAAAATAATGGATTTTTTTGCATAGCCTGAACCTTGGCTTCCACCACATGTCAAGCATGGCACCTGAACCTCCCTTTCTGCATGGCCTCCCAACAATATGCTTATTACCATCCAAAGGCAGCTTGTTTAAAACCCAACATCAACTAACCACACCTTACAAACACCTCTTTTTCACATAGGGAGTTCACTTCAGAACTCAGTATTAAGAAGCACTCTGACCAACTTGTACATGAGTCATGCTTCACTAAATTGCATGCACACTCATATATTACTACTATCTGTTATCCACTTTTGTGTCTACATTCCTCTTATTCCACATGCATTTACTGCAGACTAGGGAATGTCACGGGTTACCCACAGGTAAATGATGATGGGTTTTTACATATTATATGATAGCCCTGAATTTTCTGAACATTTTTCAATTTTTTCATGTACATTGGTGAAGAACTTACTAAGCTACAAAGTTTCAGAGGCCTATGTTCAATTGTGACGTCACATCACACCACTTAGTGAGGTCTTTACAGTGCCCCACAGTTTCCACTCAGACTCTGAGCAGATTCTGAGTATTCCAAGGAGTACACTTGGACTCCACTCAGAATTTTTTTTTGGCAGGTAGTCCCCTTCATTTAGTGATTTTAGTCCAAACACATTCCACTCGGAGTCTGAGCACATTCCAAGTAACTTACTTGGAATCAACTTGGACTCATGAGTCCAAATTAGGAATGACCTTTAATTCCGACCCAATTCCAAGTGGATTCCAAGTAGATTCCACCCAAGTAGATTCCACCTGGATTCCACTTGGAATTGATGTCATACCTTAAGAGGTTACCCTTACTAATTGCACTAAGCAGGAATTGAACCCTTGGCATAGTTGCAGCAATTTAACACCTGAGCCAAAGTGGCACTTTCTAGATGACAAAATGGAGTAAATATATTAGCATGTGGGAACATCTAATTTAAATAGGATATATGTTGCTGTGTCACAACCCTTTGCCCTGTTGTTACAATGCTTTGCCCTCGCTTCATCTCCCCCTCCAACGAGAC
The DNA here is from genome assembly GCA_015039465.1 of Phlegmacium glaucopus. NCBI lineage: Eukaryota > Fungi > Basidiomycota > Agaricomycetes > Agaricales > Cortinariaceae > Phlegmacium > Phlegmacium glaucopus. The sequence continues at coordinate 1,121,729 of MU130379.1, forward strand.
AAGGTTCCTGGAGCATTGTATGCAAAAACCAATTAAAGTTGCCTGGTGTCATGCATTTCAGAATAGAGTCAAAGCCACCCAGCCATGCATTCAATTGTTCACATGCCTAAATAAGCCACAATTAATTAATATAAACTCATAATAGAAATAAACATACCTGAGTATTGAATGCCCGTTTCAAATAAGGCTTATTTTTTCTGTCCAAGGCCATAACAACAAGATTAGGGGCAGAGCCATCTAATGGCCCAGGGTTACAAAACTTCCAGCAAAGAAAATCATTTGTGCGATGATTGATATAATGGTATGCATCAACAATGAAGCGACTAGTTTTCTGCCACTCATTCCAAGATCCATTGCTGATAGCAGTCCTGAGCACAAGACAAGCCTTGTCAATGCATATATAGTCAGGCTGAGACTCCTCTGTGGTATCCGATACACCTTGTCCAAGAAGTTCAAGATATTTGTTGGTGATTCAGATTTTGCAAATTTGGCCCAAGAAATAACTGCACCACAGGGTGCACAGATTGTATCCACACAATAAAAACAGGGAGGACTAAAGTAGTGGCTTTGAAGTGGTTCTGGGGTGTTTTCATCATGTGGTTGTACATTTCCTCTGGTTGCAGGATTCCATGGCAGATTTTCACCAGGTCTTTGTAACATACATCGAACACCTGTAAGACTTGAATGGCTATGGTGATGAGTGTGTTTGTCCCATTGCATTTTGTGTTGAGAGCATGCTTGGGTTGGTGCCACTTTGTTATTTTGGCACCCTTTCACACGACAACGTGGTCCATATTCATGCTCATGAAGAGTACAAAATACACCTCCACGTGCATTATCCAGATCCTCAATGCACTTTTCAGAATTGAACTTATTTCTAGCATTGTGCATATGAGAAAAGATAATATCAACTTAATACTTACTGTTGTGCATTACAATACCATCAAGTACAACTATGTTTACAGTTCTACCATCTACTTCCATATAATCTGATGCTAAGTTTCTGTGAAGTGTACACTGTAGCTGATACCTCAGGAACATTCTGAGACAATAAGGTGTTATTATTGCTTATAAGTGGAGGAACAACTCTGTTGTCATCCTCACCAACAATTCAAGCAGGATCATTGTGTGCAGTAGGATTTTGTTGTGGAAGAGTATCTGAAGTTCTTTTGTATGGCTGGGATCAGCTGGCTTAATACGACCCTGATCACCAAGTTTAACAAAAAAGCCTGTTCTGTAATTTGATTTATGTCCAGGTTATCCTTTAGTTCTTCTAGATGTACTCCAGATACTGCAGCTATTGTTCTTGTAGACTCTTGGACAAATGCATTCCAAACTTGTCGCCTAGTAATGATAGTAGATGATTCTGTGCCACTTTCTCCAAAACTATTGTTCCAGAATTCAGTGTAGGCTGCAGCAGAGGCATGAAAGCTTTGCATGGCTTTTATAACAGCACTTGAAAAGATTCTATCAACCTAAAGACTTTGTCCCACTTTCAAATGTGTAGCAGAGTTCAGATAGACTTTGGTAGCAAGATCATTGTTTCCAGGAATGTGGTCATAATCTGCTGAATAAGTTGTGTTGCAGGTTGTACATACCCCAGTCGACATTTTGGTAGATTGTTATGCCCTTAATAAGGGTTACACTGGGAATATCTCTAACTCTTGTATTTTGCAGTAGTCCACGTGGTTCACATCTGGTATCTTCACAAGTCAAAGAGGTAGGGCAGATTACCAAGACTGGCTGGATAGCTTTATGAGAAACAGGAAGCAATTTCTTGTCAAATTTCCCACTTTTGTGATATGGATTTAAGTTCAAGATCTGAGCAAAGGCACCAAGTTTCAATGCAAGAGAAGTAACAATATCATTATCTTCAATGTCTTTAGGCTTTCCAGACTTTTAAATAAATCCAAAGTCTGATGCTCTAAATGTAGTTAAACTGTAGAGTTTGTGCCAGACATTTAATCCATCCAGATGAGGCACTTTTCTTCTCTCCAGAGCAAGATGGATGTTGTTGCCGAGCATGCAGGCTCAGAAGATCAGGATTATCTGTTAGTGAAAACAGCACCAGTAGAATTGTTGCCAGTGACACTTTAGAACTAAAGTTTGTTGCTACAAAGTCATTGAAGACTTTGAATGTGATATCTGGGAATTCATTCTGAGTAGGAGCTGCAGTGACCAGAGACAGACAGGCAAGTAGAATTAAGCAAGACATTATTCCAGATAATGATTGCTTTATGAGCATGAGCAGTGCAAGAATCCAGGTGGGGCTGTGGTATGGACCAAAAGAACTACAAAAGAAAAAAAATGAAATAAAACAAACCGAAACGAAAACGGAAAGGCAAAGGGAAAGAGAAGGACAAGGAAAACGCAAGATCCCACAAGAACAAGAACACTGCCACGTAACCCCTAGATCAGATAATATTATACAAATTGTAGTTCTTTTGGTCCATACCACAGCCCCACCTGGATTCTTGCACTGCTCATGCTCATAAAGCAATCATTATCTGGAATAATGTCTTGCTTAATTCTACTTGCCTGTCTGTCTCTGGTCACTGCAGCTCCTACTCAGAATGAATTCCCAGATATCACATTCAAATTCTTCAATGACTTTGTAGCAACAAACTTTAGTTCTAAAGTGTCACTGGCAACAGTTCTACTGGTGCTGTTTTCACTAACAGATAATCCTGATCTTCTGAACCTGCATCTCTCCCTTTCTTCTGATAACCACTGCCATTCTCAGTATCCGAAGACTCCTTATCCTGAAGCCACTTCTCAAGATCCGTAAAATTGTATGAAGTCTTCTCTACACCCCACAACTCAAGGTTAGAAGATGCATCATCCTCGCCATTGAGCCACTTCACCAACATTGGATAATTGGCAACCTTTTTTGAACTTCTTCTAATAATGAGAGTACCAGAATGACTTGCCAATACAGAGTTGAATGATATCAATATCACTCTGCTTGGCAAGAAGCCAGGTTCCATCAGACTCCATACTGTTATAGCAGCAAGGGCCACCTTCCATTTCTGGAAGGCAGCCTGGATGCCATGATCAGTACGATCAGCAAAGTAAACTGGAATATCCAGAGCAGCCATGATCTGACTCGAAGTCACAGTAGTGACTGGAGTATCAAGATGAGATCTAGCAACAGAAGCGGAACGAGACACAGATGGAAAGTGACTCTTGATAGAGATGGGTGTAGTGGATAGTTCAAAGTTGCTCTAGCATAAGACTTTTGAATATTTTGAATTATTAGTTGAAAGAAAACACTTACAACCAAGAACATGATCTTGGGATTACCATTCATCATCCCCTCCCACTCTATATCTTCATCATCCTCAACAGCTAATTCATAGTGGCCTTTGAGATCCCAAGAATCACCATCACATACAAAAACACAGTGATCATACTCCAAAGAATATGGTCATATTAGACCTTTGCTCTAGATATTAATACAAAACTTCCTTGAAATAGGTGAAAATCGCGCACCAATACTGATTGGTAGCATGAGAAGAAAGCTTAAAAGTTGCCATCATGAAAATAAGCGGACTTTGAATTCACTTACCTATCTTGGAAGTGGCCCTGAATCGCGTTCCTGGTCGACAAATCATTCGTTCAATGTTATCATCCTCATCGCTCATCATATTCTCAATGTCTCACACTATGCTCTCCATTGTTTACACTATCAACATGCTCCTAAGCATATACCATCCATTTGTTCCTTGGCTAGCGATCCAGCAAAGCAATCAATCTACTATTCGCATCGGTCATCGGCTCACGTTTGATTGTATCTTTGGTCCATCATTTCAAGAACAGCCCCTTTATGGACACATCAACTATATCTCCCATTATGTCAAAGGCTTTGTCATCGTTGTGGCTATGGACCCACAAGTCTTCCCCTCAGCCATCTATCTTGCCATCCCTCGCTCCTGGATCTCACTCAGTCCCCTATCCTTGATTATCTACCTCTTATCTTATCATTCACTGCCAAAACCATCATTCACGTGGTACATGAAGCCTTCCCACCCTCTTTATGACAATTTAGGAAGTCCAGGAGGATCACAACTAAGCAGGAATTGCAGATGAATCAGCAGCAGAGGATTATTCTCGTGTCAAGTGTTATCAAGGCTGCGCCTTTCAAGTGTTGACTCAGGACCTTTCATTTTTTTGACATGACCACACACCTATGGAGTTGATACATTTTTGCTATTGGACTACATACACTGCCTTCTTTTCTTTTCTCTTGCACTTTGACACTTTACAGATTTTTTTATTGTTCCTTCTTCTTTTCCATTGTTCTTTTCTTCTCGCAGCTGTCCTCTCTTCATCATTCTCCCTTTGACAGCGCTTACTTCTTTCTTTTTATTGTTCTACATAGCCTCATCCTTAGGGTATAAATACTGCTCTTTTGTACCAGGATAGGTAGTTCATCTCAATTCATTCTTACTCCCCACAGTCATCCTCTCAGTGGAGTTCCAGTGAATTCCTCCCTCAAGTTCGCTTTTTCAGCCCTTTTATCTGTTGCTGTCCTATACTGTCAACCGCTATAGTCTCACTTAAGACTCTTTCTTACCCATCCTCATCCTCGTCCTCTACCTCATTCACCTTCCAAGATCTTCATCCTCATCCTCCTCTACTCTCTTCTAACCAAGTGTGCTTACTACTAGTCTCTGGTTATACCTTCCCTAAACAAACACAGGGGGATATTCTGACCTTTAGTAAAGTCTGGTCCAGTTCCCTCTGGTTGGTGTTTTATAACAACACAAACAATGATTTATACCATCGTCGACCCATTGTCTTGAGAATTGGACCAATGGTAGGCGTTACGTCATGTTGGAAGTGGCAACTTGGTTTTCAAAGCTTAAAATCAAAGTTGGAAGGATTGGTATGAGATAGATAGACAAATACTTTTTCCTTTACAGGGCCAAGTGAAGTTTCAAAGATATCTGGAGCATCTGCATGCTTTGCCACGAAGAATTCCTCCAGAGGTGCGTGATGCACCCTCTAGACGAAGTGGAACAGGAGGACTGTTCTGTGGGCTTATCATGTATACATCTAACAGTATTAAGCCCAATTGAAATACGAACTGTGGTCCTCTATCTGATACCACTCTCCAGGGTAGTCCATGATGTTTCCAGACATGTTGGATATAAAGGCGAGCGGTTCCGGATGTGGAGGTGGTAGTAAGGGTTGGTGCAAAATGAGCTTGTTTGGTGACCAAATTGACTACTACCATTACCGAGTCATATCCTGAAGACTCCGGAAGTTCCACTATGAAGTCCACACTAATTGTGTCCCATCATCCATGGAGCGTTTGGAATTGGGAGGGGATGGAGTTCACCGACTGGGTGGCATCTTTGAGCCTTGGTCCGAAGACACAGGTCACAGGTTGAGGCATATTTTCTGATATATCAGGACATTTGTGGCCACCAATAGTTTCAGGATACAAGTTTGAGGGTCTTCCATCTTCCCGGTATAAATCATTGTTTGTGTTGTTATATAACACCAACCAGAGAGCAGTGGACCAGTCTTTAGGTTAAGAGACTCCCTGTTGTTTGTTTAGGGAAGGTGTAACCTTGACTTGTAACACACAGAGATAGGGAGCAAGAGTAGAGAAGAGTAGAGGATGAGGATGAAGGTCTTGGAAGATGAATGAGGTAGAAGACGAGGATGAGGATGGGTAAGAAAGAGTCTTCAGTAAGACTATAGCGGTTGACAGTAGAGGACAGTGACAGTAAGGGACTGAAAAAGCGAACTTAGAGGGAGGAATTCACTGGAATTCCACTGAGAGGATGACTGTTGGGGAGTAAGAATGAATTGAGATGAACTACCTATCCTGGTACAAAAGAGCAGTATTTATACCCTAAGGATGAGGCTATGTAGAACAATAAAAAGAAAGAAGTACGCGCTGTCAAAGAGAGAGGACAGCTGTGAGAAGAAAAGAACAATGGAAAAGAAGAAGGAACAATAAAAAAATCTGTAAAGTGTCAAAGTGCAAGAGAAAAGAAAAGAAGGCAGTGTACATAGTCCAATAGCAAAAATATATCAACTCCATAGGCGTGTGGTCATGTCAAAAATGTGAAAGGTCCTGAGTCAACACTTGAAAGGCGCAGCCTTATTCCCGAGAAAACACTACTTGCCCATGATCCCATGTCGCGCAGCCTTGATAACACTTGACACACTGCGAGAATGATCCTCTGCTGCTGATTCATCTGCAATTCCTGCTTAGTTGTGATCCTCCTGAACTTCCTAAGTTGTCATAAAGAGGGTGGGAAGGCTTCATGTACCGTGTGAATGATGGTTTTGGCAGTGAATGATAAGATAAGAGGTAGATAATTGAGGATAGGGGACTGAGTGAGATCCAAGAGCGAGGGATGGCAAGATATATGGCTGAGGGGAAGACTTGTGGGTCCATAGCCACAACAACAATGACAAAGCCTTGTACATAATGGGAGATGTAGTTGATGTGTCCATAAAGGGGCCGTTCTTGAAATGATGGACCAAAGATACAATCAAACGTGAGCCGATGACCGATGCGAATAGTAGATTGATCGCTTTGTTGGATCACTAACCAAGGAACAAATGGATGGTAGATGCTTAGGAGCATGTCGATAGTGAAAACGATGGAGAGCATAGTGTGAGACATTGAGAGTATGTTGAGCGATGAGGGTGATAACGTTGAATGAATGATCTGTCGACCAGGAACGCGATTCAGGGCTGCTTCCAAAATAGGTAAGTGAATTCAAAGTCCGCTTATTTTCATGATGGCAACTTTTAAGCTTTCTTCTCATGCTACCAATCAGTATTGATGCGCGATAGTGGATTCGTTGAAAGGGCCAAAGTTGGATTGGAGCTCATCCACAGAGAGGTCCCAATCTTCGAGCTAAGATGGAGGTTCGTCGGTGAATCTGGAAATTCCAGGTTCAAACCATTCCTGAGCAACGTCCCGGAGATAGGACAGAGCAAAAGTTACTTGCTTGGAGTCATCTTGGAATGTGTCAGAAGAGCTCCAGAAATAGAGCCTACACTGGAAATAAAAGCTTTCAGTTTCTTAGGGTCCTTACCCATGAAGGGTTCAGGCTCTCTAAGTCTGCCAGCCGAATCAGACTTGGCTGAAGATTTCCCGAGGGAATTCAAAGCAGAAACAAGTTCATTGATATGAATAGATGGAGACTCAACTTTGTCCATAGCACTCCGAGGTTCATCAATATGACTAGCCTCTTCAACTACATCGGGCACAGGAGTCTGCCTGGTGGGGGTGTGCTCATGGGACATATTTTCTTGTATCGGTAATAGAGTTTTGGATGTTTTAAATCTTCTAAAAAAAAAATTTTTTACTAAAATACTGTGCTCCGGTCAAAATAAGAATAAAAACGGCCTGCACCTTCCTTTGCCCTTTGGTCCCAAACAAGTTAGCATAGAAGGAGTGGGTGAGCAGTTCAAATATACTATTAAGCTCAGAAACTCTATTCCAGAGTATCAGATGGAGTTTGATTGGAAGGGAACCATGGAACAGAAAAGGACTTTAGCCTCAGTGTATGTGCTGTGCTTCCCTAAACCTTCGTGTCCTAATTTCATAGTAAGAACAGAACGGAGTGGAACCAGAAGTTGCAGGAACTTAGAGGAAGAATAGGAGGAGGAAACTAAGTTGATATTCAAACTGAGGAATACATACAAGTTTTGAGTACTTAAATAATAAAAGGAATAGCAACTGAAATATGAAAGATAAATATAAAGTGCTGCGTTCTGCTCCTGGAAAGTCCTGCATTCTTGGGTGAATAATCCATAGCGGGTGTGCTGACTGATAATGTTACATAGTATTATTTTTCTTTTCTTAAACTTCTCCAAACACATGCTCATTTCACTTACATGCACTTCACTCCTTCTTTTCATTTCCGCTCACACATGCCTACCTTTTCCTTTTCATCATTTCCCCTATTATTACCTATGCACACCTTCTTACATGTGGATGCCTCACTTTATGCATGACTCTCTTATTTTACTATAAATACCGTATTTACAACTCATGTAAACCTTAGCTAATTCTTGAGAATCGTACTTGGTTACTTTCTTTCTTGAACTTCCTCAAAACTCTCAAAGACAATCCCTCGAGAATGATCTCTTGGTATTCTTTGGAGCTCATCGAACCGACAAACCTTTCTTATATGACTGTTTACGATCAGAACTATCTGAACTGTTTGAAGTTGTAATAGATAATGGGAAAGTGATGACAAAGAAATAGTTGTTATGGTGAAGATGTGGTAATGGGTTTGGAGTATCGTCAGAAGAGCTGGAATGATACAGAGAAGTCTCAGAGTTGGATGAAGGAAGAGTAGATCCAGATACAAGGGAAAGTACTGGAACGGAGTAATGTATGATGGAATGTAACAGTACCTCCCTGTCAAGGAGACCTTCGAGGCCACGTGATGGTCCGTGCGAGGTTGGCGTGGTATAAAGACCGTCAGAGACTTGTGGAGATTCTTCACTTCGGATAACTTCCCAAACCACCATCCTCTACAACACAAACACTATGAGTTCCAACAACAAAGCTGGCTCCTCCCTCCCCCCTGCTTTGCAACAAGCCAGGCTCAAAGAAGCACGAGAGCGTTGGCAGAAAGAGCGGGAGGAGGAGGAGAAGCGGGAAGAAGCAGAGATTGTGGAAGCCCAGAGGCTAGAGGAGGAGGGACTGGAGGCGGAGAGACAACGAGTAGAAGCAGAGAGGAAGAGGGTTGAAGTGGAAAGGAAGAGCAGGGAGGAGCAGCAGCAGAAACTGCTGGAGATGCAGCGGGTTCGAAAGGCGGAGGAGCAGAGGAGGAAAGAAGTGGAGGTCATTGACATAGATGACGAAGAAGTAGAAGAAGAACTGGAAGACAATGGGATGGAGGCGGTATAAATCGTTGTTTGTGTTGTTATAAAACACCAACCAGAGAGCAATGGACTAGTCTTTAAGTCAAAAGCCTCCCTGTTGTTCGTTTAGGGAAGGTGTAACCTTGACTTGTATCACACAGAGGTAGGGAGCAAGAGTAGAGGTGAGGAGGATGAGGATGAATGAGGAAGAGTCTTCAGTAAGACTATAGCAGTTGACAGTGGGTTGACAGTAAAGGACTGAAAAAGCGAACTCAGAGGGGTTAAGGAAGAGGATGAGGAAGAATAAGAGGGAGTCTTCAGCAAGACTATAGTAATTGACAGTGGGGATAGATTGACAGTTAAAGGACTGAAAAAGCGAACTTGAGGGAGGAATTCACTGGAATTCCACTGAGATGATGAATGTGGGGGGTAAGAATGAATTGAACTGAACTACCTATCCTGGTACAAAAGAGCAGTATTTATACCCTAAGGATGAGGCTATGTAAAACAATAAAAAGAAACAAAGTACGCACTGTCAAAGGAAGAAAGATAAAGAGAGGACAGCTGCGAGAAGAAAAGAACAATGGAAAAGAAAAGGAACAGTAAAATAATCTGTAAAGTGTCAAAGTGCGAGAGAAAAGAAGGGAAGGCAGTGTACATAGTCCAATAGCAAAAATATATCAACTCCATAGGCGTGTGGTCATGTCAAAAAATGTGAAAGGTCCTGAGTCAACACTTGAAAGGCGCAGCCTTGTTCCCGAGAAAATACTACTTGCCCATGGTCCCATGTCGTCGCAGCCTTGATAACACTTGACACTCTGCGAGAATAATCCTCTGCTGCTGATTCATCTGCAATTCCTGCTTAGTCGTGATCCTCCTGGACTTCCTAAATTGTCATAAAGAGGGTGGGAAGGCTTCAGGTACCGCGTGAATGATGGTTTTGGCAGTGAATGATAAGATAAGAGGTAGATAAGTGAGGATAGGGGACTGAGTGAGATCCAGGAGCGAGGTATGGCAAGATAGATAGCTGAGGAGAAGACTTGTGGGTCCATAGCCACAACAACGATGACAAAGCCTTTGACATAATGGGAGATGTAGCTGATGCGTCCATAAACGGGCCGTTCTTGAAATGATGGGCCATAGATGCGATCAAACGCGAGCCGATGACCGATGCGAATAGTAGATTGATCGCTTTGTTGTATCACTAGCCAAGGGACAAACGGATGGTAGATGTTAAGGAGCATGTCGATAGTGTAAATGATAGACAACATAGTGGAGGACATTGAGGATATGATGAGCGATGAGGATGTTATCGTTGAACGAATGGTTTTGTTGACCAGGAACGCGATTCAGGGCCGCTTCCAAAATAGGTAATCAAATTCAAAGTCCGCTTATTTTCATGATGGCGACTTTTAAGCTTTCTTCTCACGCTACCAATCAGTATTGGTGCGCGACAGCGGGGCCCAGTGTCCCGAAGAAAAGAAAGTTAAACGAGAAAGTAAGTGAAATTTGGTAAAAAGGGGAAACACAATACTAAAGATCTGAGCAGATCTGGTCGGATATAACAATTCTGATCAGATCTGATCAGATCTGGTGGGGACAGAAAAGTACTGGAAATTTCATAAATTCTACATAAATTCTAAGGGACTCCCAGGGCCTCCTGATGTGATTTAATCCAGATGGTCAATGCACCAGGATGCACTAAAGGTGTCAAAATCATTTTTCCTGATGCAGTCCAAGTTCAGTCCAAGCTGAGTCCGAGTTGAGTCCAAGTCCAAGTAATTTTTTACTTGGACTCGGACTCAGCTCGGACTCAGCTCGGACTCAGCTCAGACTGAACTCAGACTGAACTCAGACTGAACTCAGACTGACTTGGACTGAACTTGGACTTTTGATGTTTTTACTCAGACTACTCGGAGTCTGATCAGATTCCGATTGGACTGGTGGGTGAGTGTAAAGTCTTGGCTACTCTTTTGCTGGTTCAGGCTGGTCTAAACCACAAAAGACTGGTTAATTGAGACCAGTCTTTTTCTGGTCTCGTAACTGGACCTTCAAACACTAATTTTGACAAAGACAAAAAGAAAAGTTTAGATTAAATATTTTTGACCCCTTAAATAAAATAAGAGCTAAAGATATCATTTTAGGCAGTGCAAAATTTATTGCATGCTGAGTGCCTGGGAAGTGATATGCTCATTAGACAATCATTGCCTAACTTAATAGATTACCAAAAACATATATTACATGGCTACAATATTACTGTGAAACATGAAAAATCAGTAATTATGATTGGGCAATGAAGGAGCTGAAAATTAGTTTAATGTGTAGCAAGCATTGAAGAAATGGCAAGCTCTATAGATGTGCCTCAACAAACCTCTGGTAGGATGAAGTGATAAAGTTGTTGATGTACTGTGTGCTACTTAACCCATGCTCAAAATCCAAGGGTTTAGCAGTTCCAGCCTGAAGCTGCTCAAGCTAAGTTCTAAAAAAGTGGTTAGATCTTTCTGTCCAATATGTTAAGACCTTGAAGAATTCAGAAGACTCTGACTCTAGACAGTCTTATAAAGATTGTTTGTTTGACTAATCTGAGCTCTAAAGAGTGCCAAAGGTTCACTTTGGTATTGTCTTATAGAGTTTCAGGTTGTTCAAGTAAGAAAGCAGGTAAATTCTCAAGAACTAGCTAAAGAATATACAAAAGGTAATACTGTATTTATAGTGAAAAGGTTGAGTCATAATGCATGTAAAGAACAAGTTATAGGTAAAAACAGAGAATAACTCATGCAATGAGTCATATGCATGTAAGTGAAACAATGAAAAAGTAAAGGTAAACATGTGTAAGTGGAAATGAATAAATATGTACACGCTCCTGAGTGAATTGCCAATTTTCACCAAAAACACCCTGAATGTTAGGGAACAACTGCCAAGGTTAAACCAAGACAGCCACTCAATCAGTCACACTATTGGAGAACCCCATAAGCGTTGTTATTGACCAAGGTGCAGAACCTGTATCTGCACCTTAACTATTTATACTAGAGTACATGGTCTGTGCATGTGTATGTACTTGTTTGTATAGTGATAAAGATCAGTCATGTAATACTAAACCACTAAGCAGATAGCTAACCGGCCTCATGACTAAGGCATAATGACTAAGACTATGGATCTAGGTCCGGGAGATGGGTAAGGGTAGGCACTAGGGTAGTAAGCTCATGATGGGACATCACATGGTGACAGAGGGTGTCAGGTAGTGCCATAGGCCTAGGCGATAGTGTAGGATTGTTGTACGATGGGTGAGATCGAGGTGATGGGTGGTGTTATGCATAGACTAGGAGGCGTAGGGTAGGATCAAAGGGAGATCCCCTGACACTGAAGCTCCTTGACACATCAGAGTAACGGAGTTCAACTCAATTCTGTTCACATCTACACATATACCGAGACGTCGCATTCTGGAGGGAGGGGTGGATGTTAGGGGACACCCGGTTTTTGACTGAAGCATCAACTCCCAATCAAGCCCGAACCCTACCCCAGTCCTGACTCCAAACTATCTCCCAATTCTACTCCGGAATCAAGACCTGACCATGACTTGATATGTTCTACCTCACCGACAAAACTGACCTGAACCCAAGCCGACCAGTTCAACTCCCAAATCTCAATTGGTCCAACTCCTGATCCAATTTCAACTTCTTATTTTATTATTTTATTTTATCTTCAATGACACCATTTTTATTATCTTTATTATCACACCATTTCTTTATTTATTTACATATCTCCATTATGTCCATATTAGCACTTAAATACCCCACCATCCTAGCAGGGATCCCTATCCTTTCCTCTTTGGATCCCCTGCTAGGTGAGTCTATGTAACCTATTACTTATAAATATTATTTACTTTGGATCCCCTGCTAGTCTGACTAAGTCAGTACTGCAGTTGCCCTAACAATTGCATGTTAAAAATCACAATGTAAGCTCAACACCAGCCTTACCTAACTGAATTTGGAATCACAAAAATTATTTGTCAGTTTGATTACTCAATCCTCTATTGCTATCTCCCACTGGGACTGGAGGCAAGTCTAGTTGTGATGAATGATGCAATGATCATAAATACATATTTTAGAGCTGAGCAGGAGAGGAAGGACAATCTCAGGTTAAGTTAGCCTATGCTTTGTGATGCAAAAATAAAGATGAGAGCAGGTGGGGAACTTGAATCTAAGAAAGAATGCGACAATGTTCCTGGGAAGATGGGGGGTGTGCGATGATCTTTGGTAATCCTTAGATAAGTGATCGGATTTATGTCTAAGCATTTGTAAGGATTTGTAATAATTTTATAATTGGTCAGCTGCTCCCACACCGTCGTCCCATTATACTGTTAGCCCAGTGTCATGAACGTCACAAATTGTGACATCACAGTAACCTGCCTTCAAATTTCGCTTTTTTGGGTTCTTTTGTAGGGTGCTAATGTTGTATTTAACATTACCATCTAATATACTTACTATTTAGTTGGCTGTGATATATATTGTCTCTTTTTGTGTGTTAATTTTGGACAGAACCTGTCTTTTGTGATGCTTTTTTTCAATCCTCCTTTTTAGGGTGTATATTTTTAATTTTAATTTTTGTTTGGTATTTATGTGGTAAGCTGCTGTAGCCATTTATTTATCTACACAGTTGATTTAAAGATAAAGAAATAGGAACATGAGATGAGAAGATATAGAAATTATGAGTGAGTGGGAACATAAGATTGGAAGATGAATAGAGTTATTTAGGCTCGTGACCAGCCGGTTCTTACTAATCAAACGATTCGGGCTCCGAAAGGTTCTGTAAGAACCGGCTGGGAGCAACGGGGAAGATTTAAGGGAGTCACACTTGTCACAAAAGACTTAGTGAAATTTTGCATAATTCTAAGACATCTCTATCATCTAAATCATCCTCGCTCTTGTCACTTGAGGTTATGTTTCCACATTCAGTGTCCATGTCCAGTGCCACATAATCAGCACCCCATTGTAGCAAAGGTAGGCTCATCTTCAACAGCCTGTTGTCCATGTATTCTGCTCATCCTCTCGTCACTACCAACAGCTTTGCTCTCCATATTGGCACTGTCCATGCTTGTGGCCTTACCCACAGCCACCCGGCCCACATCTGAGCCTCCCTCCTGTCATTGTAGAAAGATTATGGCTTCTTTGGCAGCAACATTTTCTTTGGCTGATGCTGGAACTACCTGTTTCATTCATTGTTGTGCCTGAAGGTTTCGGAATGCATCATTATAGTCAGAAGCTGGGTTTTTGTTTCCTTCAACGGCCCACTTCAATGACATTTTTTACAGGCTAATCGTCATCATCCAGCACTCACCCTTTTTGGATTGTGTACACCTTGTTTTTGTCAAGACTCTCGACGAGCAGTAGCAATGAGGTTTGCAAAGTGCGTGTCGTGTCCCTTGGTCAGTATATCATTAAAATTCTTTGACAGTTGTTGGTCGTTTCGAGCCTCAAGAAGTGCAATAAGTATTTTCGGCGTTCGCCAGGTCCCAAATCTGTGAACGTTAATCCCACCTTCACACTACTCAACGCTCTCACATATCTCGCAACGCCCATCCATTCTCGAACACACCCATTGACATCAACATTATCAGCGCCACCTACACTACCAACAACACCAATGACCCATCATGTAGCAACACATCTCGGAATGTAACCATACTCAAGGTTCATGATGCCATACCTTCCAACCTACTACTCACCTTAACCATACTATATACCCACCTTCCACTCCCAAATACCCCTCCAACTCAGTGGAAAACACCATCTCACATACCCAATACTAGGTCATCATCTCAAAGCTTACACTCAAACTTACCTT
>MU130380.1:0-17253 GCA_015039465.1 Phlegmacium glaucopus
TCTTTACCCACAGTCCTTAGTTATCCCCCAACTTTTACCCAACACGTTCCTTACCCCTTTATTATCCCGGCTGCAGTTGATTTATATTCTTAGCTCAGCTACCAACGGACCATGTATATAAGGACTCCTAAGTTTTAGGTAGTCCCCAGTGAATTCGAAATACTTTAACCCCGTCTTTTGAATCCCTCTGTGTGTCGAAACTCAACTTCTGTTATCTTACCATCACAGCAGTCACATTTTCGCCACACTATTGTTTGACTGATGTGAGTTTAACGCTTGATTTTTGTTTGACAGCGTGAGACCTGTTTGACTAATGTGTGTCTAAGGCTTGACTTTTGTCACCAAGTGCGAGACTATTGTTTGACTATTGTTTGACTAATGCGCGTTTAGCGCTTGATTTTTGTTTGACAGCATAAGACCTGTTTGACTAATGTGTGTCTAAGGCTTGACTTTTGTCACCAAGTGCAAGACTATTGTTTGACTAATGTGCGTTTAACGCTTGACTTTTGTTACACAGCGTGAGACCTTGATGTTTGACTTTGACGACTTTAGCACCAAGTGCAAGACTATTGTTTGACTAATGTGTGTTTAACCCTTGACTTTTGTTTGACAGCGTGAGACCCAGGTGTTTCTGTCCCTGCAGAACCCTGTCATTGCTTGGCTTCTTGGACTAAAAAAGTCCTACAGTAGTCATACGATAGTCGAACATTGAAAGTCAGACTTTAGTCTTCAATGGCGCAGGTCCGACTATGGCATGACTTTGTATGACCTTTGTCTGACTAATGTAAAAATTCCGTTTTTACTGAGAGTGACAGGTGGCGTTGTCATTGTTGATTTTGGAGGCGTTGGCATTTGGGCTGCCGTCATTTTGGCCCGATGTGAGTAACGAGTATCTGGCAACGGAACTTCAACTCACCTGTGATACTTAGAGGTGTATCAAAAATTAGACTCGTTGACTTCGATTATGTCACATTGTCTTCTCTCAATAGACAGGCTACTGCCGTCCTTCCAGAAGTTGGTACACCAAAAGTGACATGCGTAGAAAACACGCTGAAGCAGGTTGCGAAATGGGTCCAAGGCGACTCGCGCATCGAACTGTGGCGAAAAGACGAAGGTGCCGATTGGGTTATCGGTATGCCTTGACACCCTCTGGCAGCGCTCCAGCAAGTTACTTTTCATACAAGATGCGATCGATAACATCCAAACTAAAGTCGACCTACTCATGTATTGTGATAGTCATAATATTAAAGTCAGTATCTATCCATGCAGATCGTTCGATTTCTGACTCTCAATACTCATGTAGGCCTGTTCTTCGATGGGAGCTGGTGCTAAATGCGAACCAACACAAATACAGATTAGCGACATGTCTAATACAATTTACGACTCGCTAGCTCGCTCTGTCCGCCGGCGACTCCATCTGTTAGGCGTGAATTCTGGCATACCAGTGGTGTATTCCACAGAGGTTCCTGGGGACGTCAAACTCCTCCCTCTACTTGAAGAGGAGTTTCAAAGGGGTTCTTTGAACGAGCGCAGTGCACCTGACGATTTCCGTGTCAGAATATTACTAGTTCTTGGTCCTTTACCTTCGAACTTTGGTTTAAACACTGACGTACATTCTATGCAAGCTCGCTGGGAAGCCTATCTTGGACCCTCTTCCTATCAAGAACAGGAAAAAATTACATAAACGCCTTTACCAGGATCTCTTGCACCGTAAATCCAAAATCGCTGATCATCAGATCAAGTAGGATTTTTTTATCCAAACTTGCCTGCATTTCTATCTGACTAGTTCTTTGAACAGCAGGTTTCCTATAGACGGAGACAATATAGCTCTCATTTTTGAAGACAGCTAGAGTCCGTTCTTTGCTTCCATCACACAACGTCCACAAGACCCACCTTAGTTCGATGAGACCCAGCTCCTCTGCTCTGTCTTGAAAATCTTGTTTTTTGACCGGGACTGGTAATGTTGCTCTATGTTTAAAACTATATGCGTTCTTGGTGACTCACACGTACATAATTCATAAAGCGACCGTTTGTGGTTCCTTCCGAGTTCCTCACGATGCCATCGAAAATAGTTTTTATTTCATTCGACCTTTGGATTTCAAGATGGTATACTCCAATAACTAGGGCAAGGAAACATAGGGAGGACGAGCAACGGTAAGAAATAACGATTATCCATGCTAATAAATGACAATTGAATCTTGTAGACGACGCGTTGTACGACCGCCCCCTTCAATACTACTAATCGGTATCTGATTCAGAGGAGACCTATCAACATCCGAGTCGTCGTCATAGACCTTCTTTGCAGAAGAATTTTAGCGACGATGTTGAGAAAATCAAGAAAGATAGTAAATTATACGTATGTTTTCGCACCTTGGTCTTTATGTTGCCGCCGCGTCCTCGTCGACGCATCTCAGCCGTCGCAGCCGATGTCGATGCTATCGATGGTGCTGGTGCTGGTGCTGGGATTACAGCGGGGATTGACCCACCTGCTGTTGTGCCTGCTACAAAGAGTTGTGAATGTGAATTACAGATGGATGGATTGCGAAATCAACATACTTTCCAACTCCACGACGGGGACTTCGTACGGTGAGAGATCCGCCTTGCCTCTCCGCTGCCTCTGGGTCTGGGAGGGACCCGAACGATGCTTGTAGAATGGTTTTATCCGCTTCTATTGGATTGACTTGCGGTTGATGACAGGGTCTCGCCTCGCCAGCTCTTGTGTCATCGAGGGCACCCATCTGAGCATAGACTTGATGCCAGTGGTATATTTTAAGTTGTATGAGGTTGGGGCCCGTCTTGCGGGGCCTCCCGTTGTGTTGATGGCGGGTCGGGCCCGAACTTGGGCAATGCGACTTATATCTTGGTATGGAGGGTCTTGCAAGCTGTATATGCTGGAAGGGATCAGCAAATGCCCTCAACTCCGTCTGTTAGGATTACACAAAGATCCCTGGGGATGCCAAACTCCCACTTCTACCTGAAGAGGAGTTTCAAAAGGGTTATTTGAAAGAGCTCGGTGCATTTGACGATTTCCTTGTCAACATAATCAACTCTTGGCTCTTGGTCCATTGTCTTCGATCTTTGGTTTAAACATTGCAATTCTATGCGAGTTCGCTGGGGAGCCTGTCTTGGACCCTCTGAATTTATTTTTTATAAACGCCTTTACCAGGATCTCTTGCATGGCGAATCCAAAATCGCAGGTCATCAGATCAAGTAGGGTTTTTTATCTAAAATTGCCTGCATTTCTAGTGCTTCGAACAGCAGGTTTCCTATAGACGAATCTATAAAGGCCGTTCTCTTCCACCGCACGACGTCCCGACAAGACCTACCTTGGTTCGGTAAGACCCAGCTCGTCCAGTCCGTCCCGAAAATTCTGTTGTTTTTGACCAACCCGACGTAGAAAAGCATGTAAAAATCTGTTAGCACGGGAATGGATCTTCAGCCGCCACAGCAAAAGAACTCTGGGGTAGGGCAGTATAACATATCGTAGATCGTAGAGCAGCGGAAGCACGGCGGTGCTGGGACTGGCTCTATCTATGTTTTAAAAATATACGTCGGGATTTTGCCAAGTGACTGTCACGTACACAATTCATAAGGTGACCGTTTGTGGCTCTTCTGTCCATCGATAACAGTTTCTCTCTCATTCGACCTTTGGGATTCAAAATGGTATATTTCAATAACTAACATGGTTAAGGCAAGGAAATCATAAACGGGACGAGTAACGGTAAGAAGGAGATAATCATCCATGCTAATAAATACCGACTGAATATCGTAGACGATGCATTGTGCGATCGCCCCGCTAATCGGTATCCGATCCAGACGAGACCGTAGGAACATCCGAGTCGTCGTAATAACCGGCTCTGCAGAAGAATTTCAGCGACGATGTTGGGAAAATCAAGAAAGATAGTAAATTACACGTACGTTTTCGCACTTTTGTCCTTATGTTGCCGGCGCGTCCTTGTCTGCGAATCTCACCCGTCGCCGGCGTTGACATCCGCTGGGCCGAGCTCGAGGCAATTGATAGTATCCTTCTGTGACCAGCTCTGCAGAAGGATCTTAGCGACGATGTTCAGAAATCAAGAAATAGTAAATTACACGTACGTTCTTTGAACCTTGTGTCTAATTTAGTCGCCATGTCCTCGTCGGACATCTTAGCCGATGCAGAAGTTGATATCGGCCCAGCCGATGTTGACGCTATCGATGGTGCAGGGATTACAGCAGGGATTTTAGAATCACCTGCTAGAAAGAGTTGTGAATAAAAGATGATGGATGGATGGATTGTGAAACCAACATACTTTGGAAGTCTATAACAGGGATTTTGTACACTGAGGGGTCCTCCTTACCTCTCCCCTGTCTCTGGGTCTGCTCGAGACCTGAAGGACGCCTGTGATATGACATATTATACCGCTCCTGGTCCCCACGATGCCTGCAGTATGGTTTTAACCGCCTCTGGTAGATTGACTCGCGGTTGACCGTTTGAGGGTTTCTTGACGGAGGTCTCGCCTCGCCAGGTCCTGTGTCGCCAAGAGCACCCATCCGAGCATAGACTGGCTGGGTGCCAGTGGAACAATCACTTGTGATTGTTCCGTATGATATATGTGAAAAATTCTTTGGTGTTCGGGCCTCCGTCTGGCAGCGCCTCCTGTGTTGACTGCGGGTCGGGCCTGAAAACTGATGTTGATGTTCGTAGATGGTTGGCATTGGGGTGTTACCTTCACACGGGGGCATAGTGTTGGGCAGTGACTCCAAGAGCTCATGCATGTCGAATGAATTGACAACGGGCGGCAGAGGCGAAGGTTGTTGTAGTTGGGAGCACTGCCAAAAATGAGGGTTGGAGTCCATTGTTGATGCTGAGGGCAGGGATTCAAGCGAAGGAAACCTTACATATGTGATGATTTGTTTTCTATTTGACTATTCCGTGCACATTTTACTAACGGGGTATATCGGCGCAGGACAAATGACTCCTTCCCATCGAGATCTCCCGAACGACAATGCTGTAACCTCTCTTTTTTACTGGTTTAGCCTAGACTTAACGCGAATGCTGTAGATCAATTTTTAGGCTCCATGGATATCGTGGATGACAGCTTTCAAACGCTTCTTTGAGGGTGCCAGGAACATTGCCTAATTAATATGAGAACATAAATCATGATCATGGTGGTCTTCCTCACAACGAATATGCTTCATTGCTCGTATTCAAAATGCCCCTCATGCGGTTTGTTTACCTTGGCGTTATCAATGTATATGTATTTCTTGACTCGTCAACTTGAATTCGAGTTCGTTCGGCTACTTCACTGAAAGGTGCTAGTCCCTGATACTCCCACGCAAATTTTTTACACTATAATATTTTATCGGCCGCTTATGTGTCAAAATATATGTGACTTGCCCCAATTTGGTGGGTAGCACTCAGATGGGATATCAGAGGAGACCATGTGCCATCACGCAAAGGCGCCATTGTACTTGAGTGATTGTTTTCGGGTGATAAATTATGCTTATCTACAGCAAACCGGCTCAGATTCAACAAAGGCAATTTTCAGGGCATGTGCAATTAACATGCCTGCCTGTTTGCTCACCCATCGAGTTCTGTGTTCTATTGTACGTCTTCCATCTCATATTTTTTGAGGCTAATGCATTCATCTGGCGAGATTTTGCCTTGACTCGGGTTAAATACCATTGATAAATAGCCTTTGGCGATCTCAATGAGCTCATTAGTTAAATGAACATGGAATTTCAAACGGGAGACCAAGACGTTTCCCATTCGTAGAGTCTGTCAGATGAAATGATGGGCTAGAGCTGGTTGAAGCACGATAATCGTTCTTCTGGAGGTACACGCCGACGGTGATCAAGAGGTGAAGGGAACATTATATCGAAATGACCACGAAGAGGACTATTCGAGAAGGTGTAAGGGCAAATTCCCATTTGGATTATAGCATGTGGACGTGGGAGTCAACAGCCCGGTTGTTCACAAGGAAAAGGTTCTGGTTCGATTGGCAAACATAGACATAATAAGTGTGGAAATAAAGCGGTGTTGCTCACAAATCTGCGCACCAGGACCAAAGGGCGGTATTATAGGAACTCGACCTGAGATAGTTGCGCGATGAATCATGTTTACCTCGAATGCTTCGAAACCCATAGTTTGTAATAAATATAGGGCAGTATTATACGAGTTCAACCTGAGATAGTTGCGGGATAACTCATGTTTACCTCGAATTGCTTCGAAATCCATAGTTTGTCATAAATGGATTCGCTAGGATCAAGCATCGACATCAGAAACCATCCAGAAGGGAAGGACCTCATCCTCAATCCGACAACAGAATAGCAAGACATCGGGTATCGCTACGAAGGTTATCTAGTGCCGTTTAAAAAGAATTATAGTGATGATGGTCCAGGTCAAATACCTCGAAAATGTGTAGTCGGCGTTTCTATTAACGCTCCCGGTGAATCCCAATCCTTTACTACTTCGGTTCTGAATGTTGTTTAACGTCGCAAAGGGAACATAGATGACAGTTTCCATTGTACGATCCCTCAGCCGCGTTTACTGGGGCAGGAATCTTGGTCTTGAAGCCGTAGTCATTACTGAGTCCGGGTAGTAAGTCTTCGTTGACCGACGGTATCTGCGGGCGAATCCGTAGTAAATAAAGCGTTTGGCGATACAGGCAGAATAAACGAATAGCGAGATAGGTGCCAGTTTATTCAAATCAATATGCCGGAGAAGTGGGCATAAGAATGACGATTTTCTTGGATCCAGCGGCTGAGGGATGAATGGGGTAGGGTCAATGCACGCAGAGATAATGAAATTGTAAAATATCTGTTGAAAAGATCAACTTAGTAAACACACTCGAGAGAAGGAGATACTCGCCCAATTCTCAGGTCGAAGCCAACCTTTAGACGTTCAAAATTATGGAATAAACAATCGCACCGCACAATTGAAGTAAAGCCAACCAATAGACCTGAAGAAGTAACTCCAGCGGCACGGGCGTCTTTACGGATCCAATGCTAGCTTCCTCTTGACCAGAGACGCAAAGACGAGCATCCCACTAGGTATCTCGCTGGCAGCCAATGTGTTATCAAGATAACCAGGGAAGCTGGATATTGATATTAGACCATCGACAATTTATATGCCAATAAAAACAAACTCGCGTTGGTTTGATGAGCGCACGAGTAGGAACCCAGAAGTGCAGTTGTTTCTGACCATTTTCTTGAGTAATTTATTCGTATATGCTCATGCGGCCTATGAATGCCATATTTAACCATCCCGAACAGAGCACAAGCAGAGCGTTCCAAATGCGTAATTCAGTGGTGTTTCGTCAGATCCATCATAGGAGGCCGAAGCGCATTCTGCCGAGTGACTGGTCACGGACAGAATTCTTATATAAGGTGACCGTTTGAAGTTCCTCAGGGCCATGATTCTGTTCATCGATAAACAGTTTATATCATATTCGACCTTTGGTTTCAAGATGGTATATTCAATAGTCAACGACGATAAGGCAAGGAAACGATACAGAGGACGAGCAACGGTAAGAAGGTAATCATCATCCATGTCAATAAATACCAATTGAATCTTGTAGACGACGCATATTTTACAATTGCCCCCTTCAATGCTGCTAATCGGTATCTGATCCAGATGAGACCCTATGAACATCCAAGTCGTCGTCGTAGACCGGCCCTGCAGAAGAATTTTAGCGACAATGTTCAGAAATCAAGAAAGATAATAAATTACACGTACGTTTTCGCACTTTTGTCTTTATGTTGCCGCCACGTCCTCGTTGGCGCAGCTCAGCCGTCACAGGAGTTGATACTGGCACAGTAGGTGTCGTCGCGTCCTCGCCGACCATCTCAGCCGATGCAGGCATTGAAACCGGCGCAGCAGATGTCGACGTCATCAATTGTGCCGGTGTTGGGATTACAGCGGGGTTACCCGACCCACTTGCTGTCGTGCCCACTGTGAATAAAAGATGGATGGATTGCAAAACTAATATACTTGTGAAGTCTATCAGAGGATTTCATATATGGAAAGGTCCTCCTCGCCTCTCGACTCTCCCTGGATGTGGGCCTGGGAGAACCCCGAACAATCATTGTTGTAAAAGGGCTTAATCCGTCTCTGTCTGATTGAGCCGCGGTTGCCCATTCGGGGGTTCCTTGATGGGGGTCTCACCTCGCTAGGTCCTGAGTTGTCGATGGCACCCATCTGAGCATGGGTGCCATTGGAACAATCACTTGTGATTGTTCTGGATGATTCAGGTACTATTTGGTATGGTATTGAGGCTTCTGTCATGTGGTGCTTCCTGTGGCGAATCAGGCCCGAATTTGGGTGGTACTACTGTTAGTGCTGCTGACCTGTGTGTTGATGTACAGGGCCTGGTGTTTGTCTGTGACCCCAAGATCTGTTGCAGGCTGCAGCTCTTGTGGCCACAGACAGGACCTGTCTCAATGCAGCAGCTCTTGCGGTCACGTCTGGGAGTGCCATCTGGCAATATTGTCATTTAGATTATCCCATTTAGCATCACATCTAGAGAATATATGAAATGTGGACAAGAAACCAAGGTTGTTGCTCACCTTGGGCCCCTGTACAACGCATGCCAACAAAACTTGCTCGGGACTAGTAAGCCTTTAGCATATCATTCGGAAACAAAAACATAGTTGAAATTTTCAATAAGAGCATCACTGAGCAGAGAGTGCTGCAGCACTTTCCCAGAACCTGTTATACATGTAGTCAACCTTCAGAGAAGAAAGGAAGAAAAAACTCACGCGCATCCGAGCCGGTTCAACAGCGCACTCGAAGTGGTCACCGAACGAATGTCGGGAGCACCAGCTTCCGTCACATTGAACAACATCTCGGTAGTATCAGACTACCAAAACCGCCATGTAGGCGTGACATCCGACGAGTCTCATTTCAAGTTAGTGTTGAGTGGAACCTGTTGAGATGTAGGTAGCTCACGCGCCGCAGAGAATGACCCGTGCCAGTGTGTAAATTCGTCGAAGCTGGATTCAAGAGATCCCTGGCCTGGGTTGGAAATAACATCGTCGTCGCTCGGGGCACTCACGGCCACGTAAGAACAAAGAAAGAAACTTACTGTAACAAAGACGGCAATTTATTAAGTAGAAAAGAAATCGTACCATCATCGTTCGTACACGAGGCGGGGGTTTGCTTGCGAGTGGGTGCGCCTATTGGTCACTGGTATAACGGATCAAAGTGTGGACATAAGGCATGGCTGATTGTGTAATTGAAGTAAGATGAGGACCAAGGATGGAGATAATGGATATAATGCAGTGATTACGACTTAACTTGCACCCAGGGAAGTAAGCCGAGACGTCATGATCAACTGGCACATGAAGCCATGGATGTATTCTCTTCAAACTCAGCCTCAATGGCTGATGATCCTTTCATGCTATGTAGCTGAGTTATCCATTGTCATTGTATTTGAAAATCGCAAAAGAGGTTCTCCAAATTGTGGTAGTTAAGGTACAGTTGGATCCTGCTTCTCCATCACAACGTCCATTGCATCGCTGCCCTCGGAAACCGTCGTTGATTCCAAAATAGAACGATGCTTTCCAAGTTTTCAGAGTACGACCTTCGGGTTCGCTGCCAGATATTCGAGGCGCTGTATGAACGCAAGTTCTTTTTTATCGCCGAAAAATCTCCACTGTTGGGCCATGAATTAAGTCAATAATTTCTTCAACGGTAATCAAGCGACAAAATTTAAAGGGCAAGTCGCTACCCATGCCTGTACGATACAACTCGGCTTCTTGGAGCTTTCGCTCCTACAACTTGGTTTCTTTTGAAATTTTAGGTCTTCCCTTTCTCCTTGCCGATATTTCTTTCTCTAAATCTTCGTCAAATCGTGTTAACCAGATGTCGCTGGCGATGTGATGTAGATCTTGCAGCGACAATATCCCTTCCGGCATTGCATGATAGAAAATCCCCTAGAGATCGACTAGCGAGATATATAAAAATTGGAGATTTGTTCAAGAAAAAATAACGAGGATTGACCGACGCAGAGAGTGGTGGTTTTGGCTCAGTCTTGTAGAAAGGTTTCCAAGTTTCCCTTTACGCAGTGCGCTTTGTGCAAGCTGTTCCGCTTTTCGAGATGCGTGAGAAGAAAAACACTTGTTCATAAACCTCATATAGAACACAATTACTGGCGACAGCGCTGGCACCGTACAACAGGTCTTTTGCATGCATATAATGTTCACACAAAACGGGTCAGGAAACACAACTGTCAATTACTGCTCACGATTTCAAAGTTCAGCAGGTACCGAATCTAGAACTTGCACGGCTTGACGACCAGGGCTAAATTATGATGGGGACTTGATACAAGAACAGCTAGCCCGAAAGTACGCATTTTTGGAGAGGAATCCATGATAAATATTAGATAAGGAAGCGTTGTCAATTGTTGGTCGTGGAGGCATGTTGGCCCAATTGTGAGTGTTGAGTATCTGGCAATGGAACTTCAGCTCACCTGTGATACTTAGAGATGTATAAAAAATCAGACTCGTTGACTTCGATTAAGTCACATTGTCATGCTACCGCCGTCCTTATAAACAAAGTGACATGCATAGAAAAAACGCGGAAGCAGATTGCGAAACGGGTGTCACTTTTTATACAAGATGCGATCGATAACATTCAAACTAAAGTCGACCTACTCAAGTATTGTCATAATATTAAAGTCAGTAAATGCAGATTGTTCGATTCCTGACTCTCAATATTTATGCAGGTCTTTTCTTCGTGCCAGCTGCGATCGAACACAAATACACATAAGCTACATATCTAATACAATTTACGATCCGCTGGCTCGCTCTGTCTGCTCGTCTGTTAGGCGTGAATTCTGGCATACCAGTGGTGAATTCCACAGAGCTTCCTTGGTTCTGTGAACGAGCTCAGTGCATTTGACGATCTCCGTGTCAGAATATTACCAGTCCTTGGTCCTTTACCTTCGATCTTTGGTTTGAACATTGCGACGTGCATTGCGTGCGAGCTCGCTGGGAAGTCTATCTTGAACCCTCTTCCTATCAAGAACAGGAAAAAAATATATACACTCGTTTACCAGGATCTCTCGCATGTCAAAATTGCTGGTCATCAGATCAAGTAGGATTTTTTTTATCTAAAATTGCCTGGATTTCTATCTGACTAGTTCTTAGACGAAGACGATATAGCTCTCATATTTGAAGACATCTATGGAGGCCGTTCTCTGCTTCTACCACACGACGTCCCGACAAGACCTACCTCGGTTTGACGGGACCCAGCTCGTCCGCTTTGACTTGAAAAATTCCGTTGTTTTTGACTGGCCCGACGCATAAAAGCACGTAAAAATCTGCTGGAATGGGAACAGGTACCACAGCAAAAGAACTCTGAGGCGAGGCAGTACAGCATATTGTAGATCGTAGAGCAGCGGAGGCACGAATGTGGCAATATGTGTAAGTGACTGTCACGTACATAAGGTTTGTGGAGTTCCTCACCATCGATAATAGTTTCTATCTCATTCGACCTTTGGATTTTAAGATCGACAATCAACGTTGATAAGCAAGGAAATGATAAATAGGATGAGCAATGGTAAGAAGGTAATCATCATCCATGTCAATAAATGCCGATTGAATCTTGTAGACGACGCGTGTTACAACTGCCTCCTTCAATGCTGCTAATCTGTATCCCATCCAGAGGAGACCTTATGAACATCCGAGTCGTCGTCATAGACTAGCCCTGCGGAAGAATTTTAATGACGATGTTCAAAGATCAGTAAATCACACGTACGTTTTCGCACTTTTGTCTCTATGTTGCCCCCGCGTCCTCATTGGCGAATCTCACCCGTCGCGGGAGTCGATCTCGGCGCCGAGCTTGAAGCCATTGATAGAACCCTTTGACCGGCTCTGCAGAAGAATCTCAGCGACGATGTTCAGAAATCAAGAAAGGTAGTAAATTACACGTACGTTCTCCCATTTCTGTGGACCTTGTGTCTCTGTTGGTCGCCATGTCCGAGTCGGACATCTCAGCCGATGCAGAAATTGATATCGGCGCAGCCGATGTTGACGCTATCGATGGTGCTGGGATTACATTTAAACCATTTACTAGAAAGAGCTGTGAATAAAGGATGGTGGATGGATTGCGAAACCAACATACTTTGGAAGTTTATGATGGGGATTTTGTACACCGAGGGTTCCTCCTTACCTCTCCCCTGTCTCTGGGTCTGTGAGAGACCTGAACGACGACGCCTGTGGTGTGATATATTATACCGCTCCTGGTCCATTGAGTTGACCATTCGGAGGTTTCCTGACGGCGGTCTCACCTTGCCAGTTCCTGTGTTGTCGGGGGCACCCATCTGAGCATAGACTGGCTGGGTGCCAGTGGAATGATCGCTTGTGATCATTCTCGATGATTCATGTACTTTCTGGTATGGTTTTGGGGCCTCCGTCTTGCGGCGCCTCCTGTTTTGGTTGCGGGTCGGGCCCGAAAGCTGCTGTTGCTCCTGGGTGCTACCACACGGGGGCATAGTGTTGGGCAGTGACGCCAAGAGCTCGTGCATGTCGAATGGTTCGACAAGCGGCAGGGGTGAAGGTTGTTGTAGTTGGGAGCATTGCCAAATATGAGGGTTGGGGTCCATTGTCGATACTGTGAGAGCTGGGGGCAGAGACTCAAGCGAAGCAAACCTTATATATGTGGTGGTTCTTTTTTCTGTTTGTCTATTTCGTGCACAATTACTGACAAGGTGTATTGCAGGACAAATGACTCATTCTCCTGAATGACAATGCTGTAACCTCCCTTTTTTACTGGTTTAGCCTAGACTTAATACGAACGCTGTAGATCAATCATGGATATCGCGTGCCTTTGAGGGTGCCAGGGATATTGTCTAATTAATATACATAAGTCCTGATCGGTAATGCTGTGCTTCCTCACGGCGAATGTACTTCATTGCTTTGTGTTCAAAAGCGCCAAGGACATTGATTTACCTCTGCCTGATCAATGGTATTTCTTGACTCGTCAACTTTGTTGAAGAGTTCATTCGGCTCCTTCGCTGAAAGGCCCTGATACTCCCACACAATTTTTTTTACACTATAACATTTTATCGGCCGCTCATGTGTCAAAATATAGGTGACTTGCCCCAAATTGGTGGGTATTAACCAAGATGGGATATCAGGGATTGGACCATGTGCCATCACGCAAAGGCCCCATTGTACTTGAGTGATTGTTTTCGGGTGATAAATTATGCAACGACTTTTTACAGCAAACCGGCTCAGATTCAACAGAGGCATTTTCCAGGGCATGTGCCTCTCATCGAGTTCCGTGTTCTATTGTACGTCTTCTATCTCAGTTAGTAACATATTTTTTGAGGCTAGTGCATTCATCTGGTGGGATTTTGTCGTGACTCGGGTTAAATACCATGGATAAACAGCCTGTGGCGATCTCAACCAGCTCATTAGTTAAATAAAAAGTATTCCGATGGAATTCCAAATGGGAGACCAAGATTCGTAGAGTCTGTCAGACGAAGTGGTGGACTAGAGCTGGTTGAAGCACGATAATTGTTCTTCTGGAGGTAGACGATGACCAAGAGGTGAAGGGGACATTATATCGAAATGACCACGAAGACAAGATGTAAGGGCAAATTCTATGAAATCGTCGCGGACGCCATTGGGACTATGGCATGTGGACATGGGAATCTGTATATAAGATACGTCTAGTGAGGTTGTTGAGTAGGGTATCGATTCGTACTGGTTTAAGAATCAGCTTGACGGCGAGCGGTTGTTCACATTCAAAATTAGGTTTCGTGGGCATGTAAGATTGAAGATTTGACTGAAAGGAAGAGCTTCTGTTCAATCGGCTAATAAGTGTGGAAATAAAACGGCATTTATATTGGAAGAACTCACAAATATGCGCACCAGGACCAAAGGGAGGTATTATAGGATCTCAACCTGGGATAGTAGTCGCGGGATAAATCATGTTTACCTTGAATTGTTTAGAAATTCATAGTTTGTCATAAGTGGATTCGCTAGGACCAACCATCCAGAACGGAAGGACCTCATCCTCAATCCGACAACAGCACAGTAAGATATCGGGGATCACTACGAAGGTTTTTTAGCGCTGTTTTTGTAAAAAAAATTGATGATGGTCACATACCTCTGAAATGTTTAGTCGGTGTTTCTATTAACGCTCCTGGTGAATCCCAATCCTGTGCTTCCT
This sequence comes from Phlegmacium glaucopus, assembly GCA_015039465.1. Lineage (NCBI taxonomy): Eukaryota > Fungi > Basidiomycota > Agaricomycetes > Agaricales > Cortinariaceae > Phlegmacium > Phlegmacium glaucopus. The sequence continues at coordinate 14,165 of MU130380.1, forward strand.
TCCGGTTCTGAATGTTGTTTAATGTCGTGAAGGGAACATAGGTGACAGTTTCCATTGTACGATCCCTCAGCTGCGTTTATTGGGGCAGGAATCTTGGTCTTGAAACCGTAGTCGTTACTGAGTCTGGCTAGTAAGTCTTCGTTGACCGACGGTATCTGCGGGCGAATAAAGGCTCAATAAACGAATAGCGAGATGGATACGAGGTGCCAGTTTATTCAAATCAACATGGCGGAGAGGTGGGCATAAGAATGACGATTTTATTGGGTATTGGAAACCTCAAAGGATTCAATGTCCCCATCTAGCGGCCGAGGAGTGAATGGGGTAGGGTCAATGCCCACGGAAATGATGAAATCATAAACATATCTGTTGAAAAGGTCAACTTAGTAAAGAGATCCGAGAGATGGAGGTACTGACCCAATCTCAGGTTGAAGCCAACCTTTAGACGTTCGAAGTTATAGAATAAACAATCGCATCGCACAATTGAAGTAAAGCCAACGAATAGGCCTGAAGAAGTAACTCCAGCGGCATGGGCATATTTACGGACGATATCAGGCTAGCTTCCTATTGACCAGAGAGGCAGACGGGCATGCCACTAGGTATCCCGCCAGCCAAGGTAATATCAAGATAACTAGGGAAGCTGGATATTGACCTTAGACCATCGACAATTTGTGTGGCAAAAAAAAAAGACTCGCGTTGGTTTGGTGAGCGCACGAGTAGGAACCTACAAACGTACTGAATTATTTCTGACCGTTTTCTTGAGTAATTTCTTCGTATATGCTGATATGAACGACATACGCAACCACCCCGAAAAGAGCATAAGCAGAGCGTTCCATTTCGAATGCGTAATTCAGTTGTGTCTCGTCGGATCCATCATGGAGGCCGAAGCATTCTTGGGATTGCCAAGTGACTGTCACGTACACAATTCATAAAGGTGACCATTTGAAGTCCTTACCATGATTCTGTCCATCGATAACAGTTTTCTATCATCTGCGACCTCTGGATTTCAAAATGGTGTATTCAACGATTAACATTGATGAGGCAAGAAAATGATACAGAGGACGAGCGACGGTAAGAAGATAATGATCATCCATGTCAATGAATACCAATTGAATCTTGTAGACGACGCATTGTACAGTTGCCACCTTCAATGCTACTAATCGGAATCTGATCCGGAGGACACCCTATGAATGTCCGAGTCGTCGTCATAGACTGGCCCTGCAGAAGAATTTTAGCGACGATGTTCAGAAATCAAGAAAGATAGTAAATTGTACGTACGTTTTCACACTTTCGTCTTCAATATATTGCCGCTACGTCCTCGTTGGCGTACCCCAGCTGTCCCAGGGGTTGATATTGGCGCAGGTGTCGTCGCGTCCTCGTCAACTATCTCGGCTGGTGCAGGAGTTGAAACCGGCACAGCAGATGTTGATACCATCGATTGTGCCGGTGCTGGGATTACAGTGGGGTTATTTAACCCACCCTGTTGTCTGCCTGCTACTAAGATTTGTGAATAAAAGATAGATGGACTGGGAAACCAACGTACTTGGGAGGTCCACAAGTGGGACTTCATATGTGGAGGGGTCCTCCTCGCCTCTAGACTCCTGGGTCTCGGTCTGGGAGGGCCCCGAACGATCATCATTGTAAAATACCTCAATCCGCTTCTGTTTGATTGAGCCGCGGTTGCCCATTCGGGGGTTCCTTGACGGGGGTCTTGCCTCGCCAGGTCCTGAGTTGTCGATGGCACCCATGCTCGGATGGGTGCCATTAGAACGATCACCCGTGATCGTTCTGGATGATTCGGGTACAACTTGGTATGGGGATGGGGCTTCCGTCACGCGGTGCCTCCTATGCTGATTGCGAATTAGGCCCATATCTTGGTGTATGGGGCCTTGTGGGTGCTGGGTCAGGATGGGGGGTGCTGGAGGTCGTTGGCTGGTATCAACGACTGGGAAATATAGCCAAGTGTGAGAGTTTGGGTCCATGTTGTGGGAGCTGAGGGCAGGGATTCAAGTGAAGCAAGCCTTATATGTGGTGGTTGTGTTTCCTGTTTGTCTAATTTGTCGCAGGACAAATGACTCATTCCCCTGAATGACAATGCTGTTAACTCCCTTTTTTTTGACCGCTTTAGCCTAGACTTAATACTGTAGATCAAATTTTAGGCTCCATGGATATCGTGGTTGACAGCTTTCAAACACGTGTTTGAGGGTGCCAGGAATATTGCCCAATTAATATGAGAACGTAAGTCATGATCATGGTGATAGTGTGCTTCCTCACGCCGAATGCGCTTGTTCTCAATAGGCTTCAGGGCCTCATGCACACGGTTTACCTTGGCCTTATCAATGTATTTGTATTTCTTGACCGTCAACTCATTCAGCAAACCACATCTCCTTTGGTGAAAGCTTCCGTTCTTGAATAGTCCTGATAGTATCCCACGTCTTTTACACTAAACTTAATATGTTACATCGCCCGAACTGAAAATACACCCATACTGTGACATAACGCAAAAGAGGGTTGAGCCTACAAAAGAAGCACCGTTGTACATGTGCTCTTCCCTTTAGAACCTTGAGTACATACGTACTTGAGTGATTATTTTAGGGGGATAAATTATGCTGATTTACAGCAAACCGGCTCGGGTTCAACGTCAGCTCATTTATATATGCTGGGGACCAGGGCCTTTACGACTTCTCTGAGGTCCTCAGGCCGCTGTCACGCTCAAGCTCATCATTGCTTTGCTTTTCTCTTGCGACCTCTTGTAGTTGATAGTAGTTGATAGCTAGATGATTTAATTAAAATCCACGTGAGTTGTAACCGAATTTTCACTCTGCTTTACACCCATCTAGTCCCTAGTAGCTGTCATAAAAGCGCAGATAACCCGATTGTCTCTCTCTCTCGAGTCTCTACTAAACAATCTGCCTCTCAAAATCGCCCGAGATCAAAACATTTCGCCGTCATAAGTGTCACAGATATTCCGAACTGACTAAGAGGTACAATGCTAATTATATTTACGAAAGCAGTGGCATCCGAGTCATGCCCGAGCGTAGCCATCGTGCGCGGCAAGCCACTTACCACTACCTGCACCGTGATCACGATCT
>MU130381.1:0-27691 GCA_015039465.1 Phlegmacium glaucopus
GCACTATCTCAGGTGCACTGGTCGGCATCAATGCTACTGGCATACTCACTGGCTCTGCCAACCTCTGATCTCACTCATGCTGACTATCCCCTGCAGGATCATAAATTTAACAGCCCTCTTTTTGATATCATTGGAGAAGGAAAAGTAATGGCACCGACTGTTCCTGTGAGTGTAATTTGAAGGTCATGCCAGTGTGGCTAACATATTTCTAGGGATCAAGTGATCGTGAACGTCTCTCGGCACATAGCGAGGTGCTGGTACTACAAGAGACCCTTGGAATATCATACAAGGACGCTGCCCATTGTTTGTACATGGCGGAGCTCGAGAGAGTTAAAACAGATCAGAAGATGTACAAGGCCTTCGTAACTTTGCAAGGATCAACGGAGAAGACCCTCGCAATGGCTTACAAGTCGGTCAAGATCATTGAAAGCACTGCCCCACATGATGGCCCTGGCAGTAGTTAAAGTATAAATTAGACATTGCATTGTTTGTACCCAATAGCTAGTCTATGTGATTCAATCGTGGACAGTGCCGGTTGATAAATGCCGGTTGATATAAATATTGCCGGCATACACAATGAGGATTGACACACCAATGCCGTCTAGTCTGGGTTGATTCTTGCAATGCTAGTTAGTCTGACGTGCCGGTTCATATTGTGCCAGTTGGCAGTGCTCGGATATATTCCCGGCTTACACGAAACATAGATACTGGCAATTTTGATTAATCCTTTTAATGCCAGGCTCTCTTGATTGCTGCTTCATATTAATGTACTATTCCCAGCTTATATCAACAGCACCGCCTATTGATACTACAATCTGGACTGCCCGTTTATCACAGCTCTGTGGGTCATAGCCGGTTCATATATGTAATGCCGGCTCATCCACACCTGCCGGTCGAGTGTGCCGGTTCAGACAATCTGCCGGGTCAGACAATCTGCCGGGTCAGACAATCTGCCGGTTCAGACTGCCGGTTCAGACTGTCCCGGTTGAGACATTCCTGCTAGTCACTGGCAGTGCTAATTAATGCCAGGCTGTCTTGAGTCCTTAACATCAGTCTAGATCACTGGCCATAGCCAGGTCATGAGTATTACCGTCTGATATCTATTTAATGTACTATTCCCAGCTTATACCAGCAGTAGTACCCCCAGTCTGGACTGCCCGTTTATCATCGGCTCTGTGGGTCAGCCGGTTCATATATGTAATGCCGGCCCATCCATAGAGGTGCCGGCCTGTTCAGATACCGGCATTGCCATTTCATACCCTGCATTCCTGATCCTGGAGTGCCGGTTCATACCTACTGCCTCTATCCCAGGACTACAAGTCCCTGTTCATCCCAGGAACAGCTGGTTGATCTGAGCATCACCCGGTCATAGATGGCCAACTATCACCAGTTGAAAACACTCCTGCCGGCTCATACACCCTACCAAAACACATCGGTTGACAGCACCCGGCCATGCTGATAGACCTGCCCAGCATCGTCTAGTGCCGTAGGTATTCCGTGAATCCGTATCTTTCAACACAGTGTGTAGATCCAAATATAGAATACCGTATTCCCAGATTCACGGGGCCCCGTGAATCCGTATCTTTCGACACAGTGTGTCCGTTCCGGGAATCGTACCCTTCGATACACTGTAGTGTGCCTATGTGCAATGTTAGGAATTCCAATGCATTTACTGTTGACAATCACCTCAACAGTGTCCAAAATGTAAGTTTCCATTTTGAATTTGTACTGAAACATTGGTCATGCCCAAGCTGTAAACCTGTAACCATAAAGAGACACCATGTTGCAGTGTTAACACTGCTGTGGTGGGACTATTTTGTAGCTATCCAAAATCTGATCCAAATGTGCAAAATCTTATAAATATTTTTTTTTTTCACATTTTATCTTTTGTATAAAACAAAATTGCTCCAAAATTAAACATTTTGGCATCCTATTGTTTTTTAAAAAATCATTTGCAAAAATGTCACCACTTTCTATATAAATTAATAAATGTTCAATTTTGGAGCAATTTTGTTTTATACAAAAGATAAAATGTGAAAAACAAAATATATTTATAAGATTTTGCACATTTGGATCAGATTTTGGATAGCTACAAAATAGTCCCACTGCAGCAGTGTAAATAACTTGCCAGTACAGCCATTCCATAATATATTATGGCAAAACTACTAAAATAATCATTTTCTACTGCAGAAAATATTAAAAAAACATATATTCACAGAAAACATACCTTATTAGGCAGGGAGAGGATATAATTCTCTGAAGCAAAGGTTAATTTCTATTGTTCTTTATTAAGCTTCATTGCCAACTTTTTATCAAAAGCACACATAATATGATAGATGTCATTTCTGTTACATTCCATTATATGTTACTCTGGTCCAGCTCCGTCAGAGTTGTCTCCAGTAGTCTGTACTCTGTTCCAGTTCTTTGTCATCACTTTCCCACTATCAGTCATCACACCTGCTATGGATTATTCACCCAAGAATGCAGGACCTTCCAGGAGCAGAACACAGTACTTTATATTTATCCTTTATATTTTGGTTGCTATTCCTTTTATTATTTAAGTACTCAAAACTTGTATGTTTTCCTCAGTTCAAATATCAACTTAGTTTCCTCCTCCTATTCTTCCTCTAGTCCCTGCAACTTCTGGTTCCACTCTGTTCCATTCTTACTCCGAAATTAGGACACAAAGGTTTAGGGTAGCACAGCATATATGCTGAGGCTGAAGTCCTTATCCGTTCCATGGTTCCATTCCGATCAAACTCTGTCCGATACTCCGGAATAGAGTTCTCAAACTTAACAATTTTGAGGTGAGTCATTTAGTAAATAATGGTTCCAACATAAGTATAAATACTAGTTCCAAAGAAAAAACTTCCCAATCATAATTAAATTGTGTCCTTGATCATATACTTTAACTAAACAATCACCCACCGGTTCTTTAGGCACCAAGAACCAAACAATACCCAAAAGAATCATCATAACTAAAACTCTAAAACAAAAAAGACCTGAATATTTTTTGAAACTAAGGGGATTCCAGGGAAGTTGATTAGAATACGCACAAAGGTGTAAGCTCTCAATCCCCAACTTTGAAGCCACTGTGCCTGTTACAAATAGGAGGAGAGCACTTCCAGCTGCTCTACAAGCAGATATCCATCCTATTGTTCCATTGACGAGATGACGAGGAAGAATGTATGCAGTGTGGTTCATGGCAATTGGATACATTGGACCTAAGAGGATGCTGATTATAGAGACAGAGATGGCGCCTCCAGTAAAGGAAGGGAGGAGCCAAATGATCAGTTGGAAGCTTTTTTGAGTAATATCAATTGAAAATGGTCTTGAAATAGAATGATAACTTACAAAATAGCGAGGAGAGTGTAAATGTAAATGGCATAAATGTTTCCAATCTGTGGATCACCGATTAGCCCGGAAAGGGGGTTCAAATATATATATGTAAGGTGCAACCTTCTTAGTGACCTCGACTAGGACGACATGGCCCAAAGTCAGACCTAAGTATTACCCCCCACAGTTCAAAGACAAGAAATGAGAAGGGTTTACTATTGTCAGATAACTTACCACCAAAGTGTTGGAATTCCGGAGTTTGTGCGAGCTGCACAATGTGCCACCATTGTTCCCCATTTTAATATTATCTGATCCCCATTATACTTATTATATATAAAGTAGCCTGCATAGTCAGTATTACCCATCTGTTTGCCTCACAAGCTCACCGAGGTCAACCTCCACTTAATTGAATATGTGTCGCTTGCTATTTTGATTTCAACACAAAGAACCCAGTTGAAACATAGCCAGACAAAGGCCTGCCCCCACAAACAATCATCAAAAATGTTACAATCCACCCTGTTTCACAGTAATCCAAATCTATTTGAGAAATTTGGTAGTAGTGATCAAATTATACCTCCGATTGTGACTTCAACTCCGATGTAAACCACGAGGAAAAGAGCCAAGAAGTGAACACTTTTATGCTTGATAAGCTGACTGAATTTATTATCATGTTGAATTTCTTCAGTCTTGTTGGAGGACCCCGGGCAATACCAGAAAATGCCAGATCCCTATCCGGACAAGATTTGATACATTTTAACGTTTGGGCCAGGTCCAATTTGGACAAAAATTGGCCAAAAAACGGAGAAGGCCAGCATCTCAATCCGGACAAATTTGGCCTCGAAGGCAATTGCCAGATCCGTTATCTGGACTATAATGGCGCAATTGATAATATAATCTTGGATAATTTGTATAACTTCCCACCAGCACTATTTTTAAATACCTTTTTGTCGGTTGATTGTAAATTTCACAGTGAATCCTGGTACAATTTCTCACTATTCCCCCTTTTCAATTTTTATCTTTGCTTGACACCAAAGTTCATGATTCCAGGGCCCTCTGTTGAATTATTAGCACTTGATATGGCCCAGTTCTGAGTACTTCAAGGCAGCAAGAAAGAACTAAAGGTAAGCTCTCTCGAAAGCACAGATTTCTCAAGGATGGTGGTGAGGGTCATTGTGAGTTTGTTGTGAGTTTCGATACAAAATTTAGTTAATCAACTATATTTTCACGTAGATGACCTTCTGAGAGTTTTCCAAGCGCCAGAAATGATTTTTTGGCACCTAGGAGGCTGGGTCTGTCAATCTGGACAAATTTCAGCCAAAAAATGGCCAGATCCCGATATCCAGACAAAAACCAAAATTTTAGGAGGAGGCCAGGTGCCATCTACTCCTTCACACTTCAACATTTCAATGTTCAACGTTCAACCCTTATGTCTCAGGCCTCAGCTACAGAAACCCTAAAGTTCAACCCCAACTCCAAACCAACACGCTAGCCCTATTGCTTATCCATATAGGAGGTGGATCCATATCATGTGATGCAGAAGACGCCATGGAACGCACTGGAATGAGATATATTTTAGTTGAATACCGGATGCAGGGGAGAGGTGAGGATCGGGGGCGGAGTGAATTGGAGAGTGTCAGACAAGGGGGCACCGGGATCAAAAAAAAATACCCGGGGTCGATTTATTTTTTAAGCCAACTTTGGGTGGACTAACTAACTTATGTAATCAGGCACACATCTATATATGGCAATATGATGTCATCCTATCCTCACCTCCGTGCTCGCTTGCCTCCCCTTGCCTCAGAAGACACCTCGCAAGCAGTGCAAACCTAATTCTGGGGCTCCAACTCTAGGTATTAGAGGTGATACTAACATCTCAGGTAAGTAATGCAGCACAATCCTACTTGATAATGTGGTACTTACCCATTGAGTTTCACAGCCAGACTGATTACATTTTATTGTGCCACCTGATCAACCATCAAGTACCTGGGTGAAGGGATATTCAGTGCATTTCAAATTGCCTATAGATACTGGTTGTAAATAGTGTGATCACCCATAAAATATGAATATTACAGTCTTATCTACCTACACCAGACCTATGCTACTAGAGAAACTCATTTCTGCACATCGTATGCATGTAGTAAGGCCTTAATAGCTTCAAATTGATGTTTTAAACCCTTGTTCTGGTGAAGTCCTTTTTTTTTTTTTTGGGGCCTCCGGCTGGACTAACTAACCAGGTACCGGTCCGGCATTTCAATCCCGGTGCCCCCTTGGTGTCAGAGTCCTTGGGAGAAATATGTGACAACGAGGAGTGACTTAATCACGTGATAGAATAGTAACAGATGGACCGTTACAACACCCTCAAAACGCACATTAATTTCTACCTGAGCATTCATTACAGGAGACGTTTATTGTCGTACAGACTATAGTCGGATAGTCGGATAGTCAAGTAGGGGCCGGTCGCTTCACCGTAGTCCGTAGGCTCTCACTGCTCTTCAATTGACAATACGCTCACTTGCACTTTCTCTTCAAGTTCGCAACCAATTCACAATATCAATAGACTGGCATACATTCAAATTTACAAATCACAGGCATCACATACGGAGAATAATACAGACTACATTATTGTAGTTTGGGAAGAATGTTCAATTGAAGCTGCCTTGGTTCCAAGGGCCAGAGGTATTGGTGGTTTCGGAGATCTGTCCCTGGTTGTTGGCGGCCTGGTACCCAACCCTGATGTTAGGACCTGCAGTGAAGACAGCGTACAAAATTCCGGAATTGGATGGAGTCAAGTATTTTTGGGCTGTCAAATAGCCATCCGCAAAGCCGCCCGAAGTGTCGGATGTACCACAATACTCGCGCAAGAGGTCGGATTGGTCAATGAAATAGAGGCGGATCTAACAAAGCAGTCCGGTTAAAATGTCTCCGAATGAGTGAGTATAGCTTTGAACACTAACCTGTTGGACGCCTTCTGCATCTTGCCAGGTAACAGCAGCTATTGGGGAATTGACACGCACGGTGGGAGCAGTGACAACAACACGGTCGGTGTAGGTGGGTTTGTTGACAGCCGCTCCAGTGCCAGCGGCCTCATGGATAGCACCGTCAGCAGCCTGATAATAAATGCGAGTTGCAGAGCCTCCTTGAAGAAGGACAGCTGCTGAACAGCTTCCAACGTATGTGGTAGGAAGGTTTATAGGCATAGTGAGTTACCTATAGTGAAAATGCTTTAACAAATGGACAACTTTTTCGGAGCTGGCAGAGTATACTTACGTCTTTGAGGAAGGCAGAAGTGTTTGGTTGATTCAACGACGGACTTTGCTCTAGCTTTTATACATCGAGACCAACCACGTTTCTTCAGGCGATACTTGAATGTGACTGACTGCCAGTGTCACTGACATTGAATATCTTTGAGACAGGTCTTGACGCTCACTTGTTCGCGAGTCACAACTTAATTCGAGGGTGCTAGACCTAGTGGTCAAAGTGTCAAAATTCCACATAGAATATGAACGATGAGAGTAAAGTAGCCCAAGGGGTTTAGGATAACCATGAATAACTTGGATTGGTGGGGATTGGCAGGTCAAATTTCTGAGAAATCTGACTTACACCATTCAGGCTGTTCACACTTTGATCAATATGTCACGATAAAGCACTATAATAATCATGAGACTGCGGTGGCGCTGACTGGCAGTGAGGGAGCGCAATATCTTGGGGATATCTCCATCTCCCGACCAATCTCAGGAACATCATTCCGTCCTTCGACTTTGTATTTTACTCCTCCATTTATTGTTATCTTCTCAACTTGAATATCTAGCTCATTAGATGACATAGTGACCTGATTTACTCGTGTAACATAGAGCGCAAGGCTTAATCTTAGTAAACCCATGATACTAGGACCTGTAAAGCGTACTTGCCTGCTCACTTTTCTATGATCGAAAGCGGGCCTTCGGGCATCACTGACACTCTGTGAAAAGAAAAAGACCTTAAATAGGAAGGTATATTTTGGCAGAGTGAGCCGTGCCTCGAGAACTTAGATTCAATACTCTTTGCTTCTTACTCTGACATGTAATATATTTCTTTCAATCCATGAATGCTATTGATCATGTTCCGACTCTCAATGAGATCCCGGATTCTTTTCCAATCCTTGACAAGAAGCTTGAATCCATCCGAAACCGCTCCGCAGAGTTGCTGCAGAGTCGTTGGTGGGTATCAAGGTACATTTTTTGGTGTTTAGCCTGAAGTTTAACTCGTAAATATGGCTTTGGAGGCATTGTGTATGTCAAGCGATGAAAGGAGGAGTGAAAAAGCGACCGTCATCGACATTCTCTGTCGCAAGCTCTGTGCTAAAATATACTTTCCTATTTAGGATCTTTTGCTAGTGTGATGCCCGAAGGCCCTTCAAGGGTTCTCGATCCTCATATCAAGACTGGTCACGAGTCTACTTTGGTAAGCCCCTCAAACTATAAATAGTACAGAGAAAAAGCTTACTGTTGGAGATCCTCTAGATAACTGACAACCTCGCCGAGGGTTCTTCCGCATGATTATCTAGCCATCCGTTTGGGTAATACTCATTAAGGCTGAGAAAAACTCTCCTTAATGGGACACCTGTGACAACGAGATTGCGCTAATTAATTACCGACGACAAATGGCTTGGGAGACCTTGGGAGACCAAGGATTTCCTGGTTCTACATTAATTATTATTTTGATGTTCTTCACAGGTCCCTGCGGTGCCGGTGAAGCCAATGTGGACTCTGGAGATGTAGTGGTTACTTTTGTCCTCATGTTCGATCATGAGTCGGAGACAAATATTTGAACTTGAAAGTGTGAACAACTGACACCTTGTCGTTTCTCAAAATTATGTTATTCCGCTCTCTCAGCGCCTTCGCTGTCCCATGATGATTACAGTGCTCTGTATTGGCTCTGGAGCGACACAATTGCAATTGAACAAAGTGTTCACAGGAATGTAAGTCAAGTTGACCCTGCTAATCCCATAACATCCCCTGAAACTATTGATAGCTTTTCTAAATTTCTTGGGCCACTGTATGATCGCTGTTCGTAGTCTAGGTGGTATTGCGCGCTTTTATCGGAATGCTTGGGTTCCGTGCGGTGCAGGCAAGTCATGTTCAGTACATTTCAATTTTAGATTAGACGTCAGCGAAGTTGTCTATGATCATGTGGAGGCCTTGGAAGCATCATAGTTCCTGTTCCTGCGTTTTTCCTAGCTAAATATAATCGAAGTGCATTGAACCTGACTTACCTCGTTGCTTTCAAATATACCATGTGGTCCATGTTGCACAAGTAACTCAGGTATCTACTGGTTTGAGTGGGCCATTTCAATCAGCACAGCAGATCAGAGTTCTGTCAGATTAAGTTTCGAACAGATATCTTGCGATACTATTAAGGGAGGCTTAGTTATCCGCATATACCATGACTTTTATTTTAAAGCCGATCCAGGGACATGCAGTTGTGAGGATGGGGGCCGTTCGTGCTCCTCCAATCGACTGGAAGCTTTCTAGCTGGATTCCTAGCGCTCTGTAGATGACGCCTGTTAGTTTCGAGAGATTTGGTAGGATGAAAGATAGCGGACAGACCCTGGGACTTTTGGTTCGACAGAGCCAAACGTCGGCTGAAGGTTTGCCTTCGCAGCGCAAAGTCCGAGATCCAAGAACTATTCAGAACTTAGAAGCCGACCGGCTAAACCCGTTCGATTTTGGGGGACTCGCTACTCATAGATTCAATATTTTCCCAGAGTCAAAGCCATGACTACATCACTCAGTCTTCTGCCAACCAGCTGTGTAGCCTCTACATTGTTTCTACATCTGATTCTGAGCTCGGACCTCATAACCATGGTAAACATTGGATTTAGCATCAGCTCGAGTCAACAACCTATATCTCAACCTTGTCTATCCGCAACTATACAAAATTGCACTGAAAACCAATCTCGCCGTTCTACCCTTCAAGCTTAACGTTTCAACGTTCCACGTTCAACCCGCCTATAATTTATCTATAGATGGATCTAGATTATGTGATGTGGAAGACGCGATGGAACGCACTTGAATGAGATATGTTTTAGTTGAATATACAGTCATAGACCGTGCCAGTGGATGTAGGAGCAAGCTGATAACAGCTTCGATGATACCAGTCACTGTCCCAGTCCTTACTACCATCCAGATCATTTATGATGGTGTGACACTAGATTGTTCCTATCTTCGAGTGTCTGGAGCGCTGAGAGTTGGCGCCGTCCGCCATTTCCTTCGTAGTAGGCAACCAGGTAAGGTTCAAGTGCGAGGCAATATGAGGCACTGGTGAGGGCGAAAAAGGTGATGAAGATTTATTTCATATCTGATGAGCTTGCGCTTGTGAAGTGCGATTGTTGGAAATACCGAGGGCAATGCTACATTTTATATATGCCTCTAACGTAGCTTGAATGTTGTTATCTGGTGCGCAACACATACTCGCCTATGGGCCAATACTCACCGTCATTTTGCTCTGAACGCCACTAGACGCCACCGCCGCTGTTTATATTATATTATATATGCTGGCCACTGCCAAATAGCAATAACTAATAATAAGCACTGGTTTACAGGGTCTGGTAATAACCCTCTTCTAAATAGTTAACAGTAATCTGCAGTAACCAGCTGTAGATTCCCGTAGCCACATCCTACGCAGCCTCCGTAAACTCAGCCTAAACCCAGCCTGGTTAGCCTCAGCTCTCCGCGCATACAGGATCGGCCCGAGATCATCACTGTCACTACTAATAGCATTTGAATAGCATGCGAGTACCATACCTGTACATACTCATCTACCCATTTTCATCTCATTCAGGCCCTCCATATTAAACACCATCATAGGAATGTATCAGAATGTATCAGAATCAGGGTGTTTTTATTTTATTTGGGGTTGGGGTTATTTACGGACAACATGGAGAAAAGAATCGAGTTCTCCATCATAATATGGTGGACGGACTAGGCGCAGCGGGCCGATTATCTTGGACCCTTCTAATGCTAAATTGATTTTTGAGGTTTTTTCTTATTAATTAAATAATACTACGCTACTACACTGCTATAGAGTTCGGACACTGGGTGCTGAGACCATGAGACAAACAAGACATACGGGTACTATTAATTTAGAGAGATACAAAATACAAGAGAAGATGATAATGAATAGGGTAGAGAAGTGTAAAAAAAAGAGACGGAAATGGGAAGAGGAGTAGTGTCAATGTATAGAGGGGATTATTGTAATGCGAACAAACTACAAAAAAATTGTTACAACAAAGTAAAAACAATTTAACCGACAAAATGCTAAACAAACCGACGACGAGAGGAGGGGTATAATACCGCACTTTGTTCGCTTGAGATTTGAGAAATCACAGAGCTTAAAGATACGGATTTGGCAACGCAGATCTAAAAAATGAATTAGCGTCACATACGAACAAGGCCAGAAAAGAAAAAAAAACCTACCTATCCTGTAACGGATCTTTGCAAATAACCTTGGGGATTTTCGCCTCCAACCACCTCATCACATCCTCACCGAACGGAACACATTCCAGCAACTCCAACCTCTCCAATTTCACCGGAGTAATACCTCCAACAGACTGTCCCTGTCCATTTTCCGGGTTTCTTGCTTCGACCATCTGGACTAGTCTTGTCATTCCTTCTCCATGCGCAAGGCAGCTTCTCATCCCAAGCGTTTCCAAAGCGGGACATGCCCAAGTTGGGTTTTGGCTTTGGTTAGGGTCGTCTTCAGGTGGACCTAACGCGGTGAGTAGAGGTTCGAGAGAGGTCCCGCCGATATTGAGAGTTGTGAGATGAGGTAATTCAGCAAGGAGAGCGGTCCAAGTAATGACAATCCCCCCGGGCCCGTAGTAGAATGTTGCGGCGTTGGCAGCGACGCCAAAAGCTACGGAGAGGAGTTTAATGGGAGGTCGATTAGAGCGTGTGATGAGGCTAGAGATAATATCCTCGATAGCATCACGAGCCTCGATGTCCAGCGTTAGTTCGCTCAGATTGGGTAGAGTAAGTGAATCGAGGAGTTGGGTAAGGAGATAGTGCCCGCCTATATTGAGGGAGGCGATATGTGGCAATGTAAGGGCTGATAGTGGTAGAATTGCTGGTAGGACGCCTTGGAAATGGAGTGACACGTGTTTGAGGTTGGGATTATTTGAGAGTATGAAGAGGATCCTATCCAAGGGTAGATGAGATGTAGGTAGTGCACGGAGGTTGAGCGTATGCAGGTCCCGGAGCATAGGTGACGACCATTTGAACGGTGTATGTTGCAACCTGAGAGTGCGAAGTTTCGGCAAGGTAAATGCAGTGGCAGCATTTGAATTGGGTAACCAAGGCCATTCTGCGAAAAACCCTGCTTCAGCGCTGGAAACTTCAAATTCCTTCAACAGAGGCGCGTCGCCTAGTATGAATATATGAGATGACCGCTGCAGACAAATTGCAGGTACGCCTCACCATTAATAGCCTTCAGAGCTCCCATCGATGTGAACTGTTTGTCAAAACGAAAAATGAACCGTTCCCATCGATGCATTTGTTCAACAAGATAGAAAAAGGCAATGTGTCCCCAGTGCATGCTACTCTTAGAAATCGCGTTTGCTGATCGATCAGTGCCGTTAAATGGGTGTCCGCCAATTGACCACGCATCTTGCTGGCTTGGGGGAGAGGGGGGCATGACGATAGTTACATTTGCCACGGATGGCGGTGTTGGTGCATGTGAAAGGAGATACTGTGGCGTTCCCTGTTGTTGGGAATACGACGTACTCCAGGGCGGCGTTACTGGTGTTAATAGCGGTGAAGAAGCCGCTCGTCTGGGGCAGGCCGAAGGAGCTTCAGATCCAGTTCTTGCTACTCGAAGGAATATTTCAATGTCGAGAGGAACAGTCTCTCCTGATCGCTCTAACCATAAACGAATAGTATCTGCAGATGAATGCTGTGTCGTAAGGAGCCGAATCTATGGAGGATGGGATCCGTTAGTTACGGCGTTTCCGAAGAAGTACCAGGACCGTGGGTAAGGCAAGAACAAGGGAGTTACGCATAGACAGTTTGGTGGCATTGATCAAAACCCACCACGTTGAAAGTCATACCAGATAGCGATGGAATGACTTGTGATTATAATAGAACGGAGCAAATAGGATATCTTGGACCACAGAAGAAGAAAAGTACAAGGACTTACTTTAGACCAAATCAGAGGTATCCTCAAGGCAAGCCTTCTCCAGGATGGGCAGACTGCCGCAAGAACCCACGCAGAACAAGCATGCTCCTCAAAACTCCATAGAAAAATCTCTCGCAACAACTCCATCGGAAGTCTCCTGATAGGACTGAGGTAGGCGAGTGTCCTCGAAACTTGGTTCTCCAACGTCGTCCGCTGTCCCTCCAGTTCATTTATGGCCAATCTTGATTCCCGTACTAGCTGAGCAAGGGCAATCTCGGCTGCATCGATTTTTGACGTTATTTCCTCTACTGAGGCGCGTGTTGCCTCCAGTGACATACGCGCATTGGCAAGGGTCTCTTTGGTTGGAGGGTCCACGAAATTTGAAAATGACATTGGTGGCGTTGGTTCGTAGAATTAGGTGAAAGTTCAAGCTATAAAACAAGGGCGCTGATACTTCTCTAGCCCACATTTAAACTCCGTCAACTCCGATCCAACATAAAAAAAACCATTGTGAAATTTGAAAGTGGTCCTTGAATAACATGAAACGGCTGTGGGATTATTGTAATATTGGAAATAAAGCGCAAACGAACCTTTCTTCAAAACTTTTGTGTCGAATAATTATTCCAAGAGCACACTACAGTTGATATCAAAACTCCGCCTGAAACTTCGGCGTTTCAACCAGAAGACAACGTGTTGGAAAATAAGCCTCGCTGCAACCACGATGCTATTGACAAGCTGTGACCCGTCCATCATGACAAAATAGAGGGGGAAGGCGAGTGGACATGATGGAATGGAGCTTTATGTCCGTAATGATAACAACAATTGGTGGTTGTTGGGCTGAGGAATGGAAATGGTGAGATTCAAAAAGGTCCATTCTCTTGTTATTCAGCAAAACAGGGATCATTCGCCTTGATTCCCGAGAGAAAAAACATAAGCTAATCTTGTGACCTTCGTGGTGATGAGGTATTGGGTTTCGGGATCATTAATCATTGCCGAAAGCCGATAGCGAAAGACGAGGTCCTATTAGTAGAGCCAACCAAAGAGTTATAGGCAGCGCTAATGAGCCATGACGGTCTTGAATAAGAAGAGTGGTGGGATTGTGGCCTTATACTTGATAACAATCGTGCCGACCATCAATGTGGCAGCTGGTTGGATCAAGATCCAGAGTTGCTTAAAGATGAATTCTGCTGCTAGTACTTGGTTAACGAAGAATTTATTTCATTCACATGGAAGCGCCAACTGCCAGTCTCTTCAATTATCGAAACAAACGGTTAAATCTTTTATGTAAATTATTTTAATGAAACTTTAATCTCTTGTGTAAGCGGACTTAATTTCCCAGCGACTCGGACTCGCATTAGTTAATAAATAGGAGAGTTCCTAGGTAGAGACGCTTTTGGGCTACCCCAATCGTATTATAGGTATGAACCATGAAAGAAAAAGAAAGGACATCCATGAAAATGAAGGCAATCTTGCCATCTGTCGTCACTAAGTATAACGTCAATGTTCCAGGATATGTCGTAAGTAGAAGAGTGTTCCCTGAATCGAATCATAGGCCATATACACCCATTAGATCGATGGTTCAAGCACAGTATAGAACAGCCAACAAAATACCACCAAGCACCAGCAGAGGTTGATATGGCTGGGCTCGTCCAGCGGCGTTTAGGGAAAAACCAGTCGGCGTGTTTGCCTTCGTCGTGAGACTAGGGGATGTGGATGTTGATGAAACGGTTTGTTCTCTGATACTGTAAATTTCAATAAAGTTCAGTTCAATGTATGGACATGGGAGTTTATAGGGGGGCACTTACAGGAACTTGTTGACTTCTAACGACCATGGCCCGGACGCTGTTGGGTCAACACTGTCCGAACCATGTACCACCACAGTGAGATTTTGGTTAGGCGAGAGAAAAGCGCTGGAACTTGGAAAGTACGATTCGAAGTAGGTGCAATTATCAGTGGTGTAGGAATAGAACGTGCGTTGCGATTCGCCGTTGATGAATACTTCCCACATGGTGTTGTAGTTGACAACATTGAAATAGTAGTAGAAACCGAAAAGGTGGCCAGCTACCGGGGTCCATTAAGACGTGTGAGTTTTCTCTCGCCTGGGGGGGGAGAGGGGCCAGACGACATACATGAATATTGGAAGAGATACGTAAAAGAGGAACCCTGAGTAGAAGTGGTCTTGGAGGTAATCGAGGCCCCGCAAGATGATGTTTTTTGAGCCCAAGTCTGGCTCCAAGTTATGTTGACGTCGAGAACCGAAACTTCGACTATTTGTTCTCCAACTGTCTGAGTAGGACCTCCCACAAGTGTTGTGAAGGTCCTTGTTGCTGTTGAAGTCGTCAGGGGAGTTGTAAATGCTTTCAATGGATCTTTTAGTGGATTGTGAGATCTAAGGGATTATACACAAGCTCACGATTTGCAATGCTAGATGTACTAGTAAAAAAGTTCGTCGTCGTGAGTGTTCCCGGATCTGGGTAAATCGTGTTCGGATCCCCTGCTGGCCCTGAACAAACTTCTCCGTCTGGACAACATCCAATAATCCCATTGCTTGCGAGAACGCAGTAGGACCTATAACAAGATATACTCTAGAACCATTGAAACTTGGAGCCAAAAAAAAAAATTTACCCAGGATCACAGCAGTTACCATCTGCGAGAATGATACTCAGAACTCGGAAAGAAAAAAAAAGAAAGTTGGGACGAACCCCTGCAACAATTCCATCCTCCAGGACAACAACCTGTCGCTTCACATGTGAAGTACCCACCTGGGCAATAGGAGAAAGACTGGCGCGTGTTCAAGAGGCCTCGAATCACTGCACTTTTTTGAAATAGAGCACTATGCTTGGACGTTGGGTGGAGCGGATGCAGGCCGTTGGCAAACGACAGAGGCAAGAGCAGGAGCGTGCATGCCGCAAGCAACAGTACCCCAGTGAAACGTCGCATTCTTGGTGCCAGGGTGACTCTTTTGAGGTTGACATGAGGATGGATAGGCAGGCTTTATATACTGCCTCAAACCGAAAATTGCATCCCTGCAGGGCATTCTGACAAGATAAACATCTATTTGAATTAAACCCTGTACCATCGATTCTAATCATATGTGAGCGCTCTGCCGCCGTGAGGTCGGTAAATAATAAATACCTACTACGCGTTTGACCCCGCGGTCACGACTGGTCACGAGTCCTAGTATTTTCTATTTTTCTATTGATTGGTTGCAAGGTTGGTGACCTGTTTACCAAACAACACCTAAAAAGCCTGCCTGGGCTGCAGGAGATCTTTTACGATTCGTCTTGGCAGTGACGAAATGATGTTACCGGAAGCAGATTCAGATAGGATGACATTTTGTCTAGAATGTCAATACAATTCTGCACTAGAAGAGATATACTTACATGTTAACGGTCGACTTTGTCTTAACCATACCTGTGATAACCCATAAACGTTGCGTATAACCCATACTTTCACTGACTCCGTTCTCTGCCAAATGGACCATACTCTCCAATCCATACCTTTTTAGCGAACCATAAGTAACCCGTTCCTTATGTGACAAGTGAAGGCGATGCCTCGGGCAAAGGAACGGTCATTGATGCCATCAATTTTGGACGGAAGCGATGATCACCATATATATATATTCGGATTAAGACCCGAGTTCCGAATGATGTTACCCATTCAGCCGCCGAGCCCGAACTCAGAGTAGGAGTTCAAGTCCTCAACGGAAGGGCTGAGCCAACTCAAGGAAACAGTTAAAAAAAGAACGGAAGAGGAATCCGCCTGCTCGCACGACTACAAAAAAACAACAGAAGATCTGCTCGGAAGATGATCGATACATATCGGTGAAACTTTGAAGTCTGGCTTGATCAGGAAGCCGGTGAGGAAGCACCCTTGTTGACATTGATGGAGGTGAACAATCCCCGGTAACAGCCTGACCCAGTCACACTGTGTGACACAGCCATTGGTGTCACATTTACTGATACAGTTGCAGTTCCTTGAGTTATTGACTGTTTCCCTCCATTTTTTTTGCAAATTATACATAGTATAGTGTATATAATACAATAATCCTGAATATTACCCCTAAATAAATGAAATATTCTGGGAAAATTGCAATATTATGACCAAGATCTTATACATTCTGATGTCAATCATCCACATCCTCCCAATCCTGCTCATCATCTCAGCAATATGTCTCCCCAGTCTTACTAACCTCATCAAGGATGAGCTTACAAGTGCCAAAGAGGCCTAAGTGAAGGATATGAGGAACAAGGTAAGGGTATGGATATTCAGATCCTTCTAGGAATTGTCACAAGGAATTTTGTGTATTTTCAACAATTTTCTGCTTTGAGCCATGTAGCTCTTTTTTTTCTGAATTTTTTGCAATTTGTTTTATCAAAATCCGTTGAGAAATGACCTGGCTACACCTCCTGCATGGTGGCCCTGCTTCGTCAAATATGTCCAAATTAGGCAACTCAACTTGCTCACATCAATTATTGATCTACCATGGTGGGCCCACAGATTACTCATTTCTTCACCATTCTGGACAAATAAAATTGCAAAATGTAGAGAATGTTTAGATGTACATGTCCATGGGTCCAAACCCGGAAAATTTTATAGTTTACCCATGACAATCACCAGTGCATCTCTTGCTTCCACCTGTGCCTTCTTGGGCTATTATCTTCACAACAGATGGGATTTAGGATTATATTTGCAGAGATAAAATAATCTACTTGTATATGGCTTCAATTCTACGAGTTTAAAATTTTAATTACTGGCCCCTAATCATGTTAAAGTGCACATTTTGAGGGTCTATCTTGACATAGGGGGGACTAATTAAAATTTTGGACTTGTAGATCGATTTGAATTTAAATTCTAAGCAAAATCCTTCTGCAAATCATGCTCATAGGTGCTGTGGTTGAAGGGATAATGTCCAATCTCTTTGGAGCCTCATATTTGGCAGGCAATTGACATTCATTTCGCATTTTTGGGTCAAATATAATGTTTTTCCTGTAAGGAATATCTTAGGCATGTATAATTACTTCTTATTCTTAAATACAGCACAAATTATTTTGTATCTCAGAGGTGTGGAGAGCACAAATGCGATGTCTCAAGAATTTGGCTGTGTCACACTGTGTCACCACATGTGACCGGGTGTCACACATACTGAGGATTGTGCAACCCCATTGACAATGCTTCAGAACAGCCTCAGATTTACGAGCACGTGCACTCCCTCGCACTCCCAAAAGCAGGTATTACTTTTATCAGTTATATGGTTTTTGTGTTATGCGCGGACACGAGGGTGCGAGATATACTACTGTTGTTTACACGATTAGCAATAATATTGTGTTTACCCATTAGATAACTCCGCCATCCATAAAGATATGTGTGACTGTAACTCGTTAGTCACACTTGTCGCATATCATCATCTTATTATTCCTAACACTCCCCCTCAAACTGCGGATAGGCCAAGCTCGTTTGTATGCCGTGTATGTTTTTGTCTGAGCAGGGCTTTTGTAAGGATATCAGCAGTTTGCTCCGGATCACGACAATCTTTAACTTCAATCATCTGATCTTTGACCAAATCTCTTATCCAATGCCATCTAATGGCGATATGTTTGCTGCATTTATGAAACTGAGGATTTCTTGCCATGGCTATCGAGCCATCGTTGTCACCAAAAATTAAGGTTGGTTTCTCGTGTTCATTTTCAAATCCAAGTTCCTCATACAAATGCCTTAGCCACATAGCTTCTCAAGAGGCTTCGGACAAAGCTACATATTCAGCTTCTGTTGATGATAAGGCAATTGTTGTTTGTTTTATAGATCCCCATGTTACAGTGGCTCCTCCAGCTAGAAAAATATAGCCAGAAATGGATTTGTAATTGTCGTTGTTGGCATACGCAGCATCGGAAAATCTGAAGAGATTGGTTTCCAAGGTTTTCTTATAAGTGAGTCCAAGATCTATTGTACCTTTTAGATACCTAAGAATTCTTTTAGCGGCAGTGTAGTGCGCTAGACTCGGATTGGTGGTATAAGCTGCTAATTGATTTACTGCGAAAGCTATATCTGGCCACGTCGCAGTAGCAAGATACTGCAGTTTCCCTATCAGGACGGCAAATGAATTGCTACAGCCTACAGCTGCCATTTATTCCTTCCGGGTTAGGTGTTAGTTTGATGCTTGGATCAAGTGGAGTAGAAATGGGATTAGCATCTTGCATCCCTTCTATTTTCAGGATGGACAAGATATATTGTTTTTGAGCAATTTTTATAGAGTCTGGGTTTACTGTAAGTTCAATTCCAACAATTTTAGCTGGTTCTCCTAAATCCATTATAGGAAACATCATTTCGAGTTCCGCTTTGAGGTTCATCATTAATTCATCAGACAAAGTGATTAGGAGTAAATTGTCAACCCAGACTGTGATAATTTCAAGATTATTCCCATTTCTCCAAATGTATACGCAAGGGTCTGATTTTAAGTTTGTAAACCCTTTCTTTTTTAATTCTCAATCTAGCTTTTTATTCCATTCTTGGCCAGATTGCTTCAAACTATATAACATTTTTAATAATTGACATATCTTCCCTGATTTATCATCATATCCTTCCAGTTGTCGCATATAAACCATTTCTTGGAGCTCACCATTTAGGTATGCTCCTTTTACATCCATTTGTTGGATTTTCAAATTGTACTTCACGACTAAGGCCAGTATTACTCGAATTGTTTCAAGTCTTACTACTGGAGAAAAAGTATCTGTGAAGTCGAATCCAGGTCTCTGTGCACAACCTTTAGCCACTAACCGGGCTTTGTATTTTATAAGCTCTCCAAGTTTATTGTATTTCGAAAGGAATACCCATTTGTTCGCAATTGGAACTGCCTCCTTTGGATAATCAACCAATATCCGTTTAACAAGTTGTTCCAA
Source organism: Phlegmacium glaucopus (assembly GCA_015039465.1). Taxonomy (NCBI): domain Eukaryota; kingdom Fungi; phylum Basidiomycota; class Agaricomycetes; order Agaricales; family Cortinariaceae; genus Phlegmacium; species Phlegmacium glaucopus. Next base: position 19,383 of record MU130381.1, read on the forward strand.
CTCGTCATTAATAGCCTTTTTCCATTCAGGCCATTCTGTGGTTTTACAAGCTTCATCAATAGTTTTAGGATTGTCACTACCTATATGACTTTCAGCCATTATATTATAGACAATTTTGGATATGTTCGTTATTTCATTATCATTTTCTTCCTCATCAGGGAAGGGATTGTCGAGATATTTATAATCAACTGGAGCTTTTGCTCTTAACTTTCAAGGAGTCAAAGGTATGTTATTTTCTTCTTCTCTCTTCTGTTTTCGTGTGTTACTTCCCATCTCCCCCTCATGCGATACATCGGGTGAAGATTCTGGTTCAAGTATAAGTTCTTCTGGAGGAGTTTCTTTATTGGGAAGATTAAGGCAATGGAAGTCTCAAGAGACAAGTCCTCTTTGTGATTCTGGGCTATAATATAACACTGACTTTGAACCTTCTTGGCAGCCTACATAGAAAAATTGTTTCAAATGTGGCTGTAGTTTAGGGGGCTTTTGTTGTCCTTGAGAAAGGATCCACACTGGAGAACCAAATTCTCGAAGGTGAGAAATATTTGGTTTTCTTTTCTCCCATAATTCATAAGGGGTTTTAGTTGATAAGGATTTGTGGTATGCTCGATTACGCAAATACACTGCATGTGTGAAAGCATATTCCCATAAGAAGATTGGTAGATTTTGAGCATTAAGCATAGCTCTTGCAAGTTCAACAAGAGTGTGATTAAAACGCTCTGCAACTCTGTTTTGTGATGGGGAATAAGGTGCAGTAAATTGTATTTGTATACCTCGTTCCTTATGCCAGGTTATAAGATCGTGGTTGTTAAATTCCTTTCCACGGTCAACTTGTAGAGCTTTCGGTTTTGATCCTCAAGCTATTAGGTGGGTTAAATAATTTTTGACCTCTTGATTAGCTTGATCTTTATTTTTAAGGAACTCGACTCTTCCTCGTTTTGTTGAATCATCAACAAAACTACAGTAGTAAGAGTTTCCATTGATTGATGTAATAGAATAAGGTCCCCACAAATTGGTATGTGTTAGTTCTCCAGGCTCTGTTTTATGCTCTGAATTTTTGCCAAAAGGTTCTTGATTTTGTTTAGATTCTACACATGTGTGACAATTAGGTTTAGGAGTTTGTTCGTCAATGTGGAAACCTTCAACTAAATTTCTATCCAACATCTGTTGTAATGTCAAATATCCAATATGTCCTAATTGAAGATGCCACATCTCCCAGCTTTGAGCCAGTTCTCTGGCTAGATAAGTTTTTGGGGTTGAAAGAACTATTTTTGCTGTAACTCCATTCAGTTTTTGTGTATGCATGTTCATTTTATAAAGATTATTTGCAATCTTTTCATCTTTGGCAACATGTCTGCCATCTTTTGTGACAAGTGTTATATTACCCCCTCCTCCCATATAAGATCTGCCGGCGTTGTCCCAATGGCCTAGGGAGATCAAATTATGTTTGTTGTTCGGGATGTATAAAACATCCTTAAGTTTTAAAATAAAGTGATATCCATTGACGTCGGATTCCACTTCCACAATGCCACGTCCTTCGGCACATGTTTTTACATTACCAACACCACTTATAGATGTTGTATCCAGGGGTTGGAAATTAGTAAAATATTCTTTTGAATTCACAATATGTGAAGTTGTTGCAGTATCAGCAACCCAGTTATAATAAGAAAGATGTCCATCGATTGCATTTGTTGAGTTATATGTATCGTAATTGTAATCTTCGGTGTCATTGTTATCAACTTCACCAAAAATATTTTCACTAGTAACAAAAGTTATTTCTTCGTTACTATAAGTTATATCCCCACTCAAATTTCCCGCATTGGAAGAATTGTCATTATGGGCTAGCTGAGTATGTTCTGTCTTCTTTTTCTTTCCCTTTTCTTCTTGAGAATTATTGCAAGCTGGTCTTTTACCTTTCCCTTTTCGCCTACAGTCTTTGGCAATATGCCCAAACCAGCTGCATGCTCGGCATTTAATTTGGCCAAGCCATTTACAGTCTTCAGTTCGATGGCCAATCAGGTTACAATTACGACCTTGGTAATAGGACCGAAAAGACCAGACTGGACCACTTAGGACCAGTTTACATCGGTTTTTTTTTTGGTCCTAGGACTGGTCCTAACTGGTCTTAATCAGTCTGTAACTGGTCTTCTGCTGACAAATATATATTTTTGTATCAAAAGCGGTTGTTAGGTTTAATAGTAGCTTTCAAACATGAATTCAAAGTCCGCTTATTTTCATGATGGCAACTTTTAAGCTTTGTTCTCATGCTACCAATCAGTATTGGTGTGTGATAACATGATGTTACGATCCGTTATATGTTACTCCGGTCCAGCTCCATTGGAGTTGTCTCCGGTAGTCCGTACTCCATTCCAGTGCTTTCCCTTGTCTCCGGATTTACTCCTCCTACATCCAACTCCGAGACTTCTCCGTATCATTCCGGCTCTTCCGATGTTATTCCAAACTCATTTCCACATCTTCGTCACAGCCACTATTTCTTTGTCATCACTTTCCCACCATCAGTCAGCACACAAGCTATGGATTATTCACCCCAAGAATGCAGGACCTTCCGGGAGCAGTACGCAGCACTTATATTTATATTCTATATTTCAGTTGCTATTTCTTTTATTATTTAAGTACTCAAATCTTGTATGTTTTCCTCAGTTGGAATATTGACTTAGTTTCCCTCTCTTGGTCTTCCTCTAAGTTCTTTGCAACTTCCGGTTCTGCTCCGCTCCGTCTTACTCCGAAATCTAGGACACGAAGGTTCTGGGTAGCACAGCACATAAGCTGAGGCTAAGTCCTATCCTTTCTGTGACTCCGTTCCGTTACTCCGTCCGAAACTCTGGAACAGAGTTCTCGCACTTAACACATGACTATAGGATACTATAATTTAGTGTGACATGACTATGACACGCTATGGGAAATCCCCAGGTTTGCTAATGCAGACACACCAGACCGTCCACACGTGAAGTGTTTTCCTGATGAAGACTCTAGAATATTCCATCAATTCTTGTTATGTAATTGATGGAATATTCTAGCCAATGAACCCTTGAAGCCGTTTACACATACATATATAAAGGCCCTTACTTTCCCCCACTAGTCATTGCTAGTCATTGTTTAATTTACATAATTAGTTTAAAATGAAATGTATAATATGAATATTATGTAGGTTTATGAGTTTCCAGAGGTTTCCAGGTTTCCAGAGGTTTCCATAGACAGATTTTTTAAGAGGTTTCTGCAAAAAGGGACATAAGTTTCCAGATGTTAAGGTTTTCAAGGTTTTCTGAGGTTTCTGGAGGTTTTTGAGGTTGTGGAAACCTCAGAAACTTTTTGGACATCTTCCTGATGATCATGTTGACATTGAGAACCGAAACTTCAACTATTTGTTCTCTGACTAGGGCTGCGCACCGTCCGTATTATGGGTACGGCTGTCAAATGCTGTGTCCAAAATCAAAACGGCACAGGTGGCTCAAAAAACAGCTGTAAACGGGTATATACGGCCATTTTCTCATTGTCTGCAAAAATTTGAAATGTGCACACCATTTCTTGTATAATTTGGGACTATTTGGATGTATGAAGTGCTAATAACTCAAATTTTGAATGTGAGCATTGAATTGGGAGGTCAATAGGTGAAGAGATACCTCGTGGAGTTTTGATTAGCATTAGTCATTGCCCTTTTAAGTCAAATAAGACCAATTTGAGTCCAATTAAGGTTCAATTATTGCCATCTTGAACTGCTTAAGCACCTTCAGGGCCAACAAAAAAAATCTTTGGGCGTAATCAACAGGTAATTTTGAAGAAATAGTAGGATATGTGAAGTACCTGTATGACGGCCATAAATGGCCGTTGCCCAACAGGTAACAACGGGTGTTCACCAGGCTTCGATGGTATGGGTTTTACCTGTAAAAAGCTGTGTGTATACCTGTCGGTTTATGGTTATGGTGCGCAGCAAGGGGGCACCGGGATCAGAATCCTGGACCAGTGCCTGGTTAGTTAGTCCAGCCACAGGCCCCAAAAAAAAAAATTGTACCTGTCATTTTTCATCAGAATTTGAGCATCATTTTGATAAAGATGAGCTTTAACATACTGTAAATAACTATAATAGATAATGTCTACTATCTTGACAGTGGTTTGGATGTCTTGGAATAGTTTTGCGAGTGTGATGGCTGAATTGATTTGCCATGAGATCCATCTAAATTTAGAAATAATTGTGTAATATTTAAATAATTATGTAAAATTACCATATATAGACATATCTTGCTTATGTTAGTTAGTTAGTCCAGCCAAAAAGTTCTTAACAAAAAAATTGACACCAGGTCTTTTTTTCTGATCCCGGTGCCCCCTTGGTGCACAGCCCTATCTCTGACTGTCTGAGTAGGACCTCCCAAAAGTGTCATGAAGGTCATTGTAGGTGTCATGAAGGTCATTGTAGGTGTTGAAGTTGTTAGGGGAGTAGTAAATGCTTTCAAAGGATTTTTTAGTGAATTGTGAGATTCAAGGGATTATACTCAGGCTCACAATTTTCAACGCTGGATGTACTAGTAAAAAAGTTCGTCATCGTGAGTGTTCCCAGATCCGGGTCAATCGTGTTTAGAACTGTTGGATTCCTAGAATACGAAGCTCAGTTGTTTGCTAGGCAAATGACTGAGTGAGCTTGTATTGACTACATGGTTTATATATGAAATGAGCAGGCACATTCTGTTTGCGCCTGCTAATAGTTAGACTATGGATTAGCACAGGGTTTGTTATTGAAATGTTACTAACATTGAATTAATAACATACAAATGACACATTTATAACATATCTGACATGGGCTGGTCAAAAATCAGATGTTTTATATTGTCAGATATTTGAAATTTTCTTTGGGCCGAGCTCAATAGATACCGAATTTATTTATCAACATTTTGATTATTTTACTAGAGTTTTAACTGTCCTAAATCCCTACTTGGGAACATAGCTGCCCCATGTTATCAAAGGCTCAAGAACAAGCCCTGGTGAACATATGCAACCTATTCATTGACTCAGGGGAAGAAGTTGGCCTGTTGAATTTGCTTGACCTTGTTAATTCCACAATTAATGACCACAAGAGTCAAGAATGGAAGGCATGGACCAAGCATATGGATGAACTAAATGAATGTTGGAGGCACATACAAAAAGAGGGTGAAGATATACCATGGCCAAAGGTTCTTGTCTATTGCCTGTTGCATCGATTTGAAAACTGAAAGTAGAATATGATCTTAAAAGCCTCCAACGACACAATTGGAAGTGAACATGGCACATGGCCAAGAAAACCCTGTTCCTGTGCCATCAGGTGATTTGGCAGGCTCTTGTGTCAAGGTCAAGACGTCACCTCAAATATGGGAATACATTGAAGTTAGCAATTTAAAGAATGAAATAGAGAAAATTGTTTCCAAATGCAAGCTAGCGGAACAAGGTGATACTGGCGTTGGGCCTGCCCAACAGGAAACATCTATAAGCAGCACAAGAAAGGCAGCAGTAGCAGGCCCCGGAAAGCCCCATGATGCTCTGGTGGATGATCTCATTGTTGAGGTTGAAGAGCCTCACTGGAAACGGGGTGGTGAAATGCGGACTGTTGTGTACTGTGTTGGATGCCAGAAGAAATCTGTAGGGCAAAGCCCAAATCGGATTAAACAACATGGAAAGGATTGCAGCGTACATACTTTTAAAATCACCTTTGGAACTCTACTAAAGATTTGTGATTTTTGCAGGACTTGGCAACAAAGTTCCCAGAACTTTATGCTGAAATTGTCAAAGATTTGGCGCAATGAGCTCATTCAACTAAGCTTGGAAAGTTAGATGAGGCCCTGGCGTCCAAAGACATTGGGATGGAGTGTTAAGTTTAAAACAAAAGAGTCACGTCGGAGTTACTCCAGAACGGTGATACACTCATCAGAAAAAAATAACCTTGGCCTGGCTGGCTCTGGCTGCCCTGGCCAGCCCTGGCCAGCCCTGAACATCTTTGGCTAGGTTTAAAAATCTGAAAAAATGCTAACAAATCACAGAAATATTTATAGCACCCAATTCCAAAAAAAATAAACAATTACATAAGACAGATGCTGAGATATTAAAGATATTAAAATAATTTAATATCTTTAATATCTCAGCATCTGTCTTATGTAATTGTTTAATTTTTTTGGAATTGGGTGCTATAAATATTTCTGTGATTTGTTAGAATTTTTTCAGATTTTTAAACCTAGCCAAAGATGTTCAGGGCTGGCCAGGGCAGGCCAGGGCAGCCAGAGCCAGCCAGGCCAAGGTTATTTTTTTCTGATGCTGTCAGTATGCTAGGTGCTGTACTAACTGAGGTGTGATGCAGCTTGGGGCTTTGGTGGCCTAAACACTGAGTCAAGTATATGCAGAAAGGTTCCAACTAAGGTCGGGCAACGAGATATGAGACGAGTGAAATGGAGAGCGACAAAATGACTAAAGGGCGACAAAGTAACAAAGGGGCAACACAGTGACAAAGGGGCGATGCAGTGATGAAGTATAGTTGCTGTATGGGCGACTTGCAGTAAAAACGCAATGAAACGAAGGTGAACGACGAGAGAGACAATGACAAGACTTAATTCTATACTCTGGGGAGAGAGGCGAATACTTTCTTATTGTCCTTTGTAACTAAGTTACATGGGTTTTTTATAGTAGAGGTGATTAGAATAAATGGGGAAATGAAGCACAAGGTGTGTGGAGTAAATAGCATCAAAAAGCATAAGGAGTTAAGTGAGAAAATACAAAAAGTCGCACCATAAGATAAAAGGAGCATGGAGAATAACTGGTAGCTAGGTAACAGTAAAATGATGCGAACATGATTTTGGCACGGTGATAGGATCCATATAGCCTCTAGGTTCGTAAACAGGTTATTTTCGAGGTTTGACAACTTCGCAGTATATGCGGATACCTCGCGGGTACCAGTTTCGTTCGCACCTTCATTCGCGGTTCTCGCACATCCTTCGCACCTCGCACAACATACTATAATCCTCACATAACCTTCGCACATCACTCCTACGACCTTTGTAACTATCCAACGCACCCTCGGTCCTCTTCGCACTTCATACTTCGACGTATCTTCAGCTTTCTCTATCAATACTGGACTTAACCATTTCTTTCCTTCACAACCACATCTTCACACAGCTTCTCTTTAATCTCGCGGTCTTTCACGGCTCGCATACGCATCCCTTTCACTGGTTTGATCATGGTCCATGTTGTTTTCAACTTACTTTCTTTTAACTTTCCATATATATTATTATTTTATCATCTCCTTCGAAACAGGAGGTCATTCAACTGACCTCCTTACTCATCACTTTTATTATTATTCTATCTCCTATTTCTTTGTTACCAAACTACTGGGCCCATGTGACTTCGCATTAGCTCAATTTTTACATTACTGTTTCGCATATCCGCACCTGGCTAGCTTGTTACTCTTGTATTAAGTACCTGTAGCAAGTAGGAGAAAAAGTGAACAAGAGACAGCCAGAGTTTTGATCCCATAAACTTTGCAGCAACGTTCTAAGTCAATAGTCTCATCCTTCAAGCTACTTCGCAAACCGCGTTATCATTCGCAAACTTCGCTATCCTCGCAGTCTACTCATCTTGCGTATTCCAATACCGCGGACTTCTCTTTAAATTCTATCAAGGAAATCTACATTAACCCCTCTGAACTATGTTACTACTTGCGGTCTGATCCCACTGCAGGTACATCAACGGTGAGGGGATGCATAAAAGTAGGAATGATAGGAAATCAAAAGAAGCAAAGTGATGCGCAGCATGGGCGACTTTTAGGAAAATGGGTAATGATGAAGATGGTGAACCGGGTGGAAAGGGCAATGTAGCAACAAGAGGGGTGATGTAGGACTGAAAGGTGTGACATAGTGACAATGGCAATGTGGCAATGAGAGGGGCGATATGGCGACTAGAGGGGTGACATGGCGACTAGAGGGGCGACGTTGATAGGACCCAGGAGACGTCTAGGGATGTAAACGCACCATTTTCGCGGTTTCACAACCTTTGCAGTATACTCGCGGATGCTCACATATCATTGCGGATACTTGCAGATCATCGCAGGTCATTGCAGATCATTGCAGGTCATTGCAGGTCATTGCAGATCATTGCAGGTCATCGCACATACTCGCACATACTCGCAGGTCATTGCAGAACACTTGCAGATCATCGCAGACACTTGCAGTCATCACCAATATTCGCATTATCATTTGCAGTTGCCAGCTGTTCTTGCAATCATTAAACACGACTCAAACAATCACTCAGGTGACTGTATTACTCATCACCTTTATTTTTAT
>MU130381.1:27791-47994 GCA_015039465.1 Phlegmacium glaucopus
CACTTAGCTATTGCTAGTTACTATATTATTAGCAGTAGCAAGTAGGGTAACAAGGGAGGGGGAGAGACGAAATTACCACAGTTTTGATCCCACCTTTGGAACATCGTACTAAGCTACTCTTGCACTCCTTCAAAATCATCCTGCACACTTCGCTTTTTCTGCGCATTATCTCGCACTTTAAAGCGAACCTTCGCACCTCATAAAACCTCACCATCACCTACTGAAGAGAACTACATCAACCCCACGAACTACGTACTACTTGCGGTCTGTCCCCACCGCAGGTACATCAACGTAGCGATGAGAGGGGGCAACATAGCGACTAATGGGGATGCAGCGACGAAAGAGCAATTCCAGTTGGTAGAGCATAGCCATGTTCATCAATGGAACCAGAACAAGTAATCAGAAAGGACGTTGGCCTCAGCATGTGTGCTGTGCCGCCCAGCTCCTATAGTGTCCTAATTTTGGAACCGGAAGAAGAAGGAATAAGATGGAAGACCTCAGTGACTTAGAGGAGGAACAAGAGGAGGAAACAAAGTTGATATTTGAACTAAGGAAAAACATACAAGTTTTGAGTACTTAAATATAAAAAGAATAGCAACCGAGATATAGAATATAAATATAAGTGCTGCGTTCTGCTCCCGGTAAGGTCCTGCATTCTTGGGTGAATAATCCATGGTGGGTATGCTGACTGATGGTGGGAAGGGTGATGACAAAGAATAGTGGTAGTGGTGAAGAAGTGGTAATGGGTTTGGAGTATAGACGGAGGAACCGGAATGACATGGAAAAGTCTCGGAGTTGAACATAGGAAGAGTAGTTTGGGATATAAGGGAAGGCACTGTATGGAGTACGGACTACCGGAGACAGCTCCGACGGAGCCGGACCGGAGTAACGTATGACAGAATGTAACAGTACCTCCCTGTCAAGGCCAAGACCCTCGAGGCCACGTGATGGTCCGTGCGAGGTTGGTGTGGTATAAAGACCGTCGGAGACTGATGGTGACTCTTCACCTCGGTTAACTACCTAAAACCCCCATCCTCTAAACAAAAAATGCTATGAACTCCAACAACAGAGCTGGCCCCTCCCTGCCTCCTGCTTCGCAACAAGCTAGGCTCGAAGAAGCACGGGAGCATCGACAGAAAGAGCGGGAGGAGGAGGAGAAGCGGGAAGAAGCCGAGATTGAGGAGGCTCGGAGGCTGGAGGAGGAGGAGGAGCGACTGAGGGCAGAAGTGGAGATGCAATGGGTAGAAGCGGAGAGGCAATGGGTAGAGGCAGAGAGGAGGAGAAGAGAGGAAGAGCAGCGGAAGCTGCAGGAGGTGCAACGGATGCAGCAAGAGGAGCAGAAGAAGAGGAAAGCGGAGGCCATCACGGTAGACGACGACGAAGAAGAAGAAGAAGAAGAAGAAGAAGAAAATGGAATGGAGCCGGGGCCGAGTGCCCCGAAGAAAAGAAAAACAAACGAAAAAGTAAGTGGTTCAAAAAATAGAAATGGAATAAGACTAACAGAAATAACATAGGAGGTCTTTAAGACCAAAACAAAGAAAAACCCGGCATGCAGCCAGTGCACAGATGCACACGAGGTGTGCTACGAGAAGAGCAGCGGACCAGGGTGCTGGCGCTGCTATGTAAGAAAAATTGCATGCAGCTTGGTCGGAGCGAAACGGAAGACAAAAGAATGGACAGAAGAATGAAGTGGAAGGGCAGACAAGGGAAAGGGAAAGGAGGTAGTGCCAGTGGCGGAAGGGATGGAGATGTTGATGGGAGGGTTGGAAATGATAGGTGGGTTGTTGCGGAAGCTGGTGGAGACGCAGGAGCAGATGAGGTTGGGGATGGAGGTGTGGATGAGGCGAGAGGCAGAAAAGGAGAAACAGGAGATAGAAAAGGAGAAATGGGAAGAAGCAAGGAGAGAAGAGGAGAGAAAACGGAAGGAGGTGACAAAAATGGAGAAGGGGGTGGAAATGGAGATGCAAGAGGAGATGGAAGATGAGGATTCAGATGACGGGGAAGACGAGGAGGTGGAAGAAGGATTGGAAGCAGAGACGGAGAGGGTGGAAGGAGTGGAGGAAGAAAGGATGGAAGGAGTAGAAAAAACAAAAGAGTAGAATAAAAAATAAGTTGTATATATATTTTTTTTGTTATTTCTTTTTTTGTTTTGTTTTGATAAGAATAGTATTTTCTTGAACTTTGTTTTGTGAAACAGAAGAGTAAGATAATGGAACGGGGGAGAACAGAAAAGACATGGAAAGGAACAGAAAAAGCAAGGAAAGAGACGGAAAAAGGAATCAAGAGAGTGGAAGAGGTCCGGGTTTAGCTGGATAACTCTGGTGGAAATCAGCAACAAGTTCGGACACGTGTCCTAATTCATTAGCTGGTAACCAGGAAGTTTCTCCGTCGGTACCTTCATAGCCAGACCACTTGACTAGGTACAGAAGTTTGCATACATGTTGTCTGTTATCCAATTTAGAGTCCAAAATTTTGGAGACCTCAAATTCCTGCTCTCTGTCAATGACGACCAGAGGAGGCGGAGGTTGAGTACGATCGAGAATAGTGTTTGGAACGGAGGGCTCTAGCATGGAAACATGGAAGACGGTATAAATTGTTGTTGTTGTTGTATATAAACACCAACCAGAGAGCAGTGGACCAGACCTTAGGTCAAGAGACTCCCTGTCGTTCGTTTAGGGAAGGTATAACCTTGACTTTTAACACACAGAGGTAAGGGGAAAGAATAGAGAAGAGAAGGAGGAGGATGAAGGTCTTGGAAGATGAATGAGGTATAAGACGAGGATGAGGATGAGCAAGAGAGAGTCTTCAGTAAGACTATAGCGGTTGAGGGATAGGGGATAGATTGACAGTAAGGGGCAAGAAAAGCGAACTTAAGGGAGGAATTCACTGGAATTCCACTGAGATGATGAAAGTGGGGGGTAAGAATGAATTGAACTGAACTACCTATCCTGGTACAAAAGAGCAGTATTTATACCCTAAGGATGAGGCTATGTAAAACAATAAAAAGAAACAAAGTACGCGCTGTCAAAGGAAGAAAGATAAAGAGAGGACAGCTGCGAGAAGAAAAGAACAATGGAAAAGAAAAAGGAACAATAAAAAAATCTGTAAAGTGTCAAAGTGCGAGAGAAAAGAAAAGAAGGCAGTGTACATAGTCCAATAGCAAAAATATATCGACTCCATAGGCGTGTGGTCATGTCAAAATATGAAAGGTCCTGAGTCAACACTTGAAAGGCGCAGCCTTGTTCCCGAGAAAACACTACTTGCCCATGGGCCCATGTCGCGCAGCCTTGATAACACTTGACACACTGCGAGAATAATCCTCTGCTGCTGATTCATCTGCAATTCCTGCTTAGTCGTGATCCTCCTGGACTTCCTAAATTGTCATAAAGAGGGTGGGAAGGCTTCAGGTACCGCGTGAATGATGGTTTTGGCAGTGAATGATAAGATGAGAGGTAGATGAGTGAGGATAGGGGACTGAGTGAGATCCAGGAGCGAGGTATGGCAAGATAGATAGCTGAGGAGAAGACTTGTGGGTCCATAGCCACAACAACGATGACAAAGCCTTTGACATAATGGGAGATGTAGCTGATGCATCCATAAACGGGCCGTTCTTGAAATGATGGGCCATGAATGCGATCAAACACGAGCCGATGACCGATGCGAATAGTAGATTGATCGCTTTGTTGTATCACTAGCCAAGGGACAAACGGATGGTAGATGTTAAGGAGCATGTCAATAGTGTAAATGATAGACAACATAATGGAAGACATTAAAGATATGATGAGCGATGAGGATGTTATCGTTGAACGAATGGTTTTGTTGACCAGGAACGCGATTCAGGGCCGCTTCCAAAATAGGTAAGCAAATTCAAAGTCCGCTTATTTTCATGATGGCGACTTTTAAGCTTTCTTCTCATGCTACCAATCAGTATTGGTGCGCGACAACGGGATGGATGGCACGCATGTTGTTGGGAAGACAAAGGGTCCAGGACAAAGGACCTGCCTGAGCAATAATCTCATATGGACCAAGATACTTCTCGGAGAGTTTCTTTGAAGGTCTGGTTGTACGGAAGAATTGTGCTTTGACAAAGGCTCAATCTCCAACCTTGAAGTCCAGAGGAGGAATCCGACACTTGTCCGCAGAACATTGGTATTGTTCCTGAGAAGTAAGGATAGCTTTTTGCGAGTTCCTCGTGGAGTTCATTAAGGTCCGTAATGTACTTGTGAGCACAAGAGGAGATGAGGTCGTACTCCAGATGGATAGTGATAGCCGGATTGTAACCTTTGTTGGCAAAGAACAGAGATACACCGGTAGTCGCACTCAGAGTATTGTTGTAGGAGAATTCCGCTAACGGGAGAAGTGAACTCCAGTTGTCTTGCTGATAGTTGCAGTAGATGCGGATGTATTGTTCCAAGGTTTGGTTGACGCGTTCCGTTTGTCCATCACCTTCCGGGTGGTATCCGGAGGTGAAGTGCAACTTCATGTCAAGGGCTTTTCCAAGGGATCTGAAGAAGTGAGATACAAACTCGGAACCACAATCGGAAGTTACATGGGACGGAACACCGTGCTTGGAAAACACATGGATGACAAATAGTTCAGCAAGTTGAGCGGAAGTGATGGATGAAAATGGATTGTTTTGTGAAACGGTCTACTATGACCAAGACCACGGTGAAACCTTCGGAGTCCGGAAGGTGTTCAATGAAATCCATGGAGATGGAGTCCCAAGGACGGGATGGAACAGGGAGCTGTCGGAGTAAGCCATATGGTTTATGACATTTGGCTTTGGACCAAGAACAGGTGGTGCAAGTCCTACAATAGTCAGTGACAAAAACACAAACACTGGGCCAAGTATACTCTCGACGGATAACTGCAAGAGTCCTATTGACACCAAAATGTCCGGAAACAGGATGGTCATGATAATAATGAAGGACACAGGGCCAAAGATCTCCAAAATCTGGAACATAGATCTGTTGATCAATCCGGATGAATCCAGAAGAGTCCTTAGACCATCTAGCATACTTCAGATTGTCTAGATCCGATAAGTAGGACTGTGCAAGGGAATCCGTGGAAAGAGTGGAAAGAATCCCCTTGTTGAGCTCTTCGACGTCCATGGTAAAGATACCACGGAGTACAGTGGGAAGTAATGAAGTAGCTCAGAGAGAAGCGGAAAGTTGTTCAGAAGAAAAGATAGGTTTAAAATTGTGTGGATTGACTTCACTGTAATCTTTCCCTCCCTCCTTTAGATAGAGGTCAGGACGATGAGTCAGCACGTCCAGTTTTGTTCCAAGCCAGCCTGGGTGAAATCGAATAACCATGTTGAAAGCGGAAAGGTACTCCGACCACCGGGCTTGACACCGGGATAAGATTTTGGTGGTCAAGAAATACTCTAGATTCTTATGGTCAGTAACCACATCAATTGGGAAACTAGCACCTTCAAGGTAGTGATGCCAAGCTTTAAAAGCTTCAAAAATGGCGAGCAACTCCTTGTCGTGAACATCGTATTTCAATTCTGCACCGGAAAAGGTACGAGAGCGATACACGATGGGATGGATTTCTCCATCGGAATCACAGATGGAAAGGATAGCTGCTAAAGCGTAGTCGGATGCGTCAGTTTCCACAATGATAGGACAGTTAGGCTTCCAGTGTGTCAACACTGGAGTGGAAATAAAGCCTCCTTGAGAGTTTTAAAAGCAAGGCGACAACTGTCATCAAAAACCCACGGAATATTTTTCCAGGTGAGACAAGTCAATGGAACCACAATATCAGAATAGTTGTGGATGAAATGCCTGTAAAAATTAGCAAAACTGAGGAAGGACTGGACATCTTTGACTTTCCGAGGTTCCGGCCAGTCTTGAATGACTTGGACTTTCGCCGGATCCATAGAAAGGCCATCAGGACCGATCATGTGACCCAGGTACTCGACGGAATCGGAGTGGAAAACACATTTCTTACCATTAGCAAAGAGATTATTATCTCGAAGCCGTCAGAGGACTTCGGAGACATGTTTGATGTGATCTTTTTTGTTGATGGAGAAAATGAGGATGTCGTCCAGATAGATGATTACAAACACATCTAAAAGGTCAGCAAAAATAGTGTTAAGGAATCTGTGAAAACCGCCAGGGGCGTTGGTAAGTCCGAACAGCATGACGAGCCACTCAACAGAGCTGTAGCAGGTACAGAAAGCAGTCTTCCACTCATCTCCGGCAGCAATCTGGACAAGATGGTAGGCATGCTTTAAGTCAATTTTAGTAAAGATCCTGGATTTGCGGGGAGCATGAAGTAAATCGGAAACAAGAGGTAAAGGATACTTGTCTTTCCGAGTGATGGCATTGAGTTTTTGGAAATCAACGCAAAGCCATAAAGACCCGTCCTTCTTCTTGATAAACAGGACGGGTGCTCTGAAAGGAGACTTTGATGGATGGATGAAACCCATGTTTAGGTGCTTGTCAATGAACTCTCGGAGCATACCCAACTCGGATTTGGAAAGCGGATAAATCGGACCCAAAGGGGGTTTTGCGGACTCATCAATTTCGATTTTTAAGTCATACTCTCAATGAGCCGCTAGAGTGTTAGCTTTACCCTTTGAAAAGACGTCCAAAAATTTGTGGTATATCTCCGGAACACCCTCCAAGTCAGAATTGGAAGATGTGGAGGAGGCTGCCGTGGAACGGCTAGCAGCCTCGACCGGATCATGAATGGAAATGGAAAAACATTGGGCTCCTTTGGAACAAATGGACCTCATGAAAGCTGCAGCAGACACTAAGGCAATTTTAGGAGCGGTCAGTGGTTTCGGAACAAACAGATTATCAGGAAGAGGTTCCGGAATAGAAGGTATTTCAACCTTTGTCTTCGCAGAAACTGTATCAGACATGGTAATGTCAGATACCAGAATGGGTGCCTCGGTGGAAACAGAAACGGGAACTGGAAGGATAACTATATGGTCTCAGAAAGTCACACTGCTATCGACCCAGTCAATCAACGGATTATGTTGGGTGAGCCAGTCAAGCCTGAGTACAGCAGGAAAATCAGAATCCAGCTTGGTTAATAAAAACTGGATTTTGTGGACAGAACCACAAGAGAAATGAACGGAAACAATGGTAGCATGCGTGATCATGCCTGGAGAAGAACCATCAATAAGACGGAGAGTCATAGGAGTAATAGGAAAAATAGGAAAATCATTGGACTTCATGTAATGCTCGTCCATGAAACAGTGAGTGGAACCACTGTCAATGAAAGCGGAAAAATTGACATTCGGAAATTGAAGACAAAGAAGAGAAACAAAAACTGCTCGGGTATCTGGAGAGATTATTGCATTTAGAACTGCAACAAGTTCAGCACAGGGGCTCTCACAATTCACCATCTGTGCTGAGTCCAGTGAATTGCTTAGTCTTTTTTCTTCTCTGAACTGGAGTCCTTTGGCTTAGCCGGAACAGACTTGGAAGCAGAATCAGAAACGGTGATAGGACTGAAAGTTGAATACCTATGGATTATTCAATTTTTCATAATATTATTCTTCAATTGAATCAACAAGATCAATAACCCAACCATGAATTAATCTACAAATTGATACTGTAAGGGTCAAAAGTGTTGACTACACTTGTTGATTAAACTGGAAATTGCAAAGTTTTAAATGTTAAAGCAGCAGATAACTATGATCTGAATTGATCTATTTATCATACTGTTAAATAACACTACAAAAAGTTCAGACTCTAACCATACAAAATCCATAATGGTCAAATGAACTACTTGCAATCTAAAGTAACTATCAAAGTCTACAACTATGAAGGATTGTTATACAAGTCCTAAGGATAACATCAGTAAGTAAAATATCAATAAAAGGTCCTACATTAATGAAGCATGTGATAGCATGTGACATCATGTGACATTTGTCACATTTTGTCACATTATGAAACATATGACATCATAAAACAGTGCTCAGTCATCTAGAAACAAGACATGACATCATAAAACAATGCTCAGTCATCTAGAAACAAGACATGACATCATAAAACAATGCTCAGTCATTTAGAAACAAGACATGACATCATAAAACAATGCTCAGTCATTTAGAAACAAGACATGACATCATAAAACAATGCTCAGTCATCTAGAAACAAGACATGACATCATAAAACAAGACCTGACATCATAAAACAAGGATTTATCATCCAAAAACAAGACATGACATCATAAAATAGCATCAGTAATCATAAAACATAGACATCACATCACAGACTCTTACCTAATTTTGTTTCTCATTTATGTATAAAAGTAGCTAGAAAGCACCAGTAAAATTAGTGAATTTGCACTCTTCCTTTCTTTCCCAAGTTTCAGCGCTCTGAATTGGCACAAGTTAGATTGGAATTACAAGTGGACTCATCCTACTTCACTCAGTTCAAAGAATATTAAATCCTAAAGGGACTTGTCTTTGTTCTGTTTAAACAAAGAATATTAAATCCTATAGGGACTTGTCTTTGGAGTTGGAATATTAAATCCTTTGTCAGAGTCTGAGGATTTTTAATCCTTGTACTAGTAAAGCTGTTGTGAATTTGCACTCTTCCTTTCTTTCCCAAGTTTCAGCGCTCTGAATTGGCACAAGTTAGAATTGGAATTACAAGTGGACTTGCTTTGCTTCACTCAGTTCAAAGGGTATTAAATCCTAAAGGGGCTTACCTTTGTTCTGTGTAAACCAAGAATATTAAATCCTTTAGGGACTTGTCTTGGAAGCAAGGATATTAAATCCTTTGTCAGAGTCTGAGGAGAAATCCTTGTACTATAAAGCTGTCTCACAGTCTGCCTCAGGGACTTTAAATCATTTGTTGTGGATAGTCAAAGAATATTAAACCCTAAAGGGGCTTGTCTTTGTACTACCAAAATTGGTTATCATATAGACAAAGGATATTAAATCCTATAGGGACTTGCCTTTGTTCTATCAAAAAGCACTATATAATAGTCTAAGAAATTGGACTATAAACTTGTTATCAGAATCATAGTCTAGAGAAATTTGGACTTTAAACTTGAATCATAGTCTAGAACAATTTGGACTTTTAAAGTGTATTGTTGTTTTATTCAAGAGTATACTGGTTATACTTTCAAGGATTGTCTTTTTTGTGCAAGCCGGGAGTTTGTTGTTCCTTACTGTTATTTGTTTCTGGGTTTGTTGTAGTCAAATTCCTGAGCACTGTAATCCTTTGATTTGCTTGCAATTTGTTTTTGTAATGACATCAATGGTTTAGGCTCAGTTTTTAGTGGAGTTTGTCTTGGCAAGGTTACATTCAGGAACGCGATGTCCCTTTTATGCCACAACAAAGTCTAAGTTTATTGTGCATGTTGGTGTTTCCTTTCTTGTTTGGTCAGTCTAACTCTTGAGTCCAGCTTGCCTTCTAGATTAGGTTTAGGAGGAGTGGAAGTGGAAGTCTTACCGGAGTCTGCAGGCTTAGCGGATTTTTGATCCGAAGGCCGAGACTGTTTTCCGGAACTGGAAGAAGGGTTGGAAGAAGAGGGTACGGAGGAGGATGAAGAAGGAGTAGAACCCTTCAGAGGGTTTTGGTGTTGCTGCGGAGCGGATTCCCGAGAATGTTCTTGCATACGTTCCCAGTAGCGAGCATCGGCATTTTGAGCTTTTTGACGCATCGCGGTTAAGGACTGGGGCTTGCCATCACCTTTGGTAATTTCATCCTTGAGTCGGGAAGGTAAACCTTCGTAAAACCTATACCTAAGAGCAGGCTCGCCCCAAGTACAGCGGACTGCCAAGGAGTTGAACCGGACTAAGTAATCGGAGATACATTGGCCATCCTTCATTCGGAGATTGGTGAGTTCGTGTTCTACATTGGCGGACTCATCATAAGGACCGAAGTTGGACTGAAGTTTGCTGACAAAGAGATCCCAATTTTCAACCCAAGACAGAGGCTTGCCAGTGAGACTGGAAATTCCAGGTTAGAACCATTCCTGAGCAACGTCCCAGAGATAGGACAAAGCAAATGTTACTCGCTTGGAGTCATCTCGGAATGTGTCGGAAGAGCTCCGGAAGTAGAGCTTGCACTGGAAAAGAAAAGCTTTTAGTTTCTTAGGATCCTTACCCATGAAGGGTTCGGGCTCTCTAAGTCTGCCAGCCAAATCGGACTTGGCTGAAGATTTCCCGAGGGAATTTAAAGCGGAAACAAGTTCATTGATATGAATAGATGGAGACTCAACTTCATCCGTAGCAATCCGAGGTTTGTCGATAAGACTAGCCTCTTTGACTGCATCGGGAATGGGAGTCTGCCTGGTAGGAGTGTTTTTGTGGGACATATTTTCTTGTATCGGTAATTGAGTTTTGGAAGTTTTGGAACGAGTTAGCATAGGAGTGGGTGAGAAGTTTGAATATACTGTTAAGTTTAAAACAAAAGAGTCACATTGGAGTTACTCTGGAACAAGTAATTGGAAAGGATGTTGGCCTCAGCATGTGTGCTGTGCCGCCCAGCTCCTATAGTGTCCTGATTTCGGAACTGGAAGAAGAAGGAATAAGATGGAAGACCTCAGTGACTTAGAGGACAAACAAGAGGAGGAAACTAAGTTGATATTTGAACTGAGGAAAAACATACAAGTTTTGAGTACTTAAATATAAAAGGAATAGCAACCGAGATATAGAATATAAATATAAGTGCTGCGTTCTGCTCCCGGTAAGGTCCTGCATTCTTGGGGTGAATAATCCATGGTTGGTATGCTGACTGATGGTGGGAAGGGTGATGACAAAGAATAGTGGTAGTGGTGAAGAAGTGGTAATGGGTTTGGAGTATAGATGGAGGAACTGGAATGACATGGAAAGGTCTCGGAGTTGAACATAGGAAGAGTAGTTCGGGATATAAGGGAAGGCACTGTACGGAGTACGGACTACCGGAGACAGCTCCAACAGAGCCAGACCGGAGTAACATATGACGGAATGTAACATGGAGTCCAGTTCAGAGTTGCAGACATCTTCATCGTCGAATAAGAATTTGAACCAAGGCACAATTTTCACATATATGAATTGGGCAAAGATGACAGAACAACAGAAAATGAAGCTCGAATGGCTCATGTTTCGCATGTTTATTTGCTGTGGTTTGCCCTGGGCTTTGATGGATAGTGATTTTTTTAGTGCTTTCATATTCACCTTATGTCCAGTGTTTGTTGTCCCAGATCAATCAGCATTTTTCCCAAAGCACCTTGCTCAAGAGGTTGTTGCCTGGGGAGAGGCTTTCAAAAAATTTATTGGCAACAAACACCACCTCACCTTGTCATTTGATGGGTGGAGTACCCGTGCTCGTGATGAAGTTTATACATTTCATACCACCACTCCTAAGCAATGCTCGTTCTTCACTCATGGCCATGTGTTTAAGGGTATATCAGTAACAGGAGAAGCACTTCTCAGTGTCATCATCAAGGTACAAGTTTAATTCAATTTATTTACCTTTGCAGAATGCTGAGAGTTTTCATTTTATATTTTTGCTTTATATGACTCCACAAAATATAGCGCTATTGCTGGAGATGGAGGTCCCAATGTACAATCTGCCAAAATCAAGGCCAATAAACAGTTTCCATGGATTCTCAATATATATGATCCATGTCACAATCTAAGCTTGTTTATAAAAGACGTTGGGAAGCTGTTTAAGGAGGTGTGTCCGAATTTTAAATAAAAAAAACATTCAGACTTATCAACAAAACCATTTTAGATGCTTCCAATTGTCTCTGGCATCGCAAACTATTTCGGAAAGTCAAATTATGGAACTCACAATCTGGACAAAGAATGTAAACAGCAAGGCGTGGCACAGGGTATCAAGTCTCATTCCGAAACCCACTTCTCATCAAGTTACTATCAAGTTGTGTCAGTAAATTCCCGCATGAACGTGATCAATACATGTGTGTGTTCTGGTAAATTAAAGTTTGATACCACAGCGGTAAGTTTAAATCAAAATTATGACTATGTGGAATATTTTGTTAATGCCCATTGCCCAATAGACTAAGAAGCTTCTTCCATATATTGAGGATGGGGGCTGTCACTGGAGTTTCATGAGCCAGATGACAGGCTTTATTCAACTTCTAGCCGCAGGCGCTAATGGCCTTCTTATGCTTGAGGGGCAAAACTCTAATTGTGCAGATGTTTTTTATGTCTGGATCTGTATTGCATACCAGCTAGAAAAAGTTCTTGCCAATCCTTCTATTGGTGTCTCATGCTTTCGACCTTCAGTTATTAAAGCCTATAATCATTGCTTCAACCAAATGATGACAGAATCATCTCATAGCATATTTCTCCTTGCTTACTATCTACATCCTCGTAAGTACTACAACCTATTTAACAATTATTCCCACTTATATACCGTTTCTTGAAGTTTACCAACATAATGGTGGCCTACATCTCTCTCTGCCAACACAGGTTGGGGGTCGGGAACTAAAGATGCATCAGTATCCAGCACTGTTTTGCACTTTGCTTACATCTGTTCTCAAGATTCTCAAAGCAGAACAGCTTCACTTTAAGAAATCTGGTTGGGAGGTTGTTCCTCATGTTGGAATATTCTAGAACTATTGCGTGCTAGTCGCGCCATATTGCATCATAATTGCGTAGTTGGTACACTGACCAATAGTGGTATTCTCTCAATGTTTGTACATACAGTATTTTACTCTGTGTTGGTGTTTGGAAGTCCAGTTGCAGGACTGGAAAAAGACTGCAAAAAGACCAGACCAGACTGCAAAAGACTGGACCAGCAGTCCGGTTTTTGGTTTTTGAGAATCAAAGACTGGTAAAAGACCGGTCTTCGGTCCTAGGGAGGACTTTACACTCCCCCACATTGTCCGGCCAGAATTCCGCTGGACTCCAGAAAAGTCCAGTCAGAGTCCGGTCAGAGTCCGGTGGAAGTCCGGTGGAAGTCCGGTGGAAGTACAAAACATGCCTGTATCCCCTCCTAACCTAAGAACACGCTACCGCGCAGACAGAAAATATCCCCATCCCTAAATATTAATCCTAAGCCCTAAATCTAAATATAACCCTAAGCCTAACCTCTAAATCTAAATATAACCCTAAATTCTATCAAAAGTCCGGCGGATGTCCGGTGGAAGTCCGGCGGACTGTGACCAGACATACAGTCCAGGCATTTTTCTACTTTCACCGGACTCTCACCGGACTCTCACCGGACTCTCACCGGACTTTTACCAGAATTTTAGTGGAGTCCGCCAGACTCCGGCCGGACAACGTGGGGGACTGTAAAGTACACGTCCTAGGACCGGTCTGAACCAGTAGTTTTGTAGCCCTTATTTTTTTCTTTCGAACAACATAAAGACCGTATTTATTGGTCAAATATTCACTGAGAAAAAAATAAAACAGTAAAAATTTACACAAAATAGTAGGAAACAAATAATATCATCATAACATTGTCAATTCCCAACAAAATTTAACGTTCTTGGGCTTATTCTAAAGGTATAGATCACATCTACATATTTGTCTGATGTTATCTATGAAAATATGACCGGTATTTGTCAAAAGTCCGGTCCTGGACAGTCTTGGACCAGGATGTTGAAATATACGAGTATAACCCGTTTATTGTTGTCCAGGTATTTTATCTTATCATTTTTCATTATCTATCATTTCGGGTATTAGAATACATTACATAATCATGTTCGTTTAGTCATGGATTTTCTTTTCTACAAGTCTCAACTTTATCCTAAAGTTGAGATGTGAGCACACTCGTTTTATTTACATGACTCGTTAGCTAACAATTACCTAGAACTCTTCTTTTGTTCTAGGTAACTTACTATTAATATTAAAGACAACTTTATCCTAAAGTTGAGACAACTCTTCTTTTTTTCTAGCTGCAATATATTCCAACAGGTTATGGGCCCCGAAGACAAACTGTCTAACCTCTCAATGAACTCCAACACAGACACCACAACTCTAGCCATTCCCAAGCTCCGTGACGACAGATGCAACTGGGCTGATTACAAGCCTCAAATCCAGAAGGCTATGGGTTCTAAGGGTCTGTGGAGACACGTAGAAGGAACTGCCACTGCGCCTAAACTGTTTGCTGTCGTCAATGATGTCCTAGTCCTACCGGATAGGAAGACAGCAGCCACAGAAGAACAAATTGAAACAAAGGAGATTAGAATGGTTGAATTCAAGAAACACGAGTACTTAGCTCAGCATATCATTCTCTCAACTACTTCAACACGTCTTGGTTCTAAAATAAAGAACCTAACGTCAGCAGAAGACATGTGGAAGGTGGTCAAAGCCGATGCGACAACAAAGAGTACACTTTACCTTCTTGACGCGGAAGATCAGCTTTCGAGCATGAAACTAGCTGAAAACGAAGACACAAAGGCTCACCTTGCAGAGCTCAAGCAGCACTTTCAACTAATGACTCAACAATGCGATAACCTATTGAAGATGGGGTCAACACTTTCCAAAACTCATTTTAACATCATCGTGATGTTGTCACTGCCAGAATTGTATAGACCAACTCTACAAACCATAACGGCAGCCGAACAGGCCAGCAGTCTCTTAGGAGGCCAGTTGCAACGGATGAAAACTGACGACTTAATGTCCTTCATCATTGAGGAAGCTCAGCACCGTTCAATCAACGACGAACGAGGCAAAAACACCAAATCCGCGCTAGCTACCCACGTAAAAAGGGGTGGAAAATCCAGGAATGGGAAACAGAAACGTTTTGAAAAGCAAAGTAAAACTGATTCCGATGATGCGTGTGGAAACTGCAGAAAGAAAGGACATAAGGAACCGGATTGTTGGTCAAAAGGAGGTGGCAAGGAAGGGCAAGGCCCGAGACAGAAGAAGTCCAAGAAGGTCAAAACAGCAACCGTTGCAGTTGATGACAAAGACAATACGCTCTTCACGTTCACCTGTACATCAGACTATGTCGATGTTGTGAACTCCGTCCCAGCCTCAAAGCCAAAAGTCGGAGGATGCGTCGACAGTGGAGCCAGCAGCAATTACTCACCGGATCGGTCCAAATTCACCAATTATCGTCCTATTGATCGTGAAATTACCACAGCAGATGGACGAACAGTTAAAGCAATTGGAACAGGCGATATGCTTTTAGAACTTCCAAATGGTTCATAATGGACCAAAACGACATTTAAAAATGCAATACACGCACCTGACTTAGCTTTTACGCTGATATCAATTAGTAGATTGGAAAAGGCTGGATGTCTGGTAACGTTCCATAAGGGTATGTGCACGATTAAGCAACGGGATGGATGCACCATTGCCACTATACCTCAAGTCAACAACCTCTACCCTATTCCGGTTCCGAACCCATCCAAAAACATCCACTGCGCCAACGTAGCTTCTCATAAAATGAGCATAAACGAAGCCCACCGAAAGTTAGGACATATATCTCCGGCCGCTATTAAGCACACGGTTTCAAAAGGATTTATTACCGGTATCAACCTTGATAATGACTTGAAACTTGACTTTTGCGAAGCGTGTGCAAAGGCCAAATCGACTCAACTTCCTTTTCCAAATAAGTCCAAAACCAGAGCTGCAAAATATGGTGATTGTGTCCACTGGGATCTGTGGGGACCAGCGTCAGTCAAGAGTCTAAATGGTCACTACTATGTGGCAGCTTGTATAGATGATGCAACTCGCGAGATGAAACTCTATTTCCAAGAGAAAAAGAGTGAAACCTTTCAATCATACAAACGCGATGAAGCACTTATAGAAACTCAAACTGGGAATTGAATCAAAATTGTGCATTCAGATCAAGGGGGAGAGTTTCTATCGCACCAAATGATTGAGCATCAAGATGATAGAGGCACTAAGCGAGAACTTACTGTCCATGATTCTCCACCACAAAATGGTACCGCTGAACGTGGGATGCGTACTTGAGCTGAACAAGCTCGAGCCCTACTTCTGGCATCTGGACTGCCTCGTTTCCTGTGGGAAGAAGCGATGAAGCACACCACCTGGTTGCAAAATCAAACCCCTGCTCGTGCATTAGATGGGAAAACTCCCTATGAAATGCTGAATAAGATGAAACCCCACCTTGCCGGTATCCAAGAGTTTGGTGTCGCAGCCTATGTAAAAGACCTAAACGCCGGAAAGCTTGATGCTAGAACACAAACCGGTCGTTTTGTCGGATATGATTCGGAATCTAAAGGTTATAGAATATATTGGCTGGAAAAAGATTGGTTACTGTTGAACGGAACGTAGTTTTCAATGAAGATGACATACAGACGAATAACAATTTTCACATCCATGGTGACACACTGGCTGAGGGGGAGAGGGATAAAATCATCCAGTCATCCCCAAACGATCTTCAAAGGCCCGAAAACAACCTCAAAGATGTTGATAAAACTGATGATTCATCTATCAATCAACCTCAGTCAGAACAAGAACCAATCCAAACTCACCTAGAGCCAATACCCGAAATCATAGCTGAACCTACTCCGGAAATTGAAGCAGACAACTCTCAAATCCAGCAGTATGGTCGCGGCCGTCGTCCGCGAAAACCGCAAGGAGCATATAAGGACTTAAATAGTGGTTTAGTTGCAGCAACTACCCACTGCAACGAATCAACTTCCGAAACTGAATCAGTGGACGATACAATCCAAGACAACAAACCACTTAGCTCTCTACCACCTGACTTTGCTCTTACTGGTATGCTACTGTCCGACCCACATTCCCTTGATGAAGCATTAAATGGACCGAATGCAAAGGAATGGCAAGCGGCTCTAGAGTATGAGATTGGTCAGCTTGAAAAATTTGGTACTTGGGTAGTCAAAGACCTACCAAAGGGTCATGTAGCTATTCCTTGTGGTGAAGTTCTGAGAGTAAAGCGAGGACTGAACGGAAAAACGTTAAGTTATCGACTCCGAATTGTTGCTGGTGGCCATAGACAAGTCGAAGGTGTAAATTACACCGAAACCTTCTCATCCGCTGCAAAAATGCCTATGGTTCGTGCAGTACTCGCAAACGCTGCAGAGCAAGACTGGGAAATCAAGCATGTCGATGTAAAAAGCGCTTATCTAAATGCGCCTCTTAAAGAGACTGTGTATATGAAAGCGCCTTGTGGGGTACTGAAACCAGGAGAGGAAGGAAAGGTCTTGAGGTTGTTGAAAGGGTTGTATGGATTGAAGCAGGCTGGGAGAGGATGGTACATGGAAATGAGTAATGTTTTCCTGAACGACATGGGTTTTAAGCGATCAGCACTAGACCATTCGGTCTTCTATCAACGTTCCGGAGAGGAGCATATGGTTGTTGCTGTCGCGACTGATGACATGGCTGTCACATCGAAACGGATGGTGGATGCTAAAAGGTTCAAAGCAGAAATCGAGAAGCATTGGGATATAACGGACAATGGACCTATCGCTTGGTTTTTAGGATTCGAGATCAAACATTATTGGAAAGCTAGAACAATATTGATTAATCAATGCGCCTACATTGAATCTATGGTTGACAAATTTAGACTCACCAATGCGAAGCCAGTAACTACTCCGATGGAAACTGGAGCCCAATTTTCGACTGACCAATGCCCATCGTCCATTAATCAAAACTCCTGAATGCAAGGAATACCGTATAGCGAGGCAATCAGTGTCCTTTGGCCAGTTGTTGTATCAAGACCCGATGTGGCCTATGCAGATTTATCCAGAACCCTGGGATCGCGCACTGGGAAGGATTAAAAAGGGTCATTACATATCTGGGATCAACAAAATTGTATTGGCTTACCTTTGGAGGTCGATTGAACGTGCTTGTAGAGGGATACTGCGATGCAGACTGGGCGAGTCAAAAGCATTGTCACTCGATATCTGGGTACTCGTTCCATTTTGGGCAAGGTGCTATATCCTGGAGCTCAAAGAAACAACATATCATTGCGTTGTCAAGCACAGAAGCCGAATACATTGCACTTACCCATGCAGCCAAGGAAGCCCTATGGATGAGGAGCTTCGTAAACGAGATGCGAGGATCGAAACTAGGACCTGTTCCAGTCAATTGCGATAACCAAGGTGCACTAGCGCTTGCGAAAGACAACAAGTTCCACTCGAGGACCAAACATATCAACCTGCGATATCATTTTATTAGAGAAATCGTACAGGACAACAAGATGGAAATAAATTACATACCGACTGACGAAAATGTCTCAGACATTTTCACCAAGGCGTTAGCAAGACCAAAGTTTGTGCGGTTCGTCGAGAGACTGGGTCTAGGGGAGTTGAAGAAGAAGTGACTTTCAAACTCAGTCATAACAACAACAATAACCTTCATTGTGTAATCAATAACCTGATCAGCACGTTTGTCATCACATGACAGATGCGCACACAATTTAGGGCATCAATGGCGTTTCACTCGAGGGGGAGTGTTGAAATATACAAGTATAACCCATTTATTGTTGTCCAGGTATTTTATCTTATCATTTTTCATTATCTATCATTTCGGGTATTAGAATACATTACATAATCATGTTTGTTTAGTCACGGATTCTCTTTTCTACAAGTCTCAACTTTATCCTAAAGTTGAGACGTGAGCACACTCGTTTTATTTACATGACTCGTTAGCTAACAATTACCTAGAACTCTAATAGGAAAAACCATAACAAAATAACAGATAGGTATCATCGCGTCCCAATCTATAATAAACCGGTTACAATCATTGCAGTCTATAATAACCGAGAAGTCGCGACAGTCAATAGGAACAAATATTGCCAGTCTATAAGTCTAATACATTAAACAATATATTACACTTTAAATTATATACTGTGCAATGATTGTGCAATCTATGTACAGTCTTTTATAGATGATCGACAAGTACTTCGACAGCTACGAGGTCGGTGGCCCTAAAGGGTGATCAAACGACCCGACACACCAAAGGTTGAGAAATTGAACACCCACTCCCGGTAGCGAGACACACCGTATATGTTCAGGGAAACTTACTTTAATATGACCATAAAAATATCGCAGAAGCACTCGCAACTCAAAGAATTTCTGCGGTCCCTAACTGTCACTCATTCAATAAAAGTGCGCCGTTTGTTCCGGTAGTGGCAGTTGTGCACGTTAGTGCCTTCAATGACCGTTCAGAACGCAATGGAAAGTTCCGGCGTAGGCGAATATTCTTACCCGGGGATTTCCCCTGAGCATTGTCTACGAGGACCAGGCACACATAGTTGTAAGCACTACTCTCGAAGGTTAAAACCTAGTAACTCGAACTGCATGAACCGTTACAGTTTTGCCCAGCACCTAGCACAGTGCCATAGTAGAACTTCCCGACCCAGTTGAGTAAGTCAAAGGAGATCTAGTATTCCCAGACCTACTAATTTTTCTACGAGAAGCTCACGTCGTCACAGTTGTAGAAATCCTAACTGTAAAAGCCATAATTCCTCTAGTTCTTATCATCCACGTCTTTCCTGACGACCCCAACGGCACCATGGCCTCCTACTAAAAACACGTCAACCATTCACTTGTACTCGGACTACTCACATTAAAGGTAGTAGTTTTGGTAATTGTATTTTTAGTATATATCAAAACGACTCAGGTGGTCCACAAGTCCGCAGTAACTCGAGGCAGTACGCCGCAACTTGGTAGGTTCAGTACTCCGTCAGGAAAGTAGTGTTTAGAGGCTCCCGCTATAACTCTTTTAAAATTGGCGATAAACGAAATTTTAACTGAATTGAAGTTTAAAATTGAAGCCTCCCTAATAATTTTGAATGTGGTTAATTGACACGTAAACTTAGGAAACTTTAAGCTCAGGTGGTAAATTCTCCGAAACAGAGCACTAATATAACTACCGATGTTTTTCCAAGGAACAACATACGTATCCGTTCTTTGAGAAGTTAATTAACTCCACAACTTAAAACCCCAGCCGCACTTCTTGATCTGAACAGTCTTGTGAATTTGAATCCACAGATCTGCTCTCGCCCCCATGCGCTATCATAACCAAGTGTGGTTATTCCTCAGGGGAGGAATAGCTACACGAATTTATGGATAGATGTGTCTCATCACAAACCTTCAGGCCAGGTCAGGCCAAAAAACCATAAAAACCTGTCCTGGTCCTGACGTTGGTCAGGTGATTCGAAGATCTTCCAGTTTTCTGACCTGACCTGACTAACCCTGACCAGGTGTAACCAAAAAACGTCAGGACCTGGTCAGGACACAACCTTATATAACGTCGATCTTGTTTTCTTCTCAACAGAGTTGAAATCCTATTTCAACAGAAATTATAATTATCATTCAATGGATCTTGTGTTCT